>ML682068.1:4667084-4744038 GCA_007922195.1 Podocnemis expansa
ACACACACACACACACACACACACACACACACACACACACACAGAGTCTCTCCCCCTCCCTCCCCAACGCAGGTTCCTGGGCACCTGAGGAGATGGTATCTGCTATTCATTTTCCTACATTCATCCACCTCAGCTGCTCATGAGCCTACATGGCACATAAGTGCATAATGCAAAAATTTCTACCAGAAGTCCACTTGGACCTCAGCCATCCTTTTTTAGGAGGATCATGGACTGCTCTGCCCTGGGGCCCAGAATTGCTGTCAGTGGACTTGTCACTATACAATGGCCCACTGCTGGTGAAATTCAAGAGCTCCTTTATGCCTGTATACAAGAGACAGTGCAAGGGGATAGTGCCATGAGGAGATGAAGAGGGTTGGCTCTAGAAGAGAAAGGAGAAAGACTCAACTGGTAACCAGCAAAAGCTGCATATTAGGGGCCTCAAACACTGTTTCAGCACCATTAAAAGTTATAGCGTAAATGGGATCTTTAGTCATAGCTTTTGCATTAGAATTGGTCATCTCTTAAAACAAGAGCATCATCACCACATTTTTCATAAAAGAAACAGTTATGAAACATTTTCATTTTTGTTAATGTTGTTGGAACAAGCTAACAAGCACAAAAACCTGCCAAGAAAAACATCAACAATTTAGAGAAATTTTACAAATCCCTCAAATCACTGGGTTTCAGATTTTTGTTAGAAAAAAATTTTAATACAAAGTTTTTCTTTTTTTTGCAGGAGTTTAAAAGATTTTACCTGGCTCTTCACTGGCTGTATGCAGGATAATTTAATGACCCATTCCAGCAGATTTCCTCCCTTGCTAGTTAGTATTCCTTAGGTAGTTTCACCTGGGGCAACTGGCTTCCAGTCCTCACAGCTACAATGATATTATGGGGAAATTGGAGTTTCCTTCTCTTACTCTAGGGAAGGCTCTTAACCCTGTCACCTCTATGTACTGTGTGGAATCTGTACATTCAGTTACAAGATCATACTGAATTTGAAACTGTTGTAAGGATTTCATCTTTTCCTTTTCCATTCATTTCCTCCATAGCCCTGTCATAGCTTTGACAATTCACACACATGCTTCTTCCAAGTTTTACCCTCACTTTTAAAAGCTTCTTTTTTGCATCTTCTTGGTTAAGAATTCTGTCCCATTATCCCAACTAATGATTTGGGAGCACAAATGTCTCCCACCCTGTTAGCTCAGCCCAATTCAAATGATCAGTCATTTGCCTGCCAATGTGTCTTTATAGTTAACTGCTACCACAGTGCAGGTCTCATTTCAGTTTTTGGCTGGACAACAGTCATAGCAGTTATTACAGATCTCCTGCTTTTTTTTTTTTTTTTTAAACACATTGCATTAAATAAAGTCTCTTCTGCTAGAATCCAGTGGAAGTTATAGATCACATGAAATATTTCAGAGAGTCAGGTACAGCTCACCTCTCCCAGCTAATATGTCTCCTCTCAATAAACCACATTCTAATGCCTAAAGTATTATCATGAAGAACAGACTGTTATGGTTGCCTGTGAGTTCATTATAGTATCTGGCTTTGCAAACAACTTGAAGATGGGATAGATGGAACACAAAAAGCATGAACACTAGCTTGTTCTGCACGTGAGGTGCACACAAATACAGTCACTGCCCTGATCTGAATGGGCCCAAGTTTCTCCAAGTTCAGGATGTTACCTCTGCAGTTTTGCTTCAGGCTATTCAACCAACATGTCATGCAATCCATACATAGGGCTTTCTCACACCTGTTTGATAGATCACAGTCTTCAAGAGTTCATATTTTAAATAGAAATCTCTTTCTGAGGGTTCCAAATGTTTCTTTTCTTCCAGGCTTCTTGTAGTTTAAGTATTAGTCAGGTTAAGTCTCATTTTCCACAATGAGCAAATAAACAAGGTCATTGAAGGTAGCAACTTTCGTGCTGATAAAGTAAGTAAAAGCATATTCCACCCTGAGAATTAGCATTAGTAGTTATTTGGCTATAGTTTCATCCATTGTATGCTAGATTCTTTCTATGCAGTCAGGAAGACAGTCCCTGTGCTGAACAGCTGGTAATCTGAGGAGGGTCAGATTCAAAATCGGAAGCCAGGCTGGGATTTAGAATTCACCAGAGGTGAGCTGAGCCAGGAGTTTTTCCTCAGGCTCACCACCAATTAAAGCTGTCAGTTGATGGCAACTGTAAAAACACAAAAATGACCACAGCAGGTCAAATCAACGGTACATCTGGCCTAATAGCCTATCTTCTGACAGCAGCCAGTGTCAGACAATGCTTAGGGAATGAACAAAATGGAGCAATTACCAGGTGATCCATCTTCTGTTGTCCAGTTCCAGCTTCTAGCAGGCAGAGACTTAGAGACACCAGAGCAGAGGGCTGCATCCCTGATCATCTAGGCTAATAGGCATTTATGGACCCATCCTTTATCTAATTATACATGAACCTGGTTATACTTTTGGCCTTTACAACATCTCCTCACAAATAGCTCCACAGACTGACTGTGCTTCTAAGTCTCAATGAATCATTCATCCACCTAACAGGATGTACTGTTAATCAGCACAGGGAAATTTCAGAGTACGAATGGTGCTTTGTTTAAAGGACAAAATGCTTTTGTCGTCTTTTGCAGAAATCGAAAAAATACCTTTTAAAATTAAACATTTTAACTCTTGCGAGAAGGAAGCCAGGCATAAGTGTCATCTCAACAGTGCCAGGGCAGCTTTCCAAATTATACATTAAAATAAAGAGAAAAAAATACCAGTGAGACTTTTGGGAAGCCAATTATATTACAAGTGTGGGTTACGGTAATTGCCAAATTATAGTCCTACTGTTTCGTTACATGCAACTCCTACCCCCACTCCTCAGGGTACAAAGTGCTCAAGGTCTCCGTCGGCAAACAAAAGCCTTTTACAGACAGATTCCATGCAACAGCATGGCACACACTAGCGAGGAGTGCCACAGAATGACACAAGGACGCTGTTGCAATTTGGTTTTCCCCGGTTCAAAGAAGACTGAACCAAAGTGTGTGTTGTACTTAAGAAAAACAACACACTTCCCCTCTCTATACTATTTTTTATTTGGCTTTCAGATCATCCAAATTAGATTATGTTTCCCTAGTGAAAATCTCTTTCTCCCTTCCCGTCATATGCACATTTGTTATCACAGAGAAGGTTCTTGTGCACCAAAAACTTATCTGCACTAGAGCTGATTGGAACATCAAGCCCCTCACAATGATGCAGTCTGTAAGCGTGCAGTCACACCTAAGGGTTTGCAACAGTGCACACACATTTCCATTATTGTGATTACACATGCACAAAGCAACAAGTCATTCCCCATCCTGTCACTTTGCACTGTTGCATGTCAGTAGAGAACACAAGTACCAGCTTCTTGCAATTCTCCCTTGGCAACCTCACTATGCTCCTGTCCACCCTTGAGCGAGAGCTTTGAGATCTCAGACTATTGCTAGGAATCTGCCATCTAACTAAAGACTGAAGATATCAAAGACAGTAAGTGAGTGGTCTCAGCTGCCAGTGTCCCTGCTTCAGTATTGTCAGTTCCAAGGATTCAAAAACCATGAGTCAAACCTCCAAAATTCATGAGGTTTCTTTAAAAGTCTCATTATTTTAAAACCAAACTCTGGGATCTTTTTTTTTTTTTGAACTCCTGGATTCTGAAGTGTTTTGGGATTGACCTTTCAAGCTTTCCCTTGCAAACATGGGGGCTGGAAACTTACTTTTAAAAAAATCAAATAGATATTAAAAATAAATTAGATCTCAGTCTCATACTCACCAGGTGAAGGGGATTAAAGAGCTAGGCAAGTTTTAGAATCAGGGAGCTATCTCATCAATACATATCATGGTGTCCATGGAACAGAATCAAGGCAGTCAGGAAAGCCCTCTTGTCCTGAGACACAGTTCAAAAGTTTTGTGCAATGCCACATGTGACATGTTATGCAAAATATTTATGACCTCATTTGCACTTTTACAAGGAATTAGCATACAACCATAAAAATTCAACTGTAAAACAACGGTGTGGGGAAACACTCATCTTGAATAGCATTCCTTGCAGGTGCAGAGGATGCATCCACACAGATCCTGCAGCAAATTCTACTCTGGAGGCGGGACTCCTGAAGCAAACAGAAAAAGCAGCAGTTGTATCTGGCAAAGTGATTAAACTTGCAGAGAACATGAAACCAGGGGAGATGGGGAAAGGGATATTTTTGAGAATATCCAGGAAAGCTAAATTTGCCATCTGGTGTCAGTAACACAGCCTGTAGGTTCAATGCACGAGGTTCAGGAATGTAGTGCTGGTCAATCATGTCAGATTGTCCTCTGGCACTCTGAGTGTAGAAGGTGGGGGCCTGCAACAGGCCTGAAAAGCCACTGGCCTTAAAGCCTGCTCTTAAAACTCTCCAAGGCCTCCCACTCCTGGCCTTGGAATGGTATCATTGCCATCACCCAAATGCAAAAAAACCTCCTGAAACCCAGGAAGGTGCACTTGGGAATTCTTTCCTGTGAGGTATTCACAAACACTTTTATTCCTCTCTCAGGAGAGCGACTGACCCCCAGCTGGAATATCAGCTAGAAATGGAACAGAATCCCTCTCGTGCTGGCTGTGCAGTCTGAGGCACATGCACACAAACCTCTTGCCTTTCAGGACACAGAACCAGAGCTTACTTAAAAGGTAAAATCTTTAATTAAAAAGAACAGATAAACACAGAGAGTTGCTTCTCTGGGATTTAACTTAGGTAGTTACGGGGGGGGGGGGTTACATGTGCTCGGCACAAAGAAATCCAAAAACAAACCCAAAACAAAGAAAATACCCTGACCACGTCTAAATAAACATTCCCTGTTCTACCCACGCCTGGTCAGTACCAGACTTAACTTACCTTTGGTAAGGATGTTGCTGGATTCTTCCCCAGGCCCCTCTAGCCTCCTCCTGATCCTCCCAGGAGCTCTGCTGCATCCAAACAGGAGCAGGCCAGGCTGCTGCTCCAATTCAAAAACCCTGTGCTTCATTCCTATTGGCTGTCCTGGGACTCACTGACCAGAGTGTTAACCCCTTCCTCCCCAAGGGTTACTACATCTGTTAGAAGGAGAGCATTTTGTAGGGATCACAGCCTTAGCTCTTATATACAGTAGTGAGCATTACAATTATAGAGTATCTGAATAGTGTCTGGTGTAATAACAGGCAGTATCTCACTTCTTGGGACCCCACAACTCCTTACAAACATTAATGAAGACTCATGGTAGGCTATGGATTGTCTTACAGTGGCAGCCATCAGTAAGCAGGAAAAACTGATGGCTACTGACTTGTGGTGTGGCCTGGAGCTTGCTACATCATCTTTCTGTGCCTTGGTTTCTCCTATCTATAAAATGGAGGGCGCAAAACATGTAGCCACCTCCCAAGACTAAGTATTTTTAGCTTCCTTGGGCACTGTGGGGTCAAAGTATTAGCACCATACCTAGCACAGTCACCAACCCCACCTTCAGCTGCTGAGTCTGCTCTGAAACCTCTTTCTAAACACACCCGGGTACTGCAAGTCACACAGATTTGCTCCAAAAATGGGAATTTGTCCTTTAGCTATTTAGACATTTAATTGTGCTTGTGCCCCCATGGCACAGAATATCTGAATGGTGATTTCTCAAGAGCTCAGATTGGTCATTTTTCCTTCTGTGAGAAAGAAACTCTTGGTCATTTTGACTGCAAAGACAATTAACCAGACTGTCGCAAGTTGCTTCAGTATAAACCCCTCAGTTGATTGTATCAACCTCAGCAACCAACTCCATCAGTACTGGTTCCGGTTTAGTGGCTTTCTTGGTATTGTAGTATTAGCAGGATGGAAGACCAATGAATTAGGCAGTGCATTTACAAGTGAATGCCGCTACTCAGCTGGTGACCACATGGGCACCACAAGCTTCAGTGGCATGATCCACACAGACTAAGTATCCAGCGTGACGGCGTTAAGGAACGAACTAGAGATCAGTCAGGGTGGTTCTGGTTCTGCACAGAAGTGACTCCCTTTTGAGAAAATTTCGAGAGACTGGCCAGGACAGAGCACAGCCGGTAACACTCCAATAACAAGACAGAGGTTTACCTGTTGACACGCACTCTTAATCCTAATCACTTTTTAATTTTAAATAAAATCAATTACAAACCGGTTTGGAGCCTGTTTTTAAGCAGGAGATTATCCCAGACATATGAAAAAAAAAATGTCATTCAGGTTTTCCATATGATCCAGAAATGTCACTTAACTTGAGAACCTGGAAACAGGCTTTGGGGGGGAAAAATTATTTCCAATTGCTTTCCTGCTTGAGTTGGCCTCCTATTAAGAGATTTAACTTTCCAAATCCTGGGGGACTATAAAGGATTTAACACCATCTGGATATGCTCTTAACCCATCGGTAAACCTGAGACTTTGTTGGTCTCAGTAGTATGGCAATACCTAGGAAACCAAGATCCTCTACGTTCACCTTTGCCTAGGGATGGTAATTAAAACTGGCATTTTTCAAACAGCACTTCCCACTTCAAAGGATCCTACAGAGGTTTTTAAATCATGGCCCAAAACATGGAAATGATCCCAGTTTAGGCATGTTACCACTACCAAAGCAGTGTTGCCATGTACACACATTATCAGCAGTACCTTCTGCTCAAAACAACAATAAACTAAATGAGTAGGGCTATATGATCTGTGGCTGAATAGAGGACAGAGTCGAAGCCAGCAGAGCATGTACTTGGCCCCCAAATGCTCCTCTGTTACTTGAGGGTCTCTGGGGTGAGCTTTTTGGGAGAGATTCAGAATTAAGGCACAAAATCCTAAACCCCGAATTCCCCATTACCTGCTGCAAAAAGGCATTTGGCTCAATATATGTACAAGAGCACTGCAATGCATCCTTCCTGGGGTGGTGTGCATAGTCTGGGAAAACAGCACACAACACCACAGTGGGCAGAAGGAAAAATTTTGGCCAAGGCTTCATCCCACCCTCCTCTGGACTTAAAGAATAGCAAACAAACAAAGCACCACCCATACAGTCACGACTCCAAAGATACACTGTGGTTATCAAAAAGGTCTCAGGCTCCCTTAGATCAAGGGTCCCTCATTGCTTGTTCACTAAAGCTGAGAGGAATCTGCAGAAATACTGCACATACTTAGGAGGAAAAACATTAGAGTCTAAAGGCACTTTAAATGATTTAGATACGAACTTGCCTGTAATAAGACATCTATTTTGGTTAATCTTTTAGTTGCAAATCTTGGAACTCTTGAACTTGCCTGAGGCTACTGTCAACAGCACTCCATTTAAACACTGCTTATTGGGAATAACTGCTATTTCCCACTGTAACCTCCAAACCTCTTAAAGTCTGTCTTATTGCTTTGGCCAAATATACTTGCCTTGAGGATGCAGAGGGGGTTTTCCCCCCTCCCTTCTCTCCATTTCACTAAGAACTGTTAAGATGATTTAAGCAAGCCAAATCAGACAAGACCATTTCCCATGTGATACTGCGTGGGCTCAAAATAGCCTGCCCAAGGTCTTTTAGGAGATCTCCCCCCCCCCCCCCCAGTGCTAACTAATCCATGAGGTTATGGATTCAAACATTTGTGCTTTGATCACTCACCACACACAAGGGATTTGAGGAGACAGGTGCATTTTCATCTTCCTAGTGAGCCAGTTTAGGACAATACCCCTGCTCTCACCTGAAAGAAAAAGCCTCTCCCAAGATGTGACTAGAATCTTTTTTTGCACTGTCTCAATTTTAAACCTTGTTTTTTGGCTTTGTGAGCGAGCGTGGCACTGGAAACGCCAACGTATTATGCTTATTTCAGGCTTGCCAGTGGTTTTTATTCTGACAGAAAAGACATTGAGAATGGGTGCTAACGACACCATCTGTGGAAGACCTAGTGGGCAAGTCATTGCTGAAATGGACACATTTTCCTGTTGAATCAAAACTCCATCTTTGATTCAGTCCCAGCATAACTTCACCCGACAAGTTTAATTTAAAACATACTTATTAGAACTGTAGATACCTGAGTCCTTAAAACATGCACTGAATCTGTTGACAGCATAGCACAATCCTGATTCTGAATAATTTACAAGAAAAGGATAAAAACCCTTGGTGAAGTAATGAGGGCAGTGGCTCTGAACCGTCTTATCCCTGAAGCTATTTTTTATAATACAGGGGGTGCCAGTAAGTGGCATATTCTCCATAAGGGGTGTTTTCACATCTTCTCCTGTCCCAACATTATTGTAGTGCAGTCACACAGAGCAATGAATATTGAACAGAAGAGATCTGCTGTGTGTGCCATTTGGTAGACTGTGGTACACTGTAAAGGTAAATCTGTGATCTTCAGAAGTGTGTCTCTGAGTCAGAGTTGACAGTACACTCTGGCAGGAATGAGTACTTAGTGGTGACATCCACATAGGTTTCTCATCCAGAACAAAGCAGACAGGTTCTTAGATAATGCAATCCCTTACCATGCTTGGTTTCATTATGTTTTCCCAACAACTATATTCAACCTAGAAAGGCCTGTTGCAGAACCTCAAAAAAAAGCCAATGTAAACTATTGTCTCAGTAATGCCTAACAACTGCTTTGTTTTGCTGTTACAGTGTGACCTGATCCCACATCTTACACTTCCCTGCATTTATTTTTTCCCATTCTATAAGTTTTCTCATCTTCAAAAAGCCTGATGAAGTGGGATTGTCTCCCACAAAAGCTCACACAATACATAAATTTGTTAGTCTTTGTAAGTGCCACAGGACTCCTTGCTAGTTTTGCTGAACTAGACTAACATGGCTACTCCTCTGGAACTCAGCCCAAAGCTAGCTCCTGGCAATGCTTCCTTTCCCACCCTACATCTTAATGGCTCCCCTCCCTTTTATTTTTAAAAAAAATCTCTGTGGGAGCTAACATGATCTACCTTCTCTGTTTGACTACCGGCAGGTGAGCAAGCAGGAAAGCTACATTTCAAACATACTGTTATGTTAGAGCTTCTCCTCTTTGTAGAAGCAGGCACAAGATGCTGCAGCAAGCTTGAGAAATTGCAACCCATAGCTTCCTAACTTGCACACATTGTCAAAGGAGAATGAATACAACCAGAGGCGGGGACATGCCATTATGTACGCTAACTGACTAAAGTTCTACAGAGGTTTTTGATACCAGCAGCTGGCAAACACACAAACACACACACAGAGTGTACTTTTAATCCAGAGAACAAAGCAGAGTCTCCAGAAAGCAAACGGACCTTAAACAAAAGAACAAGGCATTATCATGCCTGAACCCAGGGAGAAAACAGTGCTTAGCACAGATCGTGCTGCCTAATAACCAGAGTTGGGTGAAGCAGTGATGTGCTGTTAGTAAATTCAAATTATCATCTAAATTGGTGTCCTGCACTACACCTCAATGCTGCAGACTTTAGAAAACTGGGCACCTAAGAGCTTGTCCATATGGAGCAGCAGTGTACATTAACTAATCCATATTAACCTCTTGCTCATTAACTGATTCATGTAAATACCGGTGATATGTACTCAAGGCTTCAAACAGCACTATTATGTTAAAGTGCATTAGTGAACCTTCTGCGCGCTTCCCTACAAGGACTCGTTAATGTACAACACATTTCTGAGCTTTACAAATCATACCTGCATCAGACATTTTCCCCCATACTAGTATAGACAGTCTCTGAACTGCCGCTCTTCAATGACAATTTTGCAGTCTTTTGCATCTGAGATTTATTGTATTCCAATTTGTGTTGTCCTGTTTTCCAGGTGCATGCCTGAGGTCAGACAGTGAGCAAAGAAGAGGGTAGGGCCAGACTTGCAAAATAAAAACACCTCAGTATCCACAACTGGAGCCAAATTTTCAAAATTGCTCCTCTTCTATTTAAGCATCAAAGCAAGCAGCAAGTTTTTCAGACTAGCTCAGTCAATTGAGAGATGGGTGTATTTGAAAGTCTGGCCCATAACAAAGAAAATAAAATGAAACTAGATCACAATGAAACCAACAAGGAGCCCTGTAGCATTTTTAAAGATTAACACATTTCAAGTTTTTCCATGAAGCTAATGGATTGCCACTTCCTATGGCTAAATTCAGAGCATTGCACAGTGACAAGTTTCAGAGGGGTAGCTGTGTTAGTCTATTTCAGAAAAGCAAACAAGGAGCCCCCTCTGAAATTTGTCAAAAGCACCACAGGACTGCTTGTTTCTTTTGCTGAAATAGGCTAACATGGCTACCCCTCTGAAACAGATCACAAGACATTTGCCTTAGCTTTCATAGCCTGATCTGAACCCCCTGTTGGACTTTGGATCAGGCTCTCAGTGCACATCTTTGGGGAATGTGACCCTTTTGATTTTCCCCCACATTGATCTTCATTACTTTAATATGAGGTGACTGAAGCAGCAACTACCAGTCTTAAAAATAATTGGTGATCAAAGCAGTAGCACTACAGTTTCTCCCCATGTACTTCCAAGCTATCACTGGCTGTCAGTCAATCATTGTTCCTTAGCATCTTGTACATTTTCCACCACATTGACGATTCCTCTATGACAACTCTGCAAAAAAACTGCATCAACTACTAGATCTTCTCTGATACTATGGAAACAAAGGCATACAAGTCCCTAGATAGGCTTGCTATTGCTGCCTCTGGATCCTCTGCATTTAAAATCATGCCTCGCTGCTACTACCAGGAAGTGTAGAGCACTCCCACTTTCCTACCACAGTCACGGTGGAAGCAGGGTTGCCCTTTAGGACTTGTTGCTTTGGAATTAACTTTTAAGTAAGAGCTCTGCAGTTCATCCCAATCACCAACAGGAGGTAGTACTGATGAAAGAGGAGCAGAGCCTTGAGACAGCACCTTTTAAGCCCAGTGGGATGAGGGAAAGGTATCTGAAAATCAGTTTTAACACCTGTTTTTTTAGAACAACCTCATAGAAGCCAGGAACTGAAATTTAGACTTTTAAATAGAGTAGACAGCAATTAAAGAATAGGTGCCTAACTGGGCTCTGAAAGGATGTCAGATGCTAAAAGCCGCCCAGAGGTCCAGAACTATTCTGCTTGTGTATGTAGCCAGAGTCGGTCATAGGAGAAGCATGCAAGAAATAACTTCACCTCCAAGTTGCTACAGTCCATTATCACATCTGGAAAAACCAAACCAAAGAAGTTGTTCTGTGGCACTTCTAAAGACTAGGGCTATGTCCACATATACATCATTATTTCGAAATAAGTTATTTCAAAATGAGTTGTTTTGAAATAAAGGCCTTATTTCGAAATAAGTTAATTCGAATTAAGAAAATGTTAATTCAAATTAAGGGGAAGCCTAGTTTCGAAACAGCTGTTATTTCGAAATGGTTATTGCGAAATAAGGCTGTTTGGACATGTTGTTTCAAAACTGTTGTTTCGAAACAATGGTGTTGTTTCAAAACAACATGTCCAAATGGCGTTATTTCAAAATAACAGCCGTTTCAAAATGAATGGGTTTTAAGCTGTTTCGAAATGACGGTTCTTATTTCGAAATGACAGAGCCTGACATTTCGAAATAAGAAAAGATCATGTGGACATTCAGTTTTTTATTTCAAAACAACCAGTGTTGTTTTGAAATAAAAGACTCATGTGGACATACCCTAGTAGATCTATTTATTGCATGAGCTTTCATGGGTAAAATCCTCCTTCATCAGACATGTGAAATGGAAAACTGAAGTGTGGAAGGGAATAAATAAGGCAGAGAAGGATAAGTCACAAGGTCAGTTCAGATCTTTCAGCAAACCAAGCAAATTGTTTTGATTCAAACAGTGTGGAACAGTAACAGTATGTACAGGGAGAGCCAGAGCTGCCATTTAGAGTCGAGAACGGTGATCACCTTCTGTAATGGCCCAGGGTAGTTTTCCATTTCACGTGGCTGACGAAGTGGGATTTTACCCACAAAAGCTCATACAATAAATGTTAGCTAGTTTTTAAAATGCCACATTTTGCTGGAATAGACTAACATGGCTACTGCTCTGGAACCATCAGCCTGAGGTTGCACCAGCATTTTGACAAATTGTGTTTAATCAGGGGGATTGTCCTAAAGAAATGAACAATACTCTTTGTTCCCCACACAATGGTAATTTTCTCTTCATTCAGCTAATATTCCTGTTTAGCTCTGGAAGGTTTTCCTATCTTCCTTTCTCTGGTTATTAGCAGCCCATCCTCTGTCCACCGACCTGTTCAAATATTCCTTTTGAAATTAGCTAGTTACATATCATAGGTATCTGTAAAGCTTTGCATCCTCCCCATCTTGGGAAGTTGGACTTTAGAGCTCTGAGTTCAATACCTCAAATGTTTAGTATAGACAACTTCTTGTCTTCTAGGTGAACTCCATGGGAAGTCTATCCCATGTCTTTTGTGCAGGTTCAGAACAGTAATTCACAAACATACATAAGTCAATTGTCACAATAAAGTTGCTTTCTATCACTTAATGACAGAAGCAGCCCCTCAACCACAGGCCTATTTTTTTTTAATTAAGTCATTTCTTTTTGCTCCCCCTTTTTCTGTCCCATATGCCACTCACCTAAAAAAAAGAAAAAAAAAAAAAAAAAAAGACTGGAGCAAGTAACAGGGAAAAAAGAGGAAAAAGGAGGGGGGAAGGGGAAGAAAAACTTAAAAGTGCTAAAACAAGACTTGAAAAATTTCAGTGAAAATGTTTTGAAAAAGAATATGAAAAAGACAAAAACAATTGTCACAAACATTTTTGAATATGAAAAAAGAAAGGACATTCAGCAAAACACTTTTTCCACCACAAATATTGACTGGGTGTAATTACAATATGATCTCATTGTTTGATCCTGAGCTACTTTTCATTTATACAGCTATGTTGGCCACTCACACAGGCCTCAAACGCCACATTTACAAGCGCACTTCACACACATAGTAAGGAAAAATCCCACTCAACAGGTACAGTGTGTTGATAAATGGTGATTTTGAAAAGATGTCATTAAAATGACTATCAAAATTAATTTTCAGTAGCACAACCCAAGGTGTAGCGTTACCCATATATGCAATCTCCAAACCATAATCCAAGGAAGCAAAAAAAATGATGTCTGGAATTGTCACAAAAACTTTAAAAGTTTTCTTAAATTTTTTATTGAGGAAGTGTATATTTTCTTCATTCTCAGGGTCAACTATTTTGGCCCAAGCTTTCAGAACAAACACATGAGAATGCTCTACATGAATCAATTAAGGTCCAAAGAGACAGAGCCTGAAAGGTGAAGGTTTCGGTAAGTCATAAGTGATTGACAACAGGGGGTTCGAATGGAATTGCTTATGCAACCTTAGCTCTAGCAATGCACCATCACAATAATAATGAGTACATACATTATTAATGGTGATGTTTATTCTCATGACCAAGTACAGAGAGTTAATATTTAATCCAAAATCCACATGAAACCCCAACCTCCCCTGGCTTCTAATTTATCTCCATGTTACCTTGGAAATCTCTGAGCTTTGTAAACGACCTGAGACTATGGCTATTAGGACGTGACCTAAGAACCACACTGGCTGCTTTCTGGCTTTCTACATATGTACTGTATCTTTTGATCCTGTAACCACTGTCACTTGGGATCTACAAGGTTTCTTAGATAATCCTGGAGCGTCAATGCTTTGTAACTCATTTCACCTTGATATTTAAGGCAAAGCTGGCCAGCCCACACATAAAAAGACTGCTTCTTTTTCTTCACACATTTAATTTCATCTGCAGATTACATATACAAAACCAGATATTTATACAGGAATGCCCTGATCGGCCCAAAGAGAGCTCAGACTCTCCAATATGCAATTTTACTTTAGGAATATATATATAAATCACACCTTTTTTTTCCCCGGGTGGTGAGTGAGAGATGGCAAATCACTGAACCTGTCTCTAAAAATCACTCCCCTACATAAACCTACAGCTATAAAATGTGGTGGCAATGTAAAAGGAAAAAAAACCAAGGAGTCATGTGGCACTTTAAGACTAACAGATTTATTTTTCTCATGCGCTTTCATCAGATGCTTCAAAGATGGGATTTTTCTCCCATGAAAGCGCATGTGAAAAATAAATTTGTTAGTCTTAAAGTGCCACATGACTCCTTGGTTTTTTTTTTTTTTTGCTGGACTAGACTAACATGGCTATCTCTTTGGAAAAATATAAAAGGAAGCTAACAGTCTTTCATATTTTTGTAACTAGCAGGGACATTCTAGGGTGTATGTCTTTAAGGGCTATGTTTTTGTGCTGATTTTATTGTCAATGCCAAGTTTGTAGATCCTGTTAGAGGGAGTCCCTGAGAAGAGTTGCTTAACTAGTGGATTGGGAGGCCAGGGTGGAGGATGGGTTGCTGAGGACACTGCTATTGCGGTTATGTGGTTTTCATTGGTTCAAATCCCATCTAGGATAATAAAGGTGTCAGGTTTTCTGTTGCTTGTGACTTGCTGCCATGCAATGAGTGGTTGGTCTTAGTCTGCATCACTAGAAGTTAGGAAAAGCCATGACTCAAACTAGGATGAACTGCCGCAGGATTATGGTCCCCTGCAATTAGCTGTGCTGGAGGCAACAATGGCCCATACCACAGCATAGGCACAGCATTGAAAGCTACAAGAAGTCAGTTTGCATAGTCCTTCCTCACCCAGTGAGATGAACCACCCCAACCTTACTGGCGTTGTGGGTGCTCCGTCCATGCTAAACACACAGCCTGGCACAGAGAGGCCAGAAACAAACCTCAGGCGCTAGTGGCCCAACGGGACTTCAAAGTCACCGCCACGGCAATGTCTGCCCTGCCATCCAGCAGTGTCTATTAATAAGGGAGGCCCTGCTGTTCTCCATATCACACAGAGCAAGAGCCAGCTGTTCTGGCACACCCTCTCTAGTCTGGCTGTGGGGCATGCCCGCAGCTTCGACTCCAGCCAGAAAACAAGTTATAAGCCGTTCTGTTTCCTGGGCCTGGTTATTAACATCCAGCCAGTCACCTATGACTTGCTTATGGCTCCTTTCATTTCCAAGCCCTCATTACCTAATGCCAATGTACTTTTTCCCCTTCCCCACACTTTTATTGGCTGGCACCACCCCTGTATTACCACTGTTGCTGCTTAGCTTCTTTTTACATGTGCTAAAGCTGCTCCACTTCCCATTTAATCTTGTGCCAAATTGCTGTTAGCCATGGGATCCCAGGGACAGCAGCCCTCCCATGTTTCTGCTGTAGCAGCATTAGAGGTGCAAAGCATCCTTTTGTTATGTCTTGCTTTGCAATGACTGTCAGAATAACCTTTTTGCATCGTATCCCAGAGCCAGACCAACAGTGCAGGTACCTCTGATAAGACAGAAGCAGCTCTGCAAAGCAGCAGCTTTTAAAGTCAAAGGGACAAGGTGAGGTATTTTCAAATCAGTTTTAATTTTTGATTATCACAAGCCCCTGGAAAGCTGGGCTTGGCATGTGTTTCTTTAATGGAATATTCTGTTTTGCTCCACAGATGCCAGAGGCCCACTGTTCTTCTCTTGCAGGGCTGCTTGTGAGTATTAGTGCACTTTTATTTGTTAGTGTAAGGTTGCTAAAGAAAAATAGTGTGGCCTTTGAACAAAGATTTGTTACTGCAGGACTGCTCAAAAGGACTGGGCACTGGGCTGCAAGCACTGGTTTGTCATTTTAAGGATGGCTGTAATGAAGCAGGATGTTGCACACTAGTTTATTCTTGGAGGGTGGTTTGCAAGAGGCTGGGCTCCCTACAGCTTGTAACAATAAACCAGAATTGCTTCTAATGAACGCTGGGCTTTCCTTACCAATTTGCTGTTGTAAGGCTGTTCTATGGAGCTGGGTTGAGGACAGTCATTTGCTATCAAGGGACTCCTCATGACAAGTGCCAGCATTTGGCGTTCTAGGCTGTTTTTATAGAATTGCCCATGAGGAACTGCTCTAAGCCCATTCATTGGGATATCAGGTGGGACCAGTTTCAAAGAATGGCTCAAGAACTCATAGGGAGCACTGGGGAATAGGCACGGGAAGATGGTTTTAATCAGATAAGGGAATTCGGTGCATTGCTGCAGAATGCTACGAAATCTCCTTTTAAGTTTCAGTACATTTGTTGTCTCTGGGAAGCTCAGGAGGTGCCTTTGAAGGAATCACAACTTATGAAAGTGCAGTTTTTAGCCTAGCTGAGTAATGTTAATGAGACAATATTGTGGGCCATGATTGAGGCGCTCCTCAATCCCAGAAGTTTGAAATGAATTATGCTGTTTTCCTAAATGAAGCAGTGCAGCACAATACTGCATCTAAAATCAGTTGGATGGTGATTATTATTTATTCATTTGTATAGCACTACACACAAGGTTTGTAAGATTAAAAACAGATTAGAAAGCTAAAAACATTCACTTAGCGGGGGGGGGGGGGGCGGGGGCACGAAAGCCCTTGTTTTAGATTTTAAAAGCAGCCATGAGTCTGGCAGCTGGATCGCAACAGTCAGGGAATTTTGCAAGCGCAGAGAGCTATTTAGGCAAAAGCCCAACAGCCTGATTCTACTGTGCGTTGAAGTCAGTGGAGTAACACTGGCACAACAAAGATCAAAACTCAACCCCTCATGTAGCACTGTACCTTCTTGTACAGTAATACCAAGTCACAACAGATGTAACTTTACACCATGCCTGTTGCACTGCACTTGTCAGCCTTCTCATCAGAAGGAATGGTTTTCCAGGACCACCACTTGTTGCTTTTGTGTGTTGGAGCCTGAGTTGCTCATTCCCAAAGGCAATTGTAGATGATAAGCAGCATAAGCTCTCCACCCCAAGGGGTGCAGAGAAATGGAGTTTTGTGTTGCGACACTGGCCAGTTAATTAGGGAGTGATGTTATTAGCCTCTGAAATGTATACTCAAAAGGCAGCACCAATTAAACTGCCCCACCTAATACCCTGAGGCTAACAGGAGCTGTTTGTGCTTCACCTCTCTGAAAAAATCAGGCCCAATGTTACAAACTGGGAACCCCAAACTGAGGCATTTAAACCAATAGCTACTTTACTACAGAGCCTGCTATCGGTCATGCGGTGTTTTAAAATGCAGTCTACCTAGGGAACATGGCTGTAAGTTTTGCTAGATGCTCTCAACTGTCAGGTGGAGCCAAACAGGTAGAATCCCGTAAAAAAACAACAAGCAGTTGTGTGGCACTTTAAGACTAACAGATTTATTTTTTGCATGACCTTTCGTGGGAGACGATCCAATTTCCTCAGATCTTCTCCCACGAAAGCTCATGCAAAAAATAAATCTATTAGTCTTAAAGTGCCACACACCTGCTTGTTGTTTTTTTACTGGACCAGACTAACACAGCTATCCCTTTTGAAATTGAGGTAGAATCCCACCAGCTTGGGGGGGAAAAAAAACCCAAAACCAAATGATCAAACCCAAAGTGATTTGCTTTGTTCCTTAATTTGAGGGGAGATGACTAGAATTTATTGTGAACCTCCTACCAAATCTTTGGAATTCCCTTGGAAATTTAGTTACCACCAGACTTCTGTGGCGGCATCAGCTGCCTCAACAGGGAAGATTCGCCCACTGGTGCCCTGGTCCTGGTGCAGATTCACTTGTGCAAAAACGAGCATAGATCAGCCAGTGGCATTTTTTTTTTACCCACAGAGCCTCTCACCCCACCCATGTGTGTCTAGATAACATTGTGGTAAAAACTTTGGCAGCTAGTCTACCCTAGTGAATATCATCAGAACCTCGGTGTGGATGAGACTTTCTAGGTATCCCCCCATCCATGATCCTCGGCCTTGGATCACAGATCATGGTGGTTGTTGTCCAGGACAGCAGCATTATAAGACGCCATTTGACCACTGCAGGTGAACACTGATAGCAAAAGGTCTGCCCTTAGAAATGAACCATCACTCAGTGTGCACCCCATTCCTCTCCATTGCAGAGGTAAAAGTGCTACCCACTCACTGGTGGCTCGAAGCAAAGGCTTCCCCTGTTGGCACCTGTATTAGCTAGAGAGGATTAATTTAATCCTGAAATAGGTTTTCAATGAAGTTATTAATCAAAGAGAAGATGGACGAATACAGCAAAGTTTATTGTGTGGTGTGGATGAATTACAAGTCTGAATACTGATGCCTTGGATAATGGAGATTGGGGTGGAAGAAGGAAGAGCAGCATTGTGGGTAAATATATGCTGCTGGTGATGATTACCCTCAAAGTAATTAGTTTTTAAATCAGGCAGACATTTCAGGAACTACTCCTTATGAGTCACTTTAATTATTTATACTCTCCTTTATTCTTATTATTTATAGTCATCCTCTTTGGAAAGAGAGATGCTTTCTGGGGTGGGCCACTGAGCTTGAACAGAAATCCATCTCCAACCCGGCCTGGCTGAGCGCACATCTCCTTAAGAGCCAATAATTTGAACAGCCACTGGAATGAAAACAAAGAAAAACCCCAAAGGCCAAGTTCCACTTACGCTGGTTTTTCTAGTGGCAAGACAAATGGAAGTGAAAATTCCACCCACGTCGCTAGCTCCGGAAAGCCCTGCTCTGCTCTGTAATTAAAGTCTCATCCTCATTTCCTTCATTTATTAAAGCAAAGCCACTCAACAAGTCATTCGCACAGTGTGCTCTGCTGTCCCAGTGCAGCGCTCTTAGGCCAATTTCCTCAGGGCAGTGCTCAGCTTTTCAGGGAACTCTTAGCCCCACTGGACAGTCTTTGCTGAGAACAAGGGAGACTCATTTTCACTTTGCTCTTTGAACAGAAGAATGCATCATTAGGGGATTGTTAGGTAACTGGTCCTGTGTCTTTGTTAACCTTCTAGCAGCTGACAAAGGAGAGGGGAAGGCAGGGAGAGACTGGGGAGAGGTTTAATGGCGTGAGATCCAGGGGTTAGCAAAAGGAATCCGATCTCCTGTGTTCTATGCACAGCACTGCTAGGGATTCATGAAATGATTTTGGTCAAGTCACGTAACCATTCTGTGTCTCACTAACACTCATTGCTCTCTTGTAAACCAGGGGTTAACACACATCTGTAAAGGACTTTGAAAACCTGGGATGAAAGATGCTGTATAGGTGGAAAGCATCTCATGACAGTGAAGTCCAGAAGCTAAAGTGGCAAGGTGGACCTCCACGCATCCAAGAGATGTGTTCTGTACCTAGTATTTGTGTTTGGGTAGTGGGATGCCCAACCATGGCTAAAAGCCCATCCCTGAACGTAGGGGGAGAAGCTACAGAGCCCAGGACTCAAATGCTTACAGGGCAACAAAACAAAAAATCAGGAACAGGCATGAAGGTCAAAGGGCTAACCGGAGAGAACTTGGACGGGTAGACCAAGCAGAGAGCCCTGGACAGCACTCACGGCCCCACAAAAGCAGCTAAGGAGTCAGCAGATGGGGCACAGAGGAACGCTGCCTTGATACATAATTGGAGAGAGGAATGGAAATAGCCCCTCAGTTGCAGAACATCTCTCAGGTAACTCCTCTCTCTGGTGTTGTAGATGGCCACCTTAGGACATGTCAACCTCTTCCCAGCTTCTGATGATCTGTCAGCCACTTTCTCAGTAGTTGAGTTTCCTGATAAACTGTGACTCTGCTCCAGAACATAGTCCAGAAAGGGCATGATTTGTCCTTTGTGTCAACAAGAATTGCTTTACTCGTACTGAAAGGCGGTGACCTCTGAAGCAAGCATAGCAGTTATTTAATAGTGCACAGCAACACTAAATCAGATTTT
This sequence comes from Podocnemis expansa, assembly GCA_007922195.1. Taxonomy (NCBI): domain Eukaryota; kingdom Metazoa; phylum Chordata; order Testudines; family Podocnemididae; genus Podocnemis; species Podocnemis expansa. The sequence goes on from ML682068.1 coordinate 4,686,769, forward strand.
TTAGGCTGGGAAGTGGGTGCCTCTTTCACTGGCAGGGAGAAGAATGACCCACGAAGGCCTTTCCACTTTTAGGGTCTCTGGAAAATATTATAACCATTTAAAACAACAGGAGGATCGAAGAAAGCCAAACGTGTAATTAGAGGGCTAGGAACCAGCTAGCACCCTAAGGCTCATACATTTGCTATTGCAAGAAAGTACCAGTGGATTTTTTTCATGTTCAAATACTGCTCAGAAATGGTTCTTAATCTCCTCTGAAAGCATGTCACCTTTTCCAGCATACACATAGGCTTCTAACACTCCTTTACTTAGCATGAAAAAAAAAAAGCCAACAGCTCTAGACAAAATAATAAACACACATGCACGTCTCCCTGCTTCAGGTTCCTTACGATTCTAGAGAGCAGGGATTCCTCTTCTGCAATTCCTGGCTTTTTCTAAGAATCATGGGGGCCCTCTGACTCCTGCCGTCAATTCCCTTCAGTTTTCCTGCCCCAAGCTTCATCTGCTTAGCTCTGAGGGTCCCTCACCTTATGTTCCGTGATCTGCACCTGATTTCTTTGTTTTGCTCTTGGGAATCTTCCACACGCCACTTTCTCCAGACCTTTGCAGATAAGCTTGGTCAAACTGGTGTCCTTAGCTTAGATAGGCCATTGTTCCAGGGTGCTACTACCCTTATCTATCTAATGACCTACCACTCACTGTACATTGTCTAGGAGAACCATGGTACAGCCCCAACAACAGACGGCTAACGACACACACACACACACACACACATACACACACACTCTCTCTGAGATGTTCCACGATACAACCTTTTCAGAGTAACTTGATAGCCCCAACCAGAGTAAGCTGGCCCTAGATAAAATTCTCCAGATCACCACAGGGCACACAAGAGCATTTTTTTCCCCAACATGGTCTTATTTAAGTGCCATCCACTCTTAAATGCTTTAGTCCTGCATGTCAGTATGCCATCATTGGGATGTTGTTAGCCAAACACTGCTCCCTGACATCTAAATTTAGAAGGATTACATTTTTTAATTAATAAACGTCAGTAAGCTGCATTTCTCCTTACACACAAACAAATGAAAAATTATTTCCATTGATAACAACAGAAATTCACAGATAGGCAACGTAAGGAAAATAGTGCCTGAGAATTTATTAGCGCTTTATTTAAGGCCATTTATTTTGTGTATTGTGATGCTGAGTTGTGTTTGAGCAGGTATAAAGCTAACTTTTTAAATTTCAGTACCCACCGTCATTAAAGAATTGCTCGACCCTCCCACCAATTTCCTGCAACTATAAAAATTTAAATCCATTAAACACTTAAAAAAAATGCTTACCCAGTAACCCATAATCTCACCCAACTGTGACCAAAAAGTTAAATGGCTTTTTCTAAAAGCTGGAAAATAACATCAGGATCTGTCAAAATTATAGTAAAAAAAAATAAAGTCAAATGCTACCAAGCCTGCAAAGTTCACTCAACCCAATTTAATGTCCTGCAAATAAGACATATATAGGATATCAGATAACCAGGTAGGAAGCAAAACACCCTTAGAGGGACAAGACCAAAAAAAAAAATCCAAAACTATACAGCAGGTTGCAACCTGAGATTTTTAGCTTCCAAAATGCAGGCTCAGGTCTGTGCGCTGAAATTCAGAGCGCATCACCACAGCGAACCCCAGCACAGCTTTCAGCACAAGAACCAATTGTTAGCTCAGAATGGAAAACACTGTAAATACGTTATAGTGTCCCATAAATAGAGTGTCTGAACACCGCCTGAGCTTTCAAGCACTTGTCCTCACGGCACCCTCACAAGGTGATCCTATCCCCATTTCACAGCTGAGGAATTAATACAGGGCATTCCCAAGTGGCTTCCCTAAAGTCACACAGGAAGCTGCGGTGCAATTGAGAATTAAATCCAGGTTTCCTGCATCTCCGGCAGAGGAAAATCTTGCACTGATTTAAAAAATTGTTCACCTGCAATCTTTTTTACTCAAGCAAAGCCTGAAATAAATAGTGTGAGCTGGTGCCTCTAACAGAGCAGAGCCCCTTTGGAAAATACACTAGGGAATGCCTCCCTCTACTGAGCGCTTTCAGAAATGGCAGCTTTAGCAGGAGCCAAGTGGGAAGTTTGTGTGTCAGTCTCTTCCTTTCTATCTGTAACGCACCCATTTGGCCAGAAGCAGCAGTTAAATCAATTGCAACTAAAAGGGGCAGTCTCAGAGTGCCAGAAAAGGATGAGACCCTTCCCCTCTCTTTTCAGCAGAGGGGAGCCCGTCTCCTGCTATGGTACCCTAGCCCCATTTCCTGCTTACTTGCGCTTTTACACCGAGCTGTCCCAAGAGCTCTGCAGAAGGAAGCCCTCAGGACAGGGGTCAGGAACCCAGAAGAGCAGATGAGCCATTTCCCCCCGGCCGTCCCACCACAACCACATGCGCCTGAGCCAGCCCAGTGACTGCACCGTGGCCCCTAACGCTGGCAGGGGGTGTGTGGGAGGCTCTCCCACCCTCCCTCTGCACCACTGGTGGGGCAGAGCAGTGCTCCCCACCTACCCCCAGCTGGCCGTGCCTCCCCAGGGGGCAGGAGGAGAGTGGCCAGCGTGGAGCTGCTGCTTGCAGGGTTGGGGCCCGAATGACCCTCTCGGAAGAGTTCAGGCTGCTTCGTCCCCGGCCACGATCAAACCCATTCAGCCCTAGGGCGGCCGGGGGCAAAGCGGCCTGAACTCTTCAGAGTGGCCCCCTCCTGCAAGTCACAGCCCCACGCCAGCTGCTCTTGGGAGGGTGCTGCTCCGCCGTGCCAGCATAGGGATGGAAGGAGGAAGGGAAGGCTGTCTGCCCGCAAACCCCTGCAAGCACTAGGGGCCACGGCATGGCTGCTGGGCCACCTCAGGCTCATGCAGTTGGGGTGGTGGGGCAACCCTGGCACCCTGGAAGTGGGTGGCCTGCGCTGGCTGGGAGCCGCTTTATTCGGCACCGATGCTGGGGCCAGCTGGGAGTCCCCCTTGCAGCCTGACCTCCCCAGAGCACACTTGGCTTCCTGGAGGAGATGCCGGGGCGCCAGAAGGGGACAGTCAGGGACCCGCAGGTGGCTCGCTGAGCCCATGTTGCCGACCACGGCCTTAGGACTTCCTGCTGCCTACAAAGGAAGAGGGGGAACGTGAGCCCATGCAGCACCCATGAACCCCTTAGTCACAGGCAGCTCTCATCCATAGCGCGCACCTCTTATTTCTGACTGAACCCCTGTGGGGAGCCTTCAACATAAATGGCTTTGGTCCATTCCTCAGAGCTCTCTGAAAGGACTTTCTCCACACTCAGCTCCAGTTCCCATGGATCTGTAACTGAACCCCGCTGGGTCCTCCCGGGGCCATTAACTAATCCCTGGGGCTGCATTAACTCCTGCCCGACCCTTAAACTGCATTGATAGCCCCACGCCCCAGTCATAGGTCCAGCCAGGTAAACCAAATCTCTACTTTTCAAGGCCCTCTGGATCCAGATCAGCCAGCCCACTCTTGCTAATGTAACTTAACAAGGGATTACCTTTGATTGCCAGAGCTGAAGGGACCCATTGCCCAGTTCCCATGCCAAGGAGGCTGAGGCCTCAGAAACGACTGAGCTCCTGGGATTTCCTCTATTTGGGGCCAAAAGTTTTGTGAGAAGAAGCTGTGAGATTTCACAAGGAGCAGCTCCACCTCCTAGCCCTGATCTGGATCTGACCTCACAAGGGGAGTGGGGGGGCAGGGAATTGCACGTCTCAGGACAGATTGGCAGCTCTTTATTTAGTACAGCAGCTTTTAAGTTTTGGAGGAACTATAGTTCATCATCTGAGCTGAATGGAACTGCTCCTTTGCGTGAGACGAGGAAGTTTGCCCATCCCGATACAGGAGGTAGCTGTTCTCCTATTCATCACCCAGCATCCTTCTGCCGCATGCTTTGGACCATTTCTTAATACAGCAGAACCATTGGGCTAGCTCCCTGGCTGGATCTTGCAATGTGCCAGTCCCCCTTTACGCCCATGTCTTTTGCTTTCTGCCTGCGTAGATTGCTTACAGGATGAGACACAATGCTAGGGAAAGCTGGCAGTATGGGGTAACAGCTACTTCAGACAGCTCTAAGCAAAGATCTTTAGCCCATTCACAAGTGCTACATCATATACAGCAGTCCTTTTTCATAAGAACTTCAGCTCAAGTGGCCATCTGTCCTTCGCAATTCACTTAAAACAATGAGCCTCTCTGTACAGACAGTTTCACAACTGTGAAATGTCACTAGCTGGAAGAGAATGGGGGAACCAAGATTTTAATCGAGCCTAACTGGATTTTGGAGAAAGGGGTGAACCTGGAATGCAAGGTATGCAGCAAAGGCCATACCCCTGCCCTTACTTAAATCTCAAAACACTTTACAGATCTGAAAGTTATTACTCTAGACACGGAGGGTAGTTACTAGCATGGAAATGATGTGGCTGGGGGCACAGTGGTTTAGGTACTGCAGAATCTGAGCACCTCCTTGCCAGTTATATATTTATCCCTGTGGGGTAGGGAGGTACTGCCATCCCCTTTGTATTTCTGGGGAGACGCTGAAGTCACACAGGAAATCTGTGGCAAGAGCAGGGATTAAAATCCAGGTAAAATCCAAAGGCCAAGGTAACATTCTACTCAGCAGACCCCCTTCCCACACCTCTTTCCTTCCTGCCCGCCTTCCTCATATTAACTATGTGCCCTCAGGCAAATTGCATGGGATCTTCTGAAAACACAAGCCTCAAAAAGTCAAGAGTTTTTGCCTGTTTATGTGCTGGTGATTGGCTCCGTGTGGGGTAGGCATGGGAGGAGGCTGGCTCCTCTGCTTTAGGATGGGTACACCAAAACCATTTTCCATGCTAACCAGCGAAAGTCAGGGCCACTCCTGCGCTGCCTACCACACTGTCCTTGAAAGGGTGTCTGGACAGCATGGTACTTAAAGGTCTCATTTTCCTCATTCCAAAAGGGTAGCCACGTTAGTTTACTTCAGCAAAACAGGCAGTCCCGTAGCACTCTCAAAGACTAAAGTTTGTTTATCGCACAAGCTTTCCTGGGAGAAAATCCCACTCCATCAGACTCTTTGAAGATGTGGAATTTACAGAATGGGAGCCCCTGATGGAGTGGGATTTTCTCCCACAAAAGCTCATGCGATAAATAAATTTGTTAGCCACAGGCCTCGTTTGTTTCATTTTTCTCAGTGTCACAGCACCTCATAGACTGTGTCCACACGAGGCTTTTATTTCAAAACCACCATGATTGTTTCGAAATAAAAGTTTTCACGTCTGAACAATGTTTTTTTAATTTCGGAACAATAAAACCTAGCTGTGAAATTGACCCGTGCTTGCAGGCAGCCAGGGGCTGGGGCGCCCGCCTAGCTCTGCCCCTGCTGCCCGCTCGCCCCTCAGACCAGGTGCCAGCAGCAGCTGGAGGCGCAGCCAGCACAGCTGCCCCCAAGCCTGGGCAGCGCCAGCGCCCACAGCCCCTGCCCGGGCAAGCGGGCTCCCCACGGGCAGCCCCCTCAGCAGCCGACACCCCGGGGATCCTGGGGAAGACGGCTCCAGGACCCCCACCACAGGGCTGGCAGTGGGCAAGCCCCGCAAGCCAGCCCAGGGACCCTAGCTGGGCAGCAGAGGGCATGCCCGACAGTCCCTCCCCTGCTACCCCAACAGCAGCGGGGGAAGTCAGGGCAGGGGGCTCCCAGGGGGCCATGTTGCCCCACCTCCCATGCTGCCCCTCTCCTGAAGCAAAACAGCATGTCCACACACAGGGCATGCTATGTCGCTTCAAGGGTTTCCCTTATTTCGATTTAACATTTGCTTATTTCGATTTATTTCATTTTGAAATAACAGTTTACATGTGAACATAGCCATAGACTTTTAAGTTCAGAAGGAATGGGTTTGACCTCCCGAACAATGCAGGCCACAGAAGCTCATCCACCCACTCCTGTAATACACCCCAAACTATGACTGAGTTATTAAGCCCTCAAATCGTGATTTAAAGCTGGGGTCTGCAACCTGTGGCTCCAGAGCTGCATGTGGCTCTTCGGATGCCTCCTTGCAGCTCTGGGGTCCTGGCTCTGTCCCTGTCCCCTCACCCCCTGCCACCAGTGGACCCCGTGAGCAATTCACTCCTAGCTCTGGCCCCATCCCTGGCACCAGGAGACCCTGCAGACAGCCCATGCCAAGCCCTAGGCTCCCCCCTGCCACTCCTGGTTTGGGCTCCTCCCCGTAAGGGGTCCCTGTGGCACGTGCCCTGGCCTGCCCACCCCGCACCAGGTTACACTGATTGCAGCTCTCAACACACTTGGTTATCGAAAGAATTTTTTAAAATGGCTCCTCTTATTTTTTGTGTTGCTGACCCTTGGTTTAAAGACTTCAGAGTACAGAGACTCTACCTGGATGGTTACATGGAGGACAGCGAGCCCTGCCTCCCAGCCAGCTCCAGCTGCATTTTCCTCTTCCCAGTCACAAACCCAGGGAAAATGGAGGAGTCTTACCCCTCAAGGCTATAAAGGTGACTTAAAAAAACCCAGAGCCTATTTAACCTTGGGCTCTGGAGTAGCATTCCCCTCTTCTTCATGCTGCATAGCTGGTCCTTTTTCCCTGGGCCCGTTAGCCTACTAACCCTTTTCTGTTCTTTCCCAACACCTGGACATACTGGGACAGAACTGATGGACCACTGGTGAAGCTGGCTATGTTGAAGGAGGCTTCTAGGTTGTGACTAATGCGTGATGGTCCAGTAAGTGCTCCTGGTGTTACCTTAAGTGAAATGCAGGCTCTGTAAAAACAGTACCAGCAACAGGAATGGGAACACCGCTTAGCTGAATGAAACATTACAGGCCCTGAGGGAAGTCGGTCACCCATATTAGAGTTTTGCTAGGAGGATGGGGCTGCCTGTCCAGACCTCTGATGGCTCTCAGCACCACCATCTACTCTTATATCCTAGACCTGGCCTAATATCCTTACCACTGTGTAAAGAACCAGAGAGATCTTTAACAGGACATCTTTTATCTTAAGCCAAAAGTGGCACTCCAACGAGTACAGCAGTTGTCACTGGGGACCATAGCAATTCAGAGACCCTAACACCTCTGTCCACGGTCCCAAGACTTGTCCTCATGGGAACTTGAAGAAATGCCCTTACATAGTAAAAGACTCACACACTATCAGCCTTCCTGACGTCATATGGCCCTGGAAAAAAAAAAAAAAAAACCAAACATTTCCAAGCAAGCCTCTTTCTATTTGCATTTGAAACATTTATTTTGGGAAATACATATTAAACATTATTTATACAAAAAAAGGACTAAATTTGTCATAATGCATATAACACCCAAAAGGCCATATTTAATAGATTTGGAGAATTTTTAAATTTTTTTTTTAAACATTTTTTCAAAAATTAGATTGGAAAAGAGAAAACAGCATGTCTTGCTTGGCCCAGCTTGAGATACTGACTAGGAAAAGAGTTCAAGATGGTGATATTTGCTGAAGTGCACCTCCCAGAAAAAGACTTTCTACCCTCCCCTTTAATAGTCTTTTTAAACATTTGAAATACATATTTTTTCAGTTAATACACGGTATTTTGTTTTTGCTAAATTATAGCAAGTCAGCAAGTAAATTAATTTTCCTCAACTTAACATAGCTCAATAAAAATTCCTACATTTTTTTTCCCCAGGGGAGGAGTTTGTGAAGAGAGTTAAAAGGCGAGCACCGATTTTACCTGCAATGCAAAACACACCTGCACACACACATTCAAGTGTCCCATTACCCACCAGTGTAGAACATCTGCCCAGGCAGGCATGAAGGGGTGATCCTGCAAGATGCCTCTTTGCCTTTGCTAGCATGCAGGCTTGAGTCCCATTAGATGCAATGCCAACTGCAACAGGTTCATGTTACTGGCCTGCCCTGGATCGTAAGACAGGTGGAAGTGGTGTGGAGGGATGCAGCCCTGAGCAGCCTCTATGGCTGGGTCTGAGAAGAGCAATATCCTCAGATGCTCCACTGGTGCAGAAGTGTACACGGGCCACTGAATCAGGGGGAGAACAGCTTCCCTCTTCAAACACTGTCTCATCGCCTGTAAACATGCCACTGGTGCCATCCCTAAGGAGACTAAGGTGGGCTCTGCAGATTCCTCCATGAGGCTGACAATTGGACACTCTTGCCGTTTTGTGGGAGCAGCAAGAGGAGACAAGCTGGACAGTCTTAGGCCTCCAAGAGGAGTTGGAAAAATGATGTTGGGCAGCCACTGGGATTTCTCTTGGGGCTGGGTTTTTAGACAGAAGGAGAAGGCAGAGAGTTGGGGCAGGCAGGGTTGCACATCGCCCCTCCAAGATCAAGTTGCACATGTGTAGTTTGGTCTCTGTTGAACTGGCCCCTCCCGTGGAATTTCATTTAAACATGAGGCCTTTACAGAAGCTTATCTAAAACAACAGACAAAGTTGGGGATCAAGGAGCCTATGCTACAAAGCTTGTGTGAGACACTAGCCCAGCCTTTCTTATTACTGAAGGCTTCTAACATGCACGTGGCAGGTGGGGCCCCGGCTGTGTGTGTACACATGGTTCTCTAGAGGGAGCATTTAGCCAGATTAAGGAACTGGTTACATACATATAAGTTGTGCAGGTGAAGGAATAACCAGATCAATCCAAAAGCCTCCTCTGGCTTATTTAAAACTTACTAATAAAATACGCAAGTCTCACAGTACAAAGAATTCCAGCCCCCTGCCCTTGCTTTGCAAAGATGGTTCTGTTCTCAGCCCCTTTCACACACAAACATACTCTGAGCCTTCAGCAAAGACATTGAATTAAAAATAAATACACAAGTGTTCCCAGGAAACCAGCCACAGGAGTGGTCCAAGCACTGAGTGATGGGGAAAAGCTGGGGAGAAGAATCTCTAAAGAGTCTATCTGGATAGGAATTTGCCAGGCTGCCCAGAAAAACTAACTAACTATTGCATGGTTGCTGAATTCAAAGGCACTTTTCTTAAAACAGGCTGCAATTTAAAGATTGGTGACTCACCTTAAGCATTCCTGGCTTATTGCATGTAGGTAGGCAAGAGGGATGGGGGTGAGTGGGCTGGCTAGGCACAGAGGGCTAGGAGCAGTGGAAAGGAGGCAGAAGTATGTTTGTGATCACCTTTCCTATCCAGCCACATCCTCGCACCTCACTTTTGAAGGCCACAGTCACTTAAGAGAAAAACCTTGCCTTCAATGGACGGAGAAGAAAATAGAAGAGCCCTGTGACACAGGACACTTGGCACTAGGCAAAGTCACTTGGGTCCAACAATCTTTACAGACATGATGTGTAGCAATAAGGAGGCCAGGACACCCCCTCTGAGTCAGCCCTGGCCCTACTTCATGGTGCCGTTCCACCACATGGAGGAGAGAGAGAAATCAGATTAATTTCATGATCAGCTTCAGTGAGCAAGAAGGGTGAGGCACACCCCTACCTCATGGCTTGGATTTCATTACAAAGCAACCCTCAAGGCCTGATCCAGCTCTCAGTGAAGCCAGGTGGGCTTCAGTGGGAGTTAGAGAAGACCTGTGTGAGGAGGGGGTTCTTCCACTTACCCAGGAGTTACGTTTTGGGCTAGTGTTAGAGAATAAATAAAGACTGACTTCTACTTGGGACAGTTGTCTTCCCTCTCCCCTTCCTCCCTCCCTCGCCATCATGTTCAACCAACCCCGCTGCCCCTCGCTATACCCAACAGGAGCTGAGAACGGAACCCCTGCGCCACGAGGTGGGCAGCGTGAAGGGACCGGGAGTCACCACGCTCTTCGTGATCGACATGGCATTGGGTTATTTGGTCAGTTAACATTGGCAGTGCGGAGGAGGGAGACAGTGGCAGCGGCAGAAGAATTACATAAAAATAAAAGGGTGGGAGAGGAGGGGGGAAATGAGAGCGTGAGCGCGTTAGGTCCCTGCAAGAGAGGGAAACTGTCACATTTCATTGGCTGCAAGCTCCTTGTCAGCCACGCCATTGGAGAGCGCACTCCGGTCCTCATTCAGCCGCTTCACTCTGTAGGCTTCAAAGTGGATGCTGCTGGTAATGTCCTTGATGTTCTGCATGTGTGTCCTGAGGGAGGCAGAGAAGACGAGTTACATTAGTTCTCTGTGCACGGAGACGTGTGTTACCCCCGCCCCCAGTGGGGGTTTCACAGCAGCAGAGTCCCTCAACCCTCTCCCATGCTGCCACCGAAGGCCCCTCAGTCTCAGGGCGGCCCTCCTCCAGCCCTTCTGGTTAGTAACGGGAGCTTGCAGACGAGACCCCATGTAGCTGATTCTGTTGAACAACAGCTCTGAGTCCTCCGGTTCAAAATGCCCCAGGGGGAGGCTCACAGATGCATGTGCTCCCTGCTATGGGGAGCTGGGCCCGAACAGCCCACAGGATCATGTCCAGACTCTCTGCACACACTGATGCAAGTCATTGGTGTATCTCCACATTCAGAGTCATGATGTAGGCAGGTTTTGGAAGAGTACTGCCCTTTTCACCTCATAACCGTTGCCTAGACCCCTCTCCCCGCAATAAGGTGCAGTGGCTGAGTGGATAAGACGCTGGCCTACAATCCTGCAGGCCGTAGGCTTGTTTTGCTCAAGCTCATGCAAAGCCACCTCCAATTAAAACAGGTGCCAAACCCCTCGCCTTAAGGCTTCGATGCTGGACACACCATTCCTGTGTCATGGGCTAGGAAACAGGCCCTAAAGGCATCAGCTGGAGCCATTAGCTTGGAGGAACAGTGATATTCTCCACCCCACTTGACTGGCCAAAGTCAGCTTAACAAGGGTGGCTTGGCTTCACATTCCCCTAGGGGAAGAGTTACTCATTTGGAAGAGGCAGGTGGCGGCTTCCACAATGCCAGTCTCTGCTGCTTCTCTTAGATCCCCTGCTGGACAGCACTGACAGCCGATCCAGTGTGATGGTGAACAAGGGCTGGGCCATGGGATTACCACTGGACGAAAGGTGGCAGGCAGCTTGGCTCAGGGAAGCAGGTATTGAGCCCTGCCCGGGGAAAAGCTTGTATCCCATGGATGATGCTGAGAGGGATTGTGGGAAGTGAGGGAGTACATCCAGGGAAGCTGCCCATGTGGGTAGGCAATGGCCAGAGTAAAAAAACAACAAGGAGTTGTGTGGCACTTTAACAGATTTATTTTTTGCATGAGCTTTCGTGGGAGAAGATCCCACTTCCCCAGATGCGCTCATGCAAAAAATAAATCTGTTAGTCTTAAAGTGCCACACAACTCCTTGTTGTTTTATAACTGGACTAGACTAACATGGCTATCCCTTTTGAAATGGCCAGAGTGACACCACAGGGTTCTCCAAGGAGTGCTCTCAGGGGCCCTCATGGACAGCTCTGCATCCAACAAGCCCCTCTCACAGCTTGCCATCTGCCTTTTCGTCTCTGAAGCACTTCTATGAGCAGTGTGCCTGAGACTCAAGCAGTCCAGCCTCCAAGTCAGGCTGCATTTCAGTTAGGTCTCTGACCCAGAAGCTGACCAAGGACTCCAGTGTAACGTTTCTGACAGTGATCAGTCTGAGGGCCTTTACACAAAGGGATTGATGCTCCCAGAGCTCACGTTATGAGGGGAAGTTTCCCCAAGATCTCAGCTGGCAACTAACTTCAGCCACAACATACAGGATTCATTGCCCCTCATCACTCATCCTTAGCTTATGTGACTCCAGGGATTAGTCTCATTTGTGAAGGAAGTTTCAGGCTTGGGGTGGCTTCTCTTCAGCAGGCTTTAAATGGGGTTTGTAGTAGCACCTTTATCAGGACAGGGATCCATCCCTGGGATTCAACTCACTGGTATAAGCCAGAGCTACAGCAGCCAACTGGAGGGCACGGAGGTGTGCTGGGGCACTGTGAGACAGGAGACACCAGGCCCAAAGCCGTCTTTGGGATGCCTCTATCCTCATGCCTCTAGTCTGACAGCAGGGTTCCCTTCCCACTCCTGGCTCCCCAGGCTCTCCTGCTGGCCAGCACGAGTACCCTGCTAGTGCACGTCTGAGTGCTGCTGTTAGTCTGGTGTGCAAGAAACAAGGGCATGTAACAAAACTGTTTGTGCCCCAAGCAGTGGCTGAGCTCTGCCCTTCCCTTGGATGCCACCTGCTGACAGAAGTGAGACTAACACAACAAGGCACTTTGTCTCAGAGCGCTTATACAGACCTGATCAGGAGATCCCGCAGATAAGCGAACTCACAGTGTGTCGTGTTCTCAACTGGAGAGGAAGAGAGGAGACAAGCTGTTAGGATGCAGCCCACAACACAGCCATGTTTCCTGAGCAAGGCAATATCAGGACCAGCAGGGCTCTGCCTTTTCTTTCAGAAATGCTAGTGCATGGTGGGGTTGCACCTAGCCTAAAGCAGGGGCTGCAGCACAGCAGAAGGGTCACTAGGCTGAGGTTGTTCTCAGGTTTCAAATCTGCATATTTGCCTGTCATGAATTAACAAGCCTCTTTTCCATCATAAGCCAGGGAACTTACAAGGAGCCGTCATGAGCGGTTACCTGCCTAAGAACAGCTGGTAACAGACCAGAAGGGTCCGTTTCCTCCGTTCACGCCTCTCTCGCTGTGGGAGTTGACACCACCCGGTGTAATCTTATTACCATCAGCAAAGGGCATCAACCAACCCCCCCGACAACCAGCCTGTTTCAACTTAAACATCCCAAGAAATAAGTAGAAAGGCAAAGGGAAGGATGGTTTCGTTGTTAAGGTGCTTGACTGACCCAGTGTTCAACTCCTAGCTTGACCATAGACTTCCTATGGGACCTGGGGCAGATCTCTGTATCTGAGTTATTCTCTCCCCTGATCTTGCCTTATTCTGTGACCTGCTTTTGGACTGGTCTGATTAAAAGCTGTGTGTTTTTTAAAAGCCTTAAAAAAACCCCAAAACACAGTGATGTCTGATCACCCTATGTCCTCCTCTCAGCACAGTGTGTAGGAACTGTGCTGGGGATTTAATTCAAAGAGACAGCTCCATGGACAAGGAAAGCGTCTTCAGTGTCGTCTTCCACATGGCTGGACCTGACGCTCAAATAGCAAGCAGATTAGCAATACTATTCCTGCGCCATAAGCAACAGCAAATATTGGGTCCTTGAGTCTGCCCATATCGAAGGCATTCACCATAACCCAGGAACATCACAGACAGCTCTTGGGAGTTAGCAAGGAAAGGCCACAAGAGGGCATCAGAGGGTTTGAAATAAGATGGGTTTCTCTGACCACTTGATGAAGCACTTACTCAGAATAGGATTGCTATAAAAAGAATCATAAAATCAGCAAAAGCTTTGAAATGAAAAGCGGAGGAGGGGGAACAAAGAGAGGGAGAGAATAGTGCAATCATGTGGTCGTGCCCCTGGGTTCCTACAGATGGAGAGCAGTGAGTGTCTTGCACTATGAGGCGTGCTTTCCAGAGGAAGAAAGAGGAGAGGAGAAAGAAAGAAAAAGGTGCAGCTTGTGGTGGGGGAAGGGGCAAACAGATCCTGCAAGTGTCCTGGACAGGAGGGCTATTCAAACATTCCCATGGGTGCTGACAGATGGTCCATCTGCAGACGTCGCAGGCAACCAGCACTCTGAGGAGTCTAGTTTGGTGAGTGGAGGGTCCTTCCAGATGCAAAGGGTCTGAGGAGCTGGACACAATCATCTGCAGGCGCTTTCATGAAGCAACACAACAAAGAAAGGGCAGTATGCCAGCAGACACTGGTCAGATGGGTCCCCCTATTCAACTTGATCCCAGCCTGTTCAGAGAGGCAGATGTCACCACTCAGCATCCCCTATTCCCAGCCTCTGCTGGTTATGGGCTGGAGGAGGGTGGGTTGAGGGGCTGTGGGGCAAAGAAAACCAGAGGAGAAAAGCGGCTATTCTAGCATAGCTAAATCCACCAATGGTGATTGGCAAAAGGTGCTAAATTGGAGCTGTTTCCATTTTCACTCCTTTTGAGAGTGAAGAGCTGCAGGTTGGGACTGCCACCCCCGACCTTGCCCTCCTTAGCAACAGCAGGTGTGTTCAGTCTGCTCATCCCTGGGAAACCACTGAGAGGCCTCAGAGAGCAGAGTGGTGAGCTCTAGTATCATGCAGAGATAGAGGGTCTGAACGCATGACAAAGCCCTGTGTATGCTAGCCCTTAATGGGCCAACCAAGAGCTCCACTTTCACTCGGCTCCTGTAGGATCATCTCCGCTCCCTAATTCCTGGTAACCACGCACTCTTTCAGGGCAGACCAGAGGTCCCAGAGAGAAAACATGGTGCACAATACCCACCACCTCACACACTCCCTTCCGTCTCAAAGCAGCAAATGGTTTCAGGTCACCTTGGACTACAGATTCCCAGGCTCAGCTGCACTAGCAATGGTTGCAAATGGGAAATCAAGATTTCTAAGAGCCCGTTAAAATAATCTCTTCACCCACATGACTTCACACTGCTGTGGCCAGGCCCTTGCTTTATAGCATTTGTCGGACACAAAGCAATGTGTGTGTCACAGCAGAAGGGAGACAACAGAAGGAAAACAGCAGGAGCAATGAAAGATCCTCTCCTCCTAACAGGTGGTCAGGAGAGCACTGAAAGGACTCAGGAACCATGCTTCTCCCACCCTCAACCCAAAAGATTCTTCAAGAGCCCTCTCCTTGCTGGGTCCAGCACAGCAGGGCAGGGCTAAGAATGGATTGCAGAGGATTCAGGGAAGGGAAGGGGAATGAGTGTGTTTGGAACAAGCCTCAGGCTCTGAAATATTTCAAGGAGATGGGGGCAGCCCTTATGTGTATTCCAGCAGCCCCATCACTGGCCCAGCTGAGATCACGCACCAGTGCACCACGCTCGTACGCAGGTAGATTCTGCTTACCCCAAAGAGCTAACAGTCTGGGCAGACAAGAGAAACACGGGTTCAATGAGTGGCAGTGACCTGCCCAAGGTCACAGCAGCTCAGTGGAAGAGGTAGAGACAAAATCCAGGTCTCCTAGATTCCAGCCTGGTGCTCTAACCACTAGGACATGCTGCCTCTGTTATGATCATTATCAAATGCCAATGCTTCCCTTAAAGAGCAACTTGTGCTCTTCTCTATAGAGCCCCAGCACCATTCTGGAGGGAACCTCACTCATGTCTGCTCTTCTGCAGATGGAGACCTGCAAGAGCCTTTCCACACAGACTGCCCACCAGCCCCGGGATGCATGGCCTGAGCGCACCAATGCCAAGAGGCTGTCGAGAGCCACTCCATCACGGATGGGAAAGCAGAGTCTGCAGAAGTCACTTCCGTGCGCTCTAGCCAGCACATCACATGTGTTTTCTATTACTACTCTGGGACTTCCTGCTCACACGCTGTGAAAGACGGGCCTCGGGTTGGGGCGCAGAGACAACTCCTACCTTCAATGGTGCCCCATTTCGTTTTCCTTCCCAGAATTCTTCTCCCATTAACCTGGTATTCCTGGTCACTGCCCACCACTGCGAAGGGGATCATTTCCTGGAGGGACAGAGCACAGCACACAGGTGAATGGCTTCACTCTGGAAACCTGCAGGTGACCCAAACTGGGCAGAGTAGCCTTGCCCAGGATAACCCGCAGTCAGTCCTGCAGGCTAAACCATTACTGTAGTGGCTTGAGGGTTTAATAAGAGTTCTGCCCTCCTGCCCAGCCTTTGGGGCTGTGGGTTGATCTTCCAAAGTAACCTACAGAGGGGGATTCTTTACTGAAGAGTTTCCAGGGACTGTCTCCAGGAATTGAACTTCTGTTTCCAGGCACTTGCATGGGGCTGCTGCATCTTCAGCAGAGCAAGAGGCCAGGATCCTAGTGACATCACCACCAGGTGTGGGGTCAAACCAACAGCAGATGCTTTGCCAAAGAGGGCCCGACCTCCTCAGCTTCCATTTGGGAGAGTAGGGGTAGCTCCGTTAAACATGGCAAGAAACTAGGACTAAAAACGGGATGGGTGGGAGGGGGATGCTAATCAAAAATCAAAGCCAGCAGCACAGATGACCTCTGCAGGGCTGAGCAGGCCTCACATACAGCCCTATGAATGCTGTCAGCTCATACATTGCAGCGTCCCCCACTGCCCCAGCCGTGGGTACTGCTACAAACCTACCAATCGACAGCTCTGCTGGCTGCTCTCTCCCAGACATGCCCCCCTCCCTGATCTCTCATCCTATTTAAAGCCTCCAACCACCAGGGCGAGTGGAGCTGCCGGGGGAAATTCTCCATAAAGAACAGGATATCTCCACCCCAGACAGCGATAGGAAAATGGTATCATTGGCACATGGCATGGCAGGAGTGCACAGCAGCGGTATTGCCCCACCAACATGCTAAAGGCTGGGGAGCACGTGTGAAGAGTCAATGTAAGAGGGGCAGCAACACCTCAAATGGTAAGAAACCTTGGAACCAGAGCTTGAAAGTCACAGAAAGAAGAGGCTGTCCCATCGCTAACAGCTGATCTGCCGCCCCGCTACTGGCAACTGCACCACACAGGTGGAAATACCAGGGCTGCCCCAATAATACCAGAGGGCTGGAAAACTTCATTCAGAGCCCTTCTCTTCTGCCCCTATCTCCCAGCTCAGCATTGCTGCCCCAGCACCCCGGGCCCTCATCAGGCAAATACTGTGGTCCAGCGTGCCACATTTAGGGAGCCGGATTCCAACAGCTTGGCAATTTCTTAATGAGAGACTTGGAAGCAACTCACTGCCCCAGGCCCTGTAAGCCAGCAGCAGGAGCTCTTTGCTTGATGCTCTGAGAACAGCAATGGCCACCATTCTCCAAGGACCAAACCAACAGCGTCAGGGACACACCCCAGAGAGGAAGGCTGCTTTACTCAGAGGAAGTGCAGCAAACACCCAGCCAACCTAGAATCATGAGGAAGGGTCTATGGAGCCAGAATGGCTGAATCAGATAATTCTCATGGCCAGGAGCAAATCTCCCACCTTTCGATACTCCCTCTGTGCATAAATGGGTACAATGCAAAAGCTTTGGAAGAGAAGTACGGCCACTTCCTCACAGGCCTGGGAGGGCTATAGGGCTCAGGCTGAGGTGTTCTGGACCACAGGATGAAAGCACTGTCCACTTACTCTGAATTTCTCATTCACAAGCCGATCCTCAGAGTCTTCATCAAACTCCTTCTGAGGATACACGTCGATGCCATTGGCGAGCAGGTCAGCTGTGATCTAGAGGGGATGGGCATAGAAAGAAAAGTCACGTTAGAAACCAGGAAGGACAACAGAGGAAACACCATGGCCACAACTAGTGGCTTCAATTTTCCGAGTACGCTTCACACGGCTGCATCCTGTGCAACACCCAATGGCCTTAGAGCAGCTCAAAGCCCTTCCCAGCTTGGAATAAATCTGGCAACATGGCCTTCCCTCCCAACTGGCTGCTCATCCAGATGTTCATGACGAGAAGACCCTCAAATCTCCATTCCCCATCCCCGCCTAACTGCTCCCCAAGATAGCATCCACCCTTGAGCTGAGCCGAGGGCCACACACCGATGAAGAGGAAGCACTGCTAGGTGGGTCCCCCATCTTCATATTACAAAGACAGAAGAAAAGGGAACCATGAAGCTCCCAGACACATCTGATGAGACCTGCAGATGTGCAGACTCTGGGGCACCCAAACTAAGTTAGTAAGTCACTTTCTGGCATTTCTGTTTGGCTCACATCTCCTGGAGGAGGAACCTGACATCTGGTGCTGCATATACTGAAAGGGCTCATGTGGTGACACACTCAGTGATGCACAAACTTGCTCCTCTCTCTGAGACCCTTCATCATGTCCCTTCAGGTGGGCGCAGCAGCTGTCAACGAGATGGAGGAGGGCAGTCTGCCCCAGGAACAGCATGTCTTGATCCAGCTGGGGAGAATACCAAGCTGCTAAACGGTACTGGCTCCTGCAACAGCTGCTGTCCAGGCTGATAAGTTTTCAGCCTGAGCCAGGGGCCCCCAGAACTCAAGCAGATTTTCAGCTTCTGAACCCTTTAACGTACACGGGAGCAGCAATGCGACACCATGCTGGGCAGTGCTCCGCAGAGCCACGAACAACTCGCTTTTGTGCGAGCACTAGACACACCCTGAAACCAAGTGCCTGGTGGGAGATTCAGAGCCTGTCCCATCAGACACAGAAAAGTGTTCACCTCAAAGAAAACCCAAGCAAATCCTCAGCTGATGCATGTGTCTGTGTAGCACTGGACTCTGGCAGCAGGAAGGGAGAGTCAAAGGATCTGCTGAGTTTTCAAGTTCTGTCTGATCTCATTTCCTCGATGAAGTCAAATTTAGTCTGCTAACTGCAAAGCCAACATGACACTGGGAGAGGCAGCTGGATTCTGTGGGCCCCCATGCATCGACAACACCATGCATTCAGTTCTGACTGCACAGTCTTTTATTGCTATGGATGATATCGGAGGCACAGTCACCCAGGCTGGATTTTCAGATTCCAGACTGACTCTAGCTTTGGTAGCTAGGCTGACAGAGACGGAGTGACACACACATGCACACGCCTTGTAACTTCCGAACTGAGCATAGGTTCTGGAAAAGTCATCAGGAAAGATCAGACTACGGCAGACCTGGCCATCATTGTTACCATCCTTCCTCCAACAGCCACAGCTTTTCATGCGTCCTTGAGAGCACAAGCTGCCTGAGAAACTGATTAAGTCCACCTTGACTGGGCCACAAAATTTCTCTATTTGCATAACTTCATTCAGCCCATTGTATGGACAGACCTGCCTGTGAAATTCAGATTCAACCCGCAAATAAGGAAAAACTTCAGAGCTCTGTAGCCTCCCTCCACAATTCAGAGCCTTACCCCAAGAGTGCCTCCCTGCACAGAATGTTAGCAAACTCTTTTCTTGGAGTTTTGCTATGTTGCCCAAGGTAAGAAGGGGCTTTGCTTCTGTGTCTCCAAGTCAGAAACTTATGGAGACATTTGAGCATGTGGATTTAGTTGCCCTGCACATTTTTTTCTTCACTGTCTTAAGCATGGTGAGGCAGCAGTGGCTGATTGTACAATGCAGCCTTTCACCTCGAGTTATCTGTGGCTACAGGCAAATTCCCCTTCCAATTGGGCACTTAACGGTTAAGACTGGATTAGAGGACCATGACACCCTGAAAATAGAAGGCTGACACCACTATAACCATTCCCCTGCCATTCTCTGGGTTCTCCCCCTGCTCTGCTCCCAGTTCATTGCCCTGCTGAATCGGCCCTGCGGCACTCCATGTGGATATTTAGGGAACACTGGCTGAGTGACCCATGTTGGCAAACCGGGCTATTTGCGCATGGAATGCCAATTCTGACTCAAGCAGCAACAAGGGCTCGTTTTTGCAGCACATGCTAGGCCCATCATGTCTGCAATCATATAGTTGGCTGGTCACATTATAGTGGATTTATAACCCCTGGAAAGGCGAAGCAAAGTGGTGTTCCCCCACACTGGCATCGGCCCACATCTTGCTGCAGATTGACACAGCCCCTTATGGACACCCCTATGACTTCTAATGGACACAGTCAAAGGAATTTTATCATTCGCTCCTCTATCAGACCCTGAGCTGAGTGCAGCACGCAGGTTTTTTGCTCTGGATACTGTACCACTGCAGGATGCTTTACAGTAATACTGGCTCCCCAAAAGGGTTTTAGAGGTTCTACATGCAGCAGGTCCAGCTTCTTAAAACAATAAAAGCGGCCCCGTGTGTATGCGTGTGTGAAAACAGCCATGCAGAAAGAGACCAAGAGCTAGAAATTCATTGTGAGCTGAGAGAGATCCAAGAGAAACACAAGGAACTGTTTGGAGGCAAAGGCCCTTCCTTCTGCCACATGGGATCACTCAGAGCTGCAGCCTTAAGGAATGCTCCGGGCTCCAGGCCAGAAGCTTTGCAGACCTGCAGGGGGTAATGGGGAAGGAAGGGAGAAGTCGAAGAGGCTGGGGAGCGGCTGCCACCCCCTTACCTTTTTTTTGAAGTACTCTCTCTCCTCCAGCGTTAACGTGTCGGCTTTGGCGATGACTGGCACGATGTTAACCACTTTGCTCAGGCGTCTCATGAATTCAGTGTCTAGCGGTCGGAGGCTAAAACCACAGCAGAAAAGAAAGGGAATCAGACTTCGACAAGAACAATATAGTGGCTGTTGAAGGAAGAGATTCCTCAGCACAGCAAGGCTATTCAGAGCCTAGAGCAGGGGGGAGTAATTTTGTATCACTGGAAAATATCCCTCTCCAGTGAGCCTTTTCTTAAAAGCAGGAGAGAGAGGGACAAAGAGAGATATGTGCTTTGCAGACACAAATATCGAAACACGTCAGGTTCCATTTTCCAAGTGCCGTGCAATCATTTATTGACCCTCAACGCTCTACAAAATAGAAGAGAGCTTTTATCTGCTTGGGGATTCTCAGCCAGGGAGGATTTTAAGAAACCTGCCCAGCGTGACAAGTCCTTGGCATACCTGGGATTAGCGCCCTCTACCTAGGCCATCCTGCCTTCCCCGTGCTGTGCAACTGGACAATTTAATACCCAGCCTTCCCAAACCATGTTCAGTTTAGGTTGACACCTGATCAGAATGAAGTAGGATCATCCGCACCCCCCTGCAGGGTAGCTGGCCTATGAATCACAAGGTCTGCACCGACACCTCTGCACGGCAATGAATTTCACTCAACACAACAGGCCTGTCAGTGCAGATAAAAGTACGGATTGGTTAAGCCCCACACTTACCACTGGAGTGGGTAGTTAGCAAGCAATACAGAAAGGCTAAAATCAGACGCCCCAAAAGCTACAAAGAACTTGTAAGCCGAAGGGCCGTCCCCCTTAAGAGTCCAACTAGAAAGCTGTTTGGAAGCAAGAATCGTCTCAAGTCTCATTAACAGCTGGCCGGCAGCGTAAGGGAGCTAACTCCCTCTACCTAGGCAGACTGCTGGAACACAAGGTTGTGGCTGTTTCTTTTGGCCCCGACGCTTCTGCCCCTCATGAAGAACAAAAACAATTTGGGTATTTAGATTTGCAGCTCTTTTAGTTGGCCTGAGTGAGGCACAATCGCCCTGCCTCCAACTGCCTCATCAGGCAGCCAGACACGCTGCCAGGGAGAGCAAGCCATGGCCATGAGGCGGAGGAGACCCAGCCAGCTTGGAAAACGGGGTGGTAAGAACAAACCATTAGTAGCTACTGTAAAGAACTGCGTGCACTGCCATGTATGGTGCTGAGATCCAGGGATACTTTACAAGCGCTTGAGTTCTCAGGATGGGGGAAATCTCAAGGAACTCGGCTGGACCAGAGCACGCTAGGGCTGTAGTGGTGGCAGGAAGTGTGAGGGAAGGGCACAGCTGGGCCGGTGCTGGAGCGAAAGGGATAACACTAAATTATACTACTTCGCATTAATCAATCCATGCACACCCATCTGTGAGGCAGGACACTGAGTCCTTTATCCTCACTGTACAGTTGGGGAAACTGAGGCACGGAGCAGCAAGTCTTGCCAAAGACCATTCAGTGAGGTAGTGGCAGAGCTGGATCTACACATGAGGTTTGCCAGATCCCAGTCCTGTTTTGTAAGGAATGAGAATGGTACCTCTAAATGGATAAGGAGTTAAATTGCTGCAAGTGTGACTTGAGAACAGCAGCTAAATGTACAGGTGTATTCAGGCACTCAACAGGCTGGTGCTAAAGTTTTGTCAAATGAGGGGAGTCTGGAAAGAGGCACACAGATCAGCTGTAAAATACAGGTAGAACAAGATGTTCTGTAGGCTGAGAGGAGAGAACGTAGCAGGGAGACTGCAGCTAGGTGGTGCTTGCGCTGTTGATGGGCTCAAGACAAAGAAATCCTGGGGGTTACAGAGCACTGTGGAGAATTTACAGGGCTGTAAGGGACAGGCCGTCATGCTGAAGGTCTGGTTGGGAGTCCAACAAAGCAAGTTTGATAGTTTTACCTGATCTCTCCCTTCCTCCCTCTCCCCAACCATACCCATAGGGGTAGGCAACCCCTGGCACGTGTGCTGACAGTGGCACCTGAGCCCATTCAGAGCGGCACACGCCAGCCTCTGCAATACCACTGAAATTACCACTCTGCCACCAAAAGCCACTCTGGGTGGTGTCCTTCAGGTGCAGCTGGGACACAGGGGGTCCCCCCACGCCTATACCTCCATGTGACACAGAAAAACCTGCCCACAGTGGCTCCTCTCTGTAGTGTGATGCCCCCCAAAGGAGCCACTCCAGGCAGCTTCTTTCTGCAGCATGCCTGGGAACCTCTAAAAGGAGCCGCTTCTTTCCGTGGAACGCCTGGGGTCCCCTATCCCCCGGCACACCACCAAGATGAGCCACTCTGGGCGACTTCTTTCCGTGGCACTCCTCAGAAGTGCTCCCTCTCCAGCCAAGACTGCTGCTGCATTTTCAGGCAGAGGGGCTGCCGGCACCAGCTGAGGGTCGGGAAGGAAGCACCAGCACTTGGGTCAGCAAAGGCTGCCAACCCCTGCCACAGACAGTCTGACCTGACTGGCGGGTACAGTCCATGGGAGGTGCCCTGGAAGAGCAGTAATAGGAAGCACTTTGCTCCAACCAGGACTGTCCAGCCATTACTTTCATGTGCCGATTTACACACGCAGCAGAGACCCCCTGCCACGGCCTCCTGTTTGTTGAATCTCTCCCTAGCAGAGCTGGGATGAGTGCTTGGACATTCCTGAGCTGTGACCACGGCTGCACTGTGGTCGGCTGAATGTAGAAGAGGAATTCTAGGCTTGCAGTGGCCACAAGGCAGCTAGACGAGACAACACTGGCAACGCAAAGCCCTTCACTTTCCAGGCTGACAAATCCACTCCCCTCTCGTGAGCCAGACTCCACCACAAAGCTTAGAGATCACATCATTAGCATGAGGGAGAACAAGGGCCCAATACAAAAACTCTGCAGTCACAGGTCGCCCTGAGCTCTAGAAAAGCAGGAGTTCTGCTTGGCTTCAGAAAGGAAGCCCCTAAGGATACATCTAGGAATATTCTTGCTGGTGAGTGCTGTTTGGAACGGCATAATGTATTTCTCAAAGCTCATAAAAACCATCACTCCTGTTTCTTTTCCCAAGGACTTCTTTCCCTCCTCTTCTTGCCATTTTTCAAATAGCTTTTCCCCTTTAAAAGCCTCTCTCCCACCGACAGCATGTTCCTTCCTTTTCCATCAGCCTTTCTTCTGGATGGAGGATGAGGAGGTACTTGCGTCCAATGCAGATCGAGTCCTAGCAGAAAGACTTTGGAACTGCCATGCTGTTCTCAGCGTCAGCCCTGGTTAACCAGCCTGCCTTGCTCTGCTGAGGGCTATAGGGGGCAAGAAGCAACCTCTGCTACTCTCAGCAGCATGTCAAGCCACATCTAGTTACCCTGCCCACGGATGGCATCAGCCAGCTATGGGGCTTCAGATCTGCTGGCGTCTCCACACCATGCATTGGCCCACCGCAGTGGCATTTGGTAACTGAGCAACACCAGTGCATCTGCTCTTGGTGCTGCTGTATTTGTAAGGGCCAGGCTTGCTCACATCACCACCTACATACAAGATGGTGCATACTTAATAGCAGGATGAGGAGGCAGAGGAGTCACTCTTGACTGGGCACAAGCAGCTGCAAGATGATGAGTGTCTCTTTCCCTGTAACTCCTCCCTCTAGCTCAGAGCTCGGCAATGCTCTGCTCTCTCTCAAACAGAGGTCCCAACACTGTCCAACCTTAAGGGCCCTACAGTGGTCAGAGCTCCAGACACCTTTCAATCCGCAACATCTTTCAGATGACAGGTTTCCCCTTGATGCTCTAACGCTAAGGACCACGCAGCTGCATCACCAGCATCTCACAAAGCGTCTATAGGCAAACTTGGGACATGGAGAGAGAGACAGAAAAGCTGCTCCAGGGTGGCCCAGAGGGTGGCTCTTGCATCAACAATGATGAGCTAGTGAGAGAGACCAGAGAATTAGACACATGAGCCCATGAGGTAGGCTACGCCACTCCCAGCATTCACCTAGTCTGCTCTTTGAAAAGAAGGCCCTTTGTCTATAGGAAGATTTTTACAACTCCATAGAAGATGAAGTCCAACAAGTGCAACTTAGTACCTGCCCCTGACTAGTCCATCCCCAATGCCTGGCGTTTTTGGATCAGGGTATTGCACAGGGTCAGTATTAGCCTCCAGCGACTAATCACTAGCTCTCAGGGTGATGAAAGGCATGTGCCCAGTTAAAAGGTGCTGTCCCTCCAGCCTACAGGGCACACGCATCCGTGATGTGGGACCACGTATTTATCACTGGGTGGCCTCATTCTGGAGTCTACAGAGGACCCCCTCTAGTGCTGATTGTAACTATTTCGCTGCATAGGGCATGCACAAAAAGGGCCTGAACGATCCCAGTACAAACTGGGAGCAGGGCTGCACTCCAGGGCCATAAACAGGCTCAGCCAGAGTGGTGGGTGCAGGTCATGAGAGGCAACTGCTTCTTTTTCCCTCTCCTTCCCAGTATGATCTCCGGTCCCCCAGATCTGTCACTGAACACGCACAAAAGAAACTGCCTTTGCACCACAGGCAAAAGGACCTCCAGGGAAAAATGGCAGGCCGAGCTAAGAAGATTGTTCCACCTATCCGAAATATTTACACCGGGGGAAAATGAAAGCTTCTTGTCCTGTCTTTTAAGTGGCAACTATTCAGCCCAGAGGCTGGGGCTGGGGCTGGAATGCTGTATTACTACTCAGGCTGTGCGTGGCCCCTTTTAAGTTATATTTAACTGGGCGCTCTAGCCTAGATTGATCAGGCAGACTTGGCTTTTGCGTGTCTCCTTAAAATGCAAGGGAAAAATAAAAGTGCTATAGGAGGTACCGAATACCTATCAGTGGAGTCCCAAGCCTGAAATAAACTCAGCCGATTTGGACACTGAGCAAACATGCAAGGAAGTCACACATGGTTCCATCAGCATTGCCAGCAAGGGGACATCCACACAGTAGCTTCGCATGAACACAGCATCACAGACAGCATGGCTGCTTCAGGGTAACTGCCCGAGCCCAATCCAACCCAGGCACATACCCGGGCCGGCGGTTAGCTGGAGCAGAGCAGTGTGCGTCTGGTAAGCACACTACCAGCTACCCTGTAGATGCAATGGAAACATGCTGAGGCACAAGCCAGAATGGAGTCTAACTCCTTTTCCCATAACAATGGTGTGATGACATGGAGACGAAGCGACAGTGTCAGTTCTGGTATCAGAAGCAGTGGCTCAAACACACACAGGCTGCACAGTGGGTGAGAAGGTGCTGTAATTCACAACCACGTCTCAGAGTCTAGCAGAGCTTGCCAGACAGCAGTGCAGAGCCGGCTGTGGAATTTATTGGGTGGTGAGTAGCCAGGGCTTTGCTTCCATGGCCAAAAGCCCCTGCCAGCATGTTACGCAGTCTTTGCAAACATGGTTTTACTAGGAAAGCTCGGCTTGTGATAGGTTAGCTTCAAAGTCCTGAAGCCTGACTTATGGGAGACAAAGGTGAGGGTGTGTCATTAGGAGATGTAAAAGCCACCAGCTGGGTTCCACTTTATGGGAAGGAAAAGACAAAACCCTTTTAATCAATGTCTACCAAGCAGTCTGAAATGGAAGCGGGCAATCTGTCAGACCAGGGCTATAATGAAACAGGATATCCTGGGAGGGCTGCGTTCTGTCTTGTCAAAGCTGCTGAAGAAGTCACCATTCTGAATGTACATTACAGATTTATAACAATGACACCCCCCCCCCCAAAAAAACAGCTCTAAGGAAGCAGGTTTTAATCCAAATGCGCAGAGTGCAGAAAAACAGAGTTAATGTCAAGACAGGCTCTGTCCCCAGAACATGCAGCAGGCTGAACTAACTCCCCACGCACCGGTGGCTGAGAAAGCAGCCACAAGCTGCACAGAGGGCGCTAGAACAGCTGGGCTGTGCAGTTTGGGGAGGGAGACTAGGAGTGAGGCTCTATCATTTTGAAGGGGCAGAATACCCCAAAAACGATGATCCAAGCAGTACAGCAAGCTTGAGGAAAACATTGCGATGAATCCCTCTAGCATGTTTTCTGCGGCCAAAAACACAGGTCCGGTGCAAACTGCAGTAGTGAGCTGCGTCTGTGAGACAGGGAGAGGGTCCTGGCTGTCAAGAAAAATGAGAGGATCTCAATAGGTTAAAACACCACAAGCAGAGAGCTAGCCCTGCAGAGGACACAGTCAGGGGAGCTGTGTGTGATGTTATCTCCTAAGGGGAATTCACAAACTGCTTTTACCCTGTTAGGTGGCTCAAGGGCTAACTAGAGGTCTGAGGCTCTGGAAGAGAAGCACTGGTGTTCTAATCCCAGTTAACCTCCACTTGCAGAGATGCACAAAGCCAGCCCAAATGGCTGTGCCTCGCTTACACTGAACTATGGGAAGCTGTCTCCCAGCTCACCACTCTGTGAAAAGACTTATGGTCATTTCAGACAATATGCCACTCCACAACAGGGAAGAAAGCCCCATCTCCAGCTAGCCCATCATGTCAGAGCCTGGACCAGGAGAGATTATGATGGGTAGGAGAAAAGCACCAACGACAATACAAAATAATACATGAAGCTAACCAGCGGAGCATCAGGAACATAAAGAACCAGCATTTTCCATTCACTCCCTCCCCAACACCCTTCCCCCAGCTATAAGCTAAGACTTCAGCGTGTCCTGCTGTTCCCAGCTTATCTGCATCCTCTGTCGCCAGGCAAAAGTCAGGAGCCAGATGTCCACTCTGACACCTGGGCAGGAAACCACAGCCCTGGGAGAAGCAACCCGAGACGGCAGCCAAGGGAGCGGGTTCTAACCCCCAGCTGGGGTATCAGACTACGCACAGCCAAAGGCTATTGCCGGGGAAGGAACATATGCATGCAGCTCAGTAATGAAGACACTTGAAGTGCAGGGCCATTTTCCTAGATTAGAAACACATGTTCTGTGGAGAGAGGGAGCGAGCGGAAGGAAGCCGAGAGTCGGACTTCCCTGCAATTGCCGGATGAGAGAAACCAGAACATGCCATTAGAGAGGCTCAGGCAGAGAGATGAGCCTAACACATCCGTGCCCTTCCCACCACACCATTGTGGCGCTTCTCCTGCTTTCCCAGGGAGGCGGGGCACCTGGGGAAGGGGCCATTCGCTCCACCTCAGGAGTGCCATTTGCAGATTCCTGCGGCTGCATGTGTGAGTGCGCAAGTGGCACAGTTGCAGTACTGAGGGTTCAAGTCCTGCTCTCCAGAATCTATGCATTGCTGGCTAGCATCAGGAGATGCCTGTACATTGTCACTCAAGTCCAGGTCTCCCCTTCTAAAGCTCCTGGCCCACAAGGGGAGAGCTTTGAGCCTCCTTTTCTTTCTCTGTCGAACAGTGAGATTTGCAAAGTCACCAGAGTCGTCCCTCAGAAAGGCCATTTATTTGAATGGATCATCCTGAGCCAGACAACTCCATCAGCTCCTTCTCCTCTTAACAGAAGGCCACAGCAGATAAACACCCCAGGCTGACAGTCCAGTCGGAAAACCTAGGGATGCCAGGGTCTTTGCAGGCTGCACATGTACAACCATCTCTCTTCCATGACAATGTACACACAGGGACATTCACACTGACAAGGATTCTGCTCTCTAATGCCCAGACAGAAGGGGACTCTGAAGCTTTGTCTACATGGGAAATTTTAGTTAGACCAGTCTAACCTTCTACACAGGGACAATTCTCCTCCTCTAAGAGTGTCTATTTTCAGTTTAGTTTAAGCCCCTTCCCAAGTGATAGAAGCTAAACCAAAATAAGTGACTCATACCTAGACACAAGAGTGTCCACACAGGAGGCCATCCTCATATAACTGCAGGTTTATAGTCACACCTGGTTTATACAAAAAGAACCTGCCATGCAGCTGAAGCCACATCTCAAGAATAGGCATTGCCACCAACCAAAAATGGAAACTAGGTCTCAGTATTTCGATGCTCCCTTTCGAGGGATCAGGGGCGGAAACAAGGCTACACATTAAGCAGGCCATGATTGAGTCCATGCCAAAGGTTCTGCTATCTATAAATGCCCCTTTCAGGCTCAGTACCAACTGGCTCAATCTGCTCCATCCTGCTAGAACAACTGGACCCTTGCTTAACAAAAACAGATATTGTGGTTGGGAGGCACCTGGAGTCGGCTAACACAGCATTATCATCAGATTCTAGCCACTATTCATGTGGACTCTTGGGATGCTAGACCCTGGACTTTGGCCAGCTGTTTAGTCTGTCCCTGGAAAAAGACAAAGTGGGGAAAGGAGTGGGCTCTAAGCATTAACAATTCCTGAACTCATGTATTGCTTGGGTGGGATTGTATGGTTAGACTCGTATGCACAGGACCAAGAAGTCCATGTGTACATCCTCAGACATGCAGGAAGAGATTAGAACGTGGCTAAACAGGATTTAGTACTTGCACGAAGAATGACTGGCTGGAATAAGTCTCACAAACCAGAGTGATTTTGAATTTATTACCCACTTCTGGAGATTAAAAAGAGTGAGCGCTAGAGAGGCAAGTAGGTTCAATCTGGGCCATCAAGCCCTTTTGGCACCCTCAGTAGGAAAGATCATGCTCAAGAGGAAGAGGTTACATACCTGTGGCCGGTGGCTGGGATGAAATATATACAGCAGTGGACCCTTGTGTCTGGGATCCGCTTCTTCCGGTTAACATTGAGCTCCTCTTGCAAGTACTTTTCATACTGGTCATTGATGAATTTCATGATGGGCTGCCAGCTATGCAGAAAGACATGTACACAGGTGAGACAGGGTTCATGCAGGGACCATAAACCCACCCACGTGATATCTCTGGGCTGGATCCTGCAAGGGGGAAGTCAGTGGGAGTGAGCATGCTCAGCATCCTGCAGTACTGGGCCCTCAAGTAAAAGCACAAGGAATGTCTCAGAGGCTGAAGCAGGTGGCAATGAAAAGATCCCACAAGCCCTGTATGAACAGGATTTCCCAGCCCCTTCAAGCCCAGGAACGGCAAGTCTTGTTTTATAGCCTTTCTAAAAGGAGCAAATCACCCTCCCAGCCTTGGCACTCATAACAAGAGAATGACAAGGATACAAGGCAGCAGACTTCAGCTGGCAGGCCACAAGCTCTACCTGTAGCACTAGGAGGCAGTGCAGAGCCTGTAACCACTTCCCGTGGAAAGCTGGCCGCCACCCAACTGCAAGCCTCTTGCAATCGTAAACTGCCTCAGTAAGTAAAAGCTCCAAGGGCCCTTTACTGCCACCCTTGACCGGCTGGGCTCCCGCCCACCGCAGAACAGAAATATTAATGAACAGCTCTGGGGGAGGAGGGTGTGGTGGTGTGTGCATCAGATAAGCCATGGAAAGTCTGACCACTTCACCCTGCCAGTTTTTGCAGAGCAATTCCCCAGGCACTCCAGGTCCCAGGGCTCACACTCATCTTCCTTTTGGGAAAGGCAGCAGAGCAGTTACCCATGGACTGCCCAGATTGCAGCAAACCCCAGAGAAACTTAACACAGCTTTCAGTGCTTTTCTAGAAGATGTAGCTAGAGGAAAGGGAGGGTGAGTGGATCCAAAAAAAGTGTGCGTGTGTGTCTAGCCCCCGTACCACAAGATTGGTCACATTTAAACATATCTGCATGCCTCCAACACAAACTTTACCACTTCCTGGGCTCTGCATGTATTGGGGTGTACAGATATTTATCCTTGATAATTTATGCACACAGCACCCACCAATGGGACACACTGCTGTTCAGAGACAGTGGCTACCCCAAGGTCTTTTCTCACAGTCAATAACACTTGAGCAAGTGCAAGAAGGGCCCAGGAGCAGCTGTGACAGCATGTTGGGGATGTTGGGGCTGAGAAGAAGGGCTGGCTGCCTCTGTAGCAGTGCCAGAAGGGTGCTTGCTGATGGAACTGCTTAGCCATTTCCTGGGAAACCTAAAACAAAGTCTGGCCTTTGACCTGCTGAGAGCACCACAACATGGTGCTTTAGCCCCAGGGTCTGATGTGTGCGTGGGGGCATACTAAGTCACCATCGGGGGACACAGTGCTCCCTGCCACCCCCAGGCCATTCCCACACTATTTGACCAGGCTCTTTGCCCAAAGCGAGTAGCAACAGACAGTGATTTTTCTGCTTCTTTTAGCACCCACCCTGCCCATGGAGGATGGCTGGGCTCCACCTCTCCAGCTGACAGAAAGCAGGCTAACCCAGCAGGCCCTGGGACAGAGGGCTTCGGGGAGGAACGCGGCAGGATTAGCCAGCTTCCCTCTACAGCCGACATCCTGGCTGTTTAGCACCTCTATCGTGCTCCCTGGCTGTGGAGATGACTCTGGAGCCAAGTCGGGCAAAAAAAAGGGCAGCAGAACTCATCAGTGTCACGCCACACAGCTAGAAAGGAATTGCAACATCTGTGCAAGGCATCCCGGCCAGTTTCACACCCTGTGCAAAGGAAGGGGGATGCAAAGCAAGGCCCCTCTACTCATAGGTGGTCTGTGCAGCAGAAGGCCTACGGGAGCCAAAGGTGATTTGGCTGCAGCCATTTCCCTCACCCAGCGCCTCACCAGTTCTCATTGTTGATGTGGTCTCCAAACCCCGGGGTGTCAATGACAGTCAGCTTCATTCGGACACCTTTCTCCTCGATATCTGAAAGAGACCAATGTCCAGGGGGTGGCGTGTGCAGCAAGCAGAGAGGCCCTGCAAGCAGCCTGCCTTGCCACCAGACATCTCACCCACTGGCTGCAGGCTTGGCACCTGCAGCCTTCAAAAGAGAGAGAATCCTATGGCATCAGCAGCAGTCCATCTCCGTTATAAACACGACACTAAGCAGCTTGGCTCTTTGAATGGTCAATATACCTCCTCCTTCTCTGGAGCATGACAGCCCACCAGCAATCTCAGCTGATTGTGTCCCAGCATAGAGAAGTCTCGGCTGGTGGATACAGAGAAGGTGCTTTGGCTTCTCTCAGCCTAGGAAGAGCCCTTAGATCTCTATGACTGCCCTCCCCCTGGCACTTCCTCCCCAGAAGGATGAGAATGCAACCTAGAGGCTCACCATGAGTGATCGACTTTATTTCGACAGTTTTGGGGATCCGTTCTTCAGAGGTTGGCTGACAGGATTTCCGGCTCACTTTGGATTTGAAGAGGGTGTTGATTAATGTGGACTTCCCCAAGCCACTCTGACCTGAAGGGCAGAAAGAGAGAGTCAGAATGTCTCCATTTCACCTTTACTGGGATTCCCTGACCCTGCCATGCAACAAGAACGCCAGCTGCTGGCTAAGATGGGGCCAACTCTGCAGACAGCAGCTTTGTACATAGCCTAGAGTTTCTTTGCAGAAACTAGCAGTGTTTCCCACACCCTCTGTGTCCCCTCACACAAGGAGATGGCTACTTATTGGCTTGGGCAAACATCCTGGCACCCTCTACTAGAGCAAGTGTAACCCACAAGCATTTCAGCTTGGCTCATGTTCTGCACCAGCGAAGCGGTTCCTGTACCTCAGTCAGCACAGGTCCGGTTTAGGAGAGGAAGATGCTCCGACTCATGCTGCATGTTAGTCAAGTAACCCCAGCACATGAGTGTGGATGATTGGAAGTGTGGCTCCCTCTTACTACGCCTGCTTGCACTTTCAGTGAGGCATCAGTGAAAATGGCCTCCTGCAGTATGCAATACATTTCTCTATGTTCTGTCCCTGTTAAAAGTGGGGGACACAATGTCTGAAGGCACAGCTTGGAGAGGTGGGAGGAACAGCGGCAGGAATCTGGCACCTTTTAAAGAGGTCACACAAGTGACTCCAATACAGAACTCAATCTTACTCCACTGAAGATGTGCTAGACAGAAAATACTGCCCACAATTAAACAAACTCATTGGGGAGCACAAAAATAGCAAGTTTGTCAGTAAGCTAAACAGCAGCGGCTCATGTGACACACCAGGGAATAGCTAAACATGGCACTGAAGGGCTAATGTTTACAGAACCCCTTCATTAACGTTAACGAGCAAAGGCAGAGGCCACACCATCATCATGAATTATTTATTTGTCCCCTATGAGGCTGCAATAAAAGTTTCACTCCTAACCATGAGTATGGAAAGCATTCACCATCTCCCTCTGTCATGACCCCTTCAATAAAGGTTCTCGCAGGAGGGCTGATCTACTGGTTTCCTCTCCCAGCTCAACCTTCTGCAGCCCCACACCGTTTTCACTGTCTACCCCCACGTAAATTCCATTCCTGGCCAGGCTCCCACTCAGCTGATCCGAAAAGGGACACAACTGTGGTTTATTAAACTTTTGATCATCCATCATGACAGGCAGCCTTTCTCAAATTGTTCAGCAAAGCCTGCAGGGATAGATGCTAGTGATCCAGGCCTGGGAAAACCACCCCCCCCTGGGCTTACGGCTGGGATCACAAAGGGGAATAAATTGGGTCTGAGAACTGATTGGCTCTTTCAGCTAAACCAACAAAGCATTGGCCCCGACTCCAGAAATGAGTCACATTTGACAGGACTAGAAGTCAAAGGTTCTCTCTCAAGGGCCAGATTTGGGAAGCACATGGCAGCTTGGGCTAAACCCATTAGACTAAAGTTGCAAGAAAAATAGCACCATACTAGTGCAAGGAAGACCTCAGGGGAAAAAACACTCAAACAGGGATCCTCCACCAAACAGAGCCACGAACTTGTAACCCCAAGCCTGGGAAATGTGCAAAAGTGCTTCAGAGTAAACTTGGTCCGTCAGAGCTCCCAGTCTCTCCCCACAAACCCAGCCTACGTTCCCATGACCACCCTTCCAG
Source organism: Podocnemis expansa (assembly GCA_007922195.1). Lineage (NCBI taxonomy): Eukaryota > Metazoa > Chordata > Testudines > Podocnemididae > Podocnemis > Podocnemis expansa. The sequence goes on from ML682068.1 coordinate 4,719,433, forward strand.
GACCCAGAAGAGCAGACCAAAATACATCCCCCACGCACACACCTCCTATATTCAAACATCCGGGAATCAGTGTCTGCTTATCAAAAGAGAAGCCCACAGACCCCCAAATCTTTTGCACTCATCTGCTCCCCACAGTCTCATCCCATCTGCTTTCAGAAGTGCCCACAGGAGGAAGAAGTCTTATTTTTTTGTCACAAGGGAGAGAAACTGTGGGTGCAAAAGGAACACAGGGAACAAACACAGATCATGGGTTCTGTCCTTTGCAGAGCATTTCATCAAGCTGCAGAAGGCTTAAACAAACTAAACAAAACTGGCTAATCTTGGAGTTCTAGTTGTGATTTGCTTAGTTTTTCCCATATGCTTCTAATTAGGAGGTGCTACATTGCTGCAACCTGTGCTAGTCTGTCCTAGCATCTGTGACTGTTTCATTAGTCCGACTTTTTCTGGGGGAGGGGGGGAATGTGAGAACACAACAGCTCCTGGGAGAAGCTGGAGCGCTAAGTTTTGGATGTCTTCGGTCTGTACGTATGAGGCTGATCTTCTGGAGGGAAAGTAGTTACACTGCAACTTCATGATACCTAAAACAAGATTAAGGAGCCATTTTTTACATAGCTCTTTCTCTGACCACAGCCACTCTGCTTTGGCAAGGTTTGGGGGCTAGATTAGTTCTGGTAAATCCAGACAAATCCATGAGTTAGATATCTGATGACACTGAGCTCTGCTGTTAAAGACGACGCTAACAGGTACACCATGCCCATGGTAGCAAAGCCCCCCAGAGAGATCCACTGTATTTTCAGGAATGCTCCTGTGTTGAAGACACCAGGCTGGGCCTCAGGACACCTGAGCTCAATTCCCAACTGTGCAGTGGGTTTCCTATGTAACTGAGCAAATCACTTAACTTCACTGCCCATCACTTTCCCATTTGTAAAATGGGAATGATCCTAGCCCCATCTTGGCAAGGGCTCAGAAGCTAAAGCACAGGGCCAAACAACAACTAGATAAAAGGTCTGGCCAATACAGTCAAGTGTTTTCTGGCTCTTGGTGGGGCTGAGCTGAGCACAAATGAGAAAAAGGCTGAGGGCAGACCAAGAAAGAGCCCACTGGCTTCAGGGAACATGCATGTATCAAGGGGGTTCACATGTTTAGCTTCGAAGCAGAGTTCTCCAAGGCCAGGCAAACCACTTCAACCCTGCACGCTGGGCCACTTGGATTTGGGTACTCCTGAAGTGCAGGAAGCATGGAGCATCAATGACAGCTCTACAGAGAGACCCCAATGGCACACAGGCCCTGGCTGAACTCACTGCTTTTACAGCCTGTCATTTCTAGAGCGTTCAACTGCAAAGCCCCTCCCTTAATAACCAACCCAGCCATTGGCATCCATGGTCCAAGTTCCACTGCCATCTGCTGATGCAAACACTTTTAACCTGAAGCAAGTTTGTTACAGCCAAGCTGTAAACCTCTGAAATTAGAGGCTTATGAAACGGAAACTTCAAAAACCACAGAAGTAAAACTGCAAATAGAGCAGCAGAAAGGAAACCTGTGGCCTCCAAATGAGGGCAGGTGGGTTGGGGCAGTGGGGTGGAGGTGGGGAGGCTGAAGGAAGACTCCAGGTTCCTTGGGCTTTATTCACTGCAGCATATCGACAACGGGACGTTGGCACCAGTTCAACTCACCAGGCCAGAAGAGAAACAAAAGCACCTCCCCTTTCCCCACATACTTCAAGCACCAGGGATACCAGAATCCCAGTGCATGTTGTGAATCCAGATCCGATGAGAAGCTGTTATAGGCTGCAGGCCACTGAGGCTGGCAAATGGTCCAGCCAGAGGGGCCTCGAAATCAGGCCAGTCCTCTTAGTGTCTTTTAATTACATGAGTGAATTTCTGGTGTATTTCCACCCCGGCTTCTAAAGCAGCTGCACCCCACCGTCCAGCTCTCTGGCCACGCAGTTTGTGCCTCACCCAAAGAGCCACAGAAATGGGAAGGCTGAGCTTCCTCAGGCCAGAGGAAAATCGACAAGCTCTCCTCTTTATCATGGCACAAAGAATTCAGCTGCCGGAGTGCCACAGATGCCCCGACAAGGTTGTCAGCGCTTCCTCCTCCCCCCAACTCAACCTGCCACAACTGTAAGCTGCACTGCTCTCCTATCCACAGGCCTTTCAGAGAGGCCTGGTTTCACAAGCAGCACAATCTCACACACAGCACCTGGCTCCCCCAGTTAGGCACAGCACGTGTGAGAAAATCCTCCATAGACCTTGGGCAGAATCACTGCTTGCTTCTTGTTTGTCTATATAAACCTACGGGCCCCAACTGAGAAGTAGGCCTCATTGTGTTAGGAGCTGTACGTACTCATCGTGCAGTTACTCCTGGCCACCTGCCTGCACCACTGAACTACGGCACTGCAGACTGACCTGAAACAGGAAAGGGAAAGATCCCTTGGTCCATAGCAGAAATGGAGGCACTTGAGAAATGAGGCCAGGCAGCGGGGAGCCACCATTAGGCTTAGAATATAGAGTCCTGACCATACAGATGTTCCCATAAATCCTTAAATGCTAAATGGTGCACATTGCAATGCTGATGGATTGACTGACCTTCCCAACTGACTCAGAGCTTTAATAACCAACAGCAAGTCAGGCTCTTTAGAGTGGCAAAAAGGTGACACCAAATGCCAGAATCCCAGCATTACATCTTAGAAGTTGCTCCTGTAGAAGCTACAGCGAGAATACTCTTGCCAAGGAGCTATAAAATAAACAGATTGTCTCCACCAAGCACAGCTCAACCAGCATTTCCCAGGAGAGCAGCATTTCACTGGAACTCACCAACAACCATGATGTTGAATTCAAATCCCTGCTTCATGGCTTTCCTTCTCATCTGCTCAAGGATGGAATCGATACCTACATAGCCAAAATCAAGGACTGGCTTTTCAGGCCGCGTCGGTGCTGGCTGCTTGAGGCCAGCGTCTCTGGGGGCGTCAGTCATGCTGGGGGTGTAACTGGGAACTGCCTCTGGACCTAGGGAGGTAAAGGAAGAGCAGTTAGGAACTCTGGTCCGGGAAGTATGTTAGCAGGAACAGTGCTAGCGTTTCTGGCACCCCCCTGCAAGCGCAGCAGACGCCGGTGCAAACGAGTGACTCAGAGCACAGCACAACGGCGTGCTCCCCATTTTGGTGCCCCTCAAACGTCGGCACCCCCCTGCAACGCTTACCAGGCTTACCGCGTTGAGCCGGCCCTGTACTTTAGCTCAGCAACTAAGAGACCCTGTGAGTACTACCTCTGTTTGGAGAGTTCACACAGAATAAAGCCTTACAAATGGCAATGACTATTCAAACCAGTGGCTGCAAGCTAATGGGACAGAGATTAAAATAGGTTAATGCATCACAGACCACTCCTCCTTAGAGTGCATTTAGCTTGACTTACCATTCCAAATAATAGAGTTCACCCAGCTCTGGCGTCAGGCACCTTACAAAAGCTTATTTAAAGCAATTTAAATGACCACTAGGTCCTCCAACTGGGCCCATACCAGAGACCCCTCCTGCAAAATCTTCGCAACCTCCCCTCTGTGACCCCCACATGCACAAGAGCTGCCTAGAACAGGCTTCTCCTGCCTCATATCTGATGATGCAAATCAATCACAGCACAGGAGGAGGCAAATTCCACAGCACAGGGACCGTCCTGGGAGTGTCCCAGCCAGAATATTTAGGAAGACTTATGAGACCTCAGCACAGACCTGGTACTAAGGGCTTGTCTTTGTGGGGAAATTTAGGAGCTTAGCCACAGCGGTTATATTACATCGTATTACATCGCAATTACAGTTTAAATTCAACTGCTTCCAAGGAGACAACAGCTCAACTGAAAAGAGGCCACTTGAAATTCTGTAAGAGCATCCCCCTGGGGGGGTTACGCTGGCATTGTTGCAGAGACACATAGACCGGTTTTAGTTCTGCCTGTAGATTTCACTGTGTGGACAAAACACTCACTTTGTTCATAAATGGGTCAGGAGGCCTGGTCTCCCAGACAGTTGTTGGGTTTGTGGATTGTCAGGGGGAGAATTAGTGAAGTTCCAGGGTACTGTGTCCGTGGAGGCAGGGAGGAAGTGGAGCATGGGTGTTAAAAGCTTCAATTACTCTCCACCAGCCACTCCCACGTGTTAAGAGGTGCAGGTTCTTGCCTCCAGCAAAGAAAAACCGCAACTTTAAACTGCTGAAGCTACTTCCAAACTGTTGGCAATGGGTGTGACGTCTAACCTGCTTGATAGCTCTGCTCCCTGGGCCAGCATATTATTTCTGGGGCTGCCACACCGAATAGCTCAGGAATTCTCCCTCTTAGGCCCTGGTTCCGTCTGCCGCTGTGACAGCCACAGTTGAGTTTTTAGAGAAACACTCCAATATAAGCCAAAAAGCCGTCAGTGCCACCTCACAGGATGGTCAGCCCTCCCACACCAGCCTTGGTGCTTGGAGCTTGGAGCTATAGCAAAGAGCCAGCAGTCTCTGTTCCGGGGCAATCAATGCCTTTTGGGAAGTCTCCTAGCCGCAATGTTCCCTCTAATTATTCGTAGGCTGTGAGCTCAAAAAATTTCTTTGTGCGCGCAAAAAAATTTCTTTGGGGGCACCAATATTAGTACTATTGAATTTTTCTGTTCGCTCTTTATTTTGTTGAGTGGGTGGGTTTCATGACCAGTGTGCGTGCACACATGCGCACAGCTTAGAGGGAACAGTGCCAGGACCAGGCTACGGACACATTCTGCCCTCACTGCGAGATCTACCAAGGGTGAAGTCACCACCTTGCCCTCACTCTGCTGCTATTTTTGGCTTTTTTAAGATGTGCTAGGTGCTCCCCCACCTCCAAGTCCTAAAACAGGACCATATAAATTGAGCTGAACTTTTAAGACTTCTACTTCCAAACAGCCCCTTCACACCCACCCCTTTCTGCCATGACTCACAAGCACTTGTAACCTATTGCAAACCAGACAGTCAGGACTCAAGCTTGCATGGACCTGACACTAGGAAGCATTCGCTTCCCTCAAGTAGCGACTATGCTATTTCACATGATCAACCTACATCATGCACACTGCAGGATAAAAATGATGGCACAAACACACTTAAATCATTACAATTCTTTTTTAAACAATACCAGGCTCTACACACAGATCCAGGAAAGAACATACACCACTCTTTATATCAGGAGTGGACAAAATTGGCTCACAGCTAGACACCAGCAATTTTACATTTAGTCACCAGACAGAGCTCCTCTATTACATTTCTACAGTGGAGCTAGGCAGCAGGGTACTAAAACTGGTCGCTGTGGTGACTAATAACTTACGTTTGTCAAGACCTACTTTATATACACACAACAGCAGCACTTTCTTTCAAAGCATAGGCTTGTACCACAGCTGCGAAGATCCATGCTGATGGATTCCTGCAATGGGCTGCTGGCCCCGACATTGCTCCTTGCAAAATTATAGACTTAGCAAGCCAGGATCTTTCCATGGATCCTGAATTAGTGCTATTTTCAAAACGGCAAGGCCAAGAGAGGGGAGAAAAAACCCTGCATACTGCTTGAAAAAACAAATCATGTGGAAAGTGAGCGAGTGCCAGAAGAAATATCAAGTTATGTAATGGTTTAACTACTGACGGCTCAAAAACAGAGTAGCACAAAACACCCTTTTAGGCACATCCTCAGTAAAAGAGGTCAGTAGGACTGAACCTTAACCCTGTAAGATGCTGGGGTGGCCAGTGGGGATTGCTCTTGTACATAGGGGGAGAGACTTTGGAGCAGACAGGATTGGAGTGGAACAGGAAAACACAGAAGCATAATGAAGGCACAGAAATTCGTGCATGCTTGTCAGTAGCTGCATCATTTGCACTCTCAGAGTCAGACCCAGGAAATAAAATATCTGGAGAAGAGATATTCTCCATTCATAGTAAAGGAAATGCACCTACAGTATCTGCACCATGTTCTCCAACCCAACCAGCTTCTAGCAAAGCTGGCAGTGTTTTTAAAAAATGCAAATTCCATTGCCAAGCAGAGACCTATGAAGCAAACGGAAAGGCAAACCCCGATGTGGTGCATCAGAATAGAGATGCCAAGCAGGGACGTTCCAACCCCATTCACACAAGTCCATATTTGACTCCAGCACGGTGCTCATGTTTCAGCAGCCCCGAAGACCAGACAAAAGCCATACAATGCAAGAACTAATGCAGACAATATCCTCTTGCTGCAACCCATAATGACTTGCAGTCAGCTAGTGTATGGCAATGCAGGTAGGTAGCAACTCCTTTCATGACTGCTTGGTCCAGGTCATAGGAAAATGTGACCAGAAAGACTTTTTTCTGAACGATCAACACGACTAGAAGGTTATTGACCCAACAGAGTATTCTGCATTGTGCAGTTCAACTGACTCCCCATGCAGCACACTCATATGCACAGGTGAGATTTTGTAAAAAGGAAATTAGTTTTTTCCCCTTGACCTCCCAGTGCTGTACCAGTAGGTGAATAATTTTCATGCACTTCTCTAACTTAAGAATGTTCCTTTAATAACCAGCAATTAACAAAAGAAGAGTTGTTGTGAATAGGTGCACTAAGCATCCCACTTTGGCATGGTTGGTTGTGTCCTGGCATTATGCCCACCACCCAATCTGTATCCGGGATTCCTCTGACTTCCCGAAGCATGAGTAATTTGCCCGCTGCAGTTCTTGGAACACTAAACTATCCTGCCTTCCTCCAGGCAGATCTTTCCATTAGGGCAGGGGGGAGTGTTAGCACCAAACACGTATAAAACAGCCTCAGAACTAAATTTGCAAAGACATGGTGGTTGACTGTATACATGAGCTGCCAGGATTTCCTGTTAGTACTTGAAACATCTTTTTTGGTCGTGGTAACGGTGCCAGAGCTGCAGAACTTTCCATGAGACTCGTATCAACACTACTAACCAGAAGCTCTGAGTCCTATAAGCAGGCATGAATTAAGTTACATAATGCTGTAGCAAAGGCTGCCTAGGAAATACATGGTTGTCACTGTGCTGGTCATTTAGAGAACTCACAGCAACAGCTAAGCAGACCTCAAATGCCTCTGCTCCCCAAAAGCACAGGCCCCCACCTCTTTAAGCTAAAGAAAAATGTCAGTCTAAGTCCTCTGAGGCATGGCCAAGGAGTTTCAACTAGATCCTGGAGAGGGTAGTGATACACAATATCCTGCTCATTACAGCTGCCTCGCTTCCCGACTTAAGGATAAGTGGATGCAGCCTTCTCCCATGAGTTCTGTGGAGATACCCATCTTGTGAAACAGCATTACTTTGCATTGTTTGCTCTCTCCAGAGATACATGGATATGGGATCATCAGCGTGTCACTGCACTGGCAAGAACAAAATAAATTAAGTACTACACTCCACTCCACACCCCTCAAGCCAACTCAGCATCCGTGCATGAACAAGTTCACCGCAAGCAGGGAGAGCGGCACCCTCTGCTACCCATGAGGGTCAGAGCAGGTTCTAATGATAAGGCAGCTGTGGTTAGCAAGCCGCCTGCATTTCTTTAAAGACACAGGGACCCCTGGGGGCCAGCAAGTAGCTGAGAAAAAATGAGGGCCTAGAAACTGGACACCATTTATAGCTTGAAAGATAACCTAGAGCGTTCAGGAGGCGAGGAAGTAAACAACTGGAGACAGGAGATATCGAATGGATTACCAGACAAGTCAGAGTACTTTGGGTTTCACAGCAGTGAGAAGACTAAAAACAGCCACACTGAGTCAGAGCAATAATCGAACTAGCCCACTATCCCGTCTTCCAGCAGTGACCACATGATTCACAAGGAATGGTCAAAACAGGGAAAAGTTTCAAGTGGTCATCCAGTTGTCCAGCCCCAGCTTCTGGAGGCCAGAGGTTTAGGGACACCCACAGTATGGGGCTGCAGCCCTGACCACTCATGGACCTATCCTCTACAGAGTTAATTCTTTTATGAACCCAATTATACATTTGGCCTTCACATCATCCATTGGCAAGGAGTCCTACAGAGTGTCCGTGAGTACCACTTTCTTGGTTTTAAACCTGCTGCCTCTTAATTGCATTGGATGACTCCTAGTTCCTGTGTTATGTCAAGGGGTAAATATCACCTCCTTACTTTCTCTGTACCATTCATGATTTTAGAGACCCCCATCATATCCCCCTTAACCATCTCTTTTCTAAGATAAACAGTTCCAGCCTTTTTACTCTCTCCTCACAGGGCAGTTATTCCACAACCCTAATCATTTTGTTGCCCTTCTCTGTACTTTTCTCCCCAATTCTAATGTATCTTTTTGAAGATGGGGCAACCAGAACTACATGCAGTATTCACCATGTAAACATATCATGGATTTCTATGGCGGCATTATCATAGTTACTGTCTTGTTAGCTAGCCTTCTCCTAATAGTTCCTGGCATGGTTAGCTTTTTTGACTGTGACTGCACACTGAGTGGCCGTTTTCAGAGAACAATGACTTCCAAGATCTCTTTTTTAAGTACGTCATTGAGTAATTTTATATCAGCTACAAATTTTGCCACTTCCCTGTTCACCTCCTCTCCTCTCAGGATTACTACAGGAGACTCATCTACTTACCATTTTTCATTGTGAAAGCTAACTATTCTTATTATTTGTTATTCTTATCATTTATTACCTGTTGTAATTTGACTTTACCCTCCTCTGTGCTGTTTCCCAGTATCTGAATCTTAACAACTGCTCTGATTTGCTGCTACTTTATGACCTGAGCCCATGTCTTTCACTCCCTTGCATTTGTTTTCATCCCATTCGTAAGTTCCCCCATTTTCAAAGCTTCTGACGAAGTGGGATTTTCTCCGATGAAAGCTAATGTGATAAATAAATCTGTTAGTCTTTAAGTGCCACAGGCCTCCTTGTTTGTTTGTTTTAGTGAACTAACACACCTGCCCCTTTGGATCAAAGGAAGCAAGGTCCTAACTTCCACTGACATCTAACAGGATTTGGGCCCCATGTTTTCTTAGAGGTATTTTGAAAAATCAAGCCAGAATTTGTGTTCAGTGACACTACAGTGGAAATTTACGGGGATTACGAGAGCTGCACAATCATCACATACAGCCAGGGCAAGTAACTCTGCAACATAATTATTTCAGGACCCTTGCCCCCTGCAGTGTTTCCTCCCTTTCTCCTTCACAGGCACACACCAGAAACTGAACTACACAGATAATCAATGCAACAGAGCTTGCTGCTGTCACGAGAGACAGCATGGGGGGGACACTAACCAGGTTCCATTGGACACATGGTTGAAGAGGGATGGCAATGGAAACAGCCGCTCCTGAATTACAAACTCTCTCAGTCTTGGTTACAAAACCCTTGAAGCCAAAGTTAAAATGTGCTTCGGTGCTTTGGTTTTATGGAGGTGGGAGAGGACTGAGCAGCAGAGCAAAGGCGGCAGTTCATACCTCAAAGCTCCATTTCCAGCTCTGCATGGACGTCTGCCTGAAGAGGCATGAAGTGCTGTGAGTTGTGAAAGACGTAAGCTGGAAACAGGAGAAGGATCTCATCCCCACCTTCAGTCGCTGAGATGACCAGGCAGCTACTGTTTCCACATTGTTGAAGGTGACAGTTTCCATCCAGAGCCCAAAGATGGGCGTCTCTGATCACAAAGATGCGCCTGCACTGGTAGCCTCACGGGAAAGGTGGGCCAGAAGTGACCCTGCAGATTTTCTCTCCCTCATGCCTCCAGGTGGGAAGGCACACCACATCATGCTGATGCACTACACAGCGAGGAACCCAGCCCGTCCACCCACGTGGGGCACTCCAAGCACATATGAACTGCACTCAAGCTATATGACATCCCATATCAAGACAAGATGGGAGCCCTTTGGTCCTTCAGGGCATGTCCACTCTGCCATTAAAGAGCCACAGCTGGCCTGGCTCAGCTGACTCAAGCTTGCTATGTAGATGCTCAAACCCTGGCTGGAGTCCCAATGCCTAGGACCTGAAAGTCCTGGCTCCAGCTTGAGCCCAAATGTCTTCACCATGCTTTTGCAGCCTCATGGCTCTGGGCAGAACCAGCTGCTCTAAGCCAGCTGTGGGCGTTTAACTGCAGTGGAGACACACACTTACCGAGAGACCGAGACTAAATGGTTCCACCCCTGGGGATGGGGGTGACTATTCCTTTGTCCAGAAGTGGCCATTTGTGGCTCATCTCTCAATCCATTCATCTTCAAGAGAAGCAGAAGTTTTTTGCCAGCTGCTTCTCAATTCCCACTTTTCTCCCTCATCCCTACTCGGAGAGAGGGCTCTGCCACAGCAGTGACAGTTTAACCCTTTCACTGCCACCTAATCCGTCCTAACATGTGGCTATTTCCCCTGACAGGAACTCATCCCTGCTGTTCACTGTTCCAGCTGGCTACAGAGACAGCCTTCTTCCGCCAGGGAATTCCCAGTTGCTCTCTGCAGCCTCCTAAGGCTCAGTCCCCTGTAATTCAGGCAGGGTTATCCCTCTGGGATAAAAGGGAGGAGCTACCAGCATGTGGCAAGACAAGCTTGGCCCTTGCATGAGACACAGACCTAAAAGACTGAGCAAAACAGGAGGGGAAAAAACAGGAAAAAATATACAGAAAAATGAAAGCCTGAAGGGAAAGACTGGATAACAAAATGAACACACACAGAAAGAAAACACACCTTAGCAGCACAAGGGATGGGAGTACCTGTTAGTTCTTGACAGAAGCTGGGGTCCAACCAGAACTATCTATTCCCTTTCTCCCATCCATAAGACACATGGCCTAAAGGACACCTATAGCCTAGCATTACCCAAACTTTGAAAGTGAGCCCCTCCCGTGTGAAACTGAAGTCAACCCCCTGCAATTCTTCTATGTGTTTCAGGCCCATACATCTTAATGTATACATGTCCCTTTTTCTACTAGCCACATTTGGGAAACCTTGATGTAGCTCAGAATATGACCTTTCCTCTCCTTTTTCCATGCTTCAATGGGCAGATAAATAGTGAACAGTGTTCCCGATGTCATCCTTTAAACATCAGAAGGAGCCATTTTGATAGCAGAGTCTGATCTACTGCTTAATGCAAGCTTGAGAAACTCACTGACGGCTCCTAAAAAGGAGTCTACTCTCACTTCTAAAGACTAACAAATTACAAAAGCTCATGCAATAAATAAAGTGCCGCTAGATTCCTTGTTTTGCCAAACTAGATGAACACATCCCCTTTGGAACTTGCACCATTTCTGTTTGCAATCAAACTTTCACCACTGGGATCTCCGTTAGCATCCCTGAAATGTCCATTCACACTGGAAAGCTACTGTTTCAGGCTATGGGCAAGCTCAGGCAGGTAGCTGTCTCAGGGCCACACACGTCACATCATGAATGCTTGCTTGATAACCAAAATCTATCCAATCTTTTTAAATAATTAGAGCTGGCATTCTGGAGAGGTCTGTCTGTGTGTGTTCCTCCAGCCAGTCAGCTGCATTCTGCACTTAGGGAAATACAATCTCAGACTCTTAAAGGAGGAAGGAGTGAGAAGACTTTGGCATCACCTTCTCACAGGACACGTAAGTCTTCCTCCTCTCTCTCCTCCCGAGCACCAGCTACTAAGGCTCGATTTCACTTTGTTAAGCTCAACATTTTTCTAAACTCTCAGTGAGGACAGGAACCACATGCCCTGGTTTCCTCTAACCATGTGAAAGACAAGTCTAATCCAGTGACAGACAAAAGCACAGGCAGCCAATGTTTCTGGAGCCATTTGAAAATAAGATATGTTGTCATTTAGCCTAGTCCCTTTTCCCACTCACAAAGGGGGTTTCCAAGAGAAAACCATAACACGTGGTTTAGCAATCCTGGATCATGCAATACGGCCAGCCTTCAGCACACTCAGCATGGGCTCTGGAGACAGGCACAGCTGAGAAGAGCAACTTGTACAACTTCATTCAGGGCCATCAGCTCGGATAGGGCAGATCATACACTAAAATCTTCTATGATGAGCTGGGATCACTGAACTCTTCACAAGTGGTAGGATACAGAAAAAAAGCCATCTCTCCCAAACGCCCAAGATCCAAAAAGATGCTCTTCACTGCAGCTACTTCACTCCTCACTGAGAGAGACTGGAGTGGAATGATTGGGGATTATTTACATGAAGGACACAAAACTTTTCACCTTCCCTACAAGAACGATGCCACTCTGCACATATCCCTGTCCTGTCCCAGGTGCTACAGGTCAGCAGAAGAGAGACAAAGGATGTGGACCCACAGAGCAAGAGAGGCACCCCAAGTCTCAGACTGCCCTATGCTATGTTGGGGGGCCAGGCTTGTTAAACAGGCGCAGAACTGGAAGACAAGTGAATGGCTTGTTAAATTAGTGCAGAATGGGAAGACACTCCCCATCTCTCTGCACTGGGCTTCAGGCTCAGATGTCTTCAGAGTAAGAGCTAAAGGCAAAAAGTGGGTTTCATAACCTAGCCTAATCCTGCGCACATACATCCAAGGGACCTGAACAGACTCAGTGATTTCTACAAGGCCACTTGGTGAGTTTAGTTGCCCGCATGCGTCAGAGCTTCCAGGCATCCTATGGCACTGCGTCTGACGAAGTGGGATTTTCTCCCACAAAAGCTCATGCAATACATAAATCTGTTAGTCTTCAAGTGCTACAGGACTCCTTGCTTTTTATGGCACTGTAGGAACTGGGCAGGATATTTAGGACCTATGCAACTTCACTACAGAGAGATGTGTCCAGGGAGTCTCTCTGTCAATCACAGGTCAAAGCAGCAACACGCGAGAGAAGGACAAGCCAGGGAGGCCTAGAATATATGAGTTTCTACCCAGAGCGCTTCAGTTATGGTGACAGTCTGGGAAGCCACCCACGCAAGGGGGGGACGACATTGGCCCAGGCTACAGAACACCTTGGAAAAGGCTGGTGGCATTACTGGGCACACACATCGCCCTTCCTTCCCCCATTAGCCTCTGGGTCGCCTGACCTTTCTCTAGCAGCCCTGTGCTAGCTGACACCCAGGCCTTCCCATCTTCCTGGGAGGAATACAGCTTCCCATTCATTCCAGCCCAAACAATACTGTGCAATGTGCATGCGAGCAGGGCTCCAACTGAGGAGGGAGAAGAAACAACAGCTCCTCTTGTTGAGCTAATTAATTATAAACACGAGGGAAGGACAACAGGGAGGGAGAGGGCCCGTTGCTGAGTGTTTACGGTTCAACCTTCCTTGGGAAGGAAGAGGGTTTTATCCCCCGGCTGATGGAGGAGCTCCATACGCTTTAGTATTGGTACAACTAAAAACACAGAGAGCTGCTACTCCCCGACAGCAACTGCCTGCATCCATTAACTAAGAGACTCCCAGAAGTTTTCAGAGACTTGCCATCAAGTTACTCCACTCCAGACCCCAGGATTTTTAAGACACTGTTAAAATACTTCCCATTGCTTTAGGCAGAGAAGCTTGCTATGAATTCAGCCCACTGCAGAGGCTATCAGGAGCCTCTTCCAACCCACCTTCAACAACACATGCAGAAAACTCAGCAAAAGGAAACAGCAACTTACCCCAGCAGCTTTTATTGAGGCTGCTCCTTCTCCATCCAGCTCGCACTGACCTCCTCCCCCTAATCAGCTAACTCCTTCCACTTGCCTTGCTCCATGCTGATGGCAAGCTCCCCCTTGATCAGCTGCAGTCTGCCTGCAAACACATCTTCTTAAAGGAGACTTGCTTCCCAGATCTCTCCTTTTCCTGTCCTGCACCTCCCAGCCACCATTACAAGAATCCTGCTTTTCAAAGTACAGATAACCCTGCTCATAACCAGAATCTCATGCATGCCCAATGCCCTCCTAGGGGCCCTTGCAATGAGATGGATCACCCCATGCTCTCCCTACCCCTCATGCCCAAAGTCTCCTGCTTGGGCATGGGAGGTTGGTCCATTGCAAGGCAATTTCAATAATCCTATTTGCAACAATTCTGCTTGTGTAGGGTTTAGGGTCATGAAGACTAAGGGTATGTCTATACTGCAATTAACTAATTACTAAGGCTGATCAGGTCAGCTGATTTATACTTCCAGAGGTGTAAAACTGCAAGGTGGACATCCAGGCTCAAGCTGCAGTGCGGGCTTCTCCCCTTGCAGAATCCAGGCTTCACCTCAAGCCCTGAGGTCTACACTGCACTTTTACAGCTCCCCAGTCCATGCCTGCTGACCCACAGGATAGTGTTTAATTGCAGTGCACGTACCCTAACCATCCCAGACATTCGCAGCCACAACTGAGAGTTGCCCTCCAAGCCACTTCTTTCACTGGCAGGGCCTGTGTCTGCTTGTGGGAAGGCATCTGTGTTCTCAACACTTTGTATTGCCCTCAGCAGAGGGACGTGTATGGACCACTTCCCAGAAAAGATGCTTGCCTGCTTTAGAGACTCGTTAGAAGATGGCTGTTGGGGACGGGAGCATTCTTAGCAGCGATTTTCACTCCGAAACAGGAAAGCTCGAGGGTTTCACTTCAGCAGCAGAGACAGATGCAGGCCTTGTCTAAACCGCCATGGGTCTGCACAGGTACAAACCTCTACTGAAAACACACTGCCCACCCAGTGCAACTCATCACAGGGACTCACCAGGGCAAATTACACTGGAAGAAGCCCCATTTGACAGGGGTGGGGGTTCATTTCATCCCTCTGTCGCTCCACTGGGGTTGAAAACCCTGACAGTATACACAGGGCATTAGAACAGACACACCAATCCTGACTGCACAGTCAGACAGCCCCCCACCGGCTGTGTGTTATGGCGCTACCTTCAGATGCAGCATCACCCATTCAGCTTGGGAAAGGTGCCTGCTTTATCGTTCCCCTGTGTTTCCAGTCCAAGGGTGCCAGCGGGAGCTACGATCCCCTCCCACTCACACCAGTGGCTGGAGGTGGTTAACATCCTTGTTGCAAAGCTTCATCTCCAGCTGCCTAGTGCCATGGGGACTTGGGGCCCGCCACGCACAGGCTTGTTTTACGATTTAAAGGGACTGCAGCACATGGAGAACTTATTTGGCTGCAGTACAAGGCATGGCAGCCCCGTGGGAGCACCTTTTCAGAGACTGCAGCCTGGATTATTTGCTACAGTACATGTCAACCACACAGCAGTCAATGACAGGAAACCAAACCCAAAGGCAGCCTCCATTCCATCCCTGCCCACCCCAATATTACTTGACCCCTGAACTCAAATATTTGCATTAAAGGGTCTTCCCTGCCTCCAGTGCAAACAGGAAGGTGGGATTCCTGGAGACAAGGTAAGACAGCCAGGCACGACCCATCGTTGCACTGGTGTGGGACAGCAGCCCAAGTCAGGATATGATCCTCTAACTGGCTAGCTTCTGGGATGAATGGAAACAGACTTCAATGCTTACCACTCACAGCACTTTTCAGGAATGGTCACTGAAAGCCATGCACCCTGCCTACCTGTACTGTATGCTACCTCTGTAGCAAATCATGCAGACCCTGAAACAAAACGGATACTGTGCTGAAGCTACGGGCAATGCAGGTCAGTTCAGCAAGCTAATTTAGGGACACTCCTTCCTTTGTTCTTAAAGTCTATTGTTTTCCCCCAGGCTAAAGTCAAGATAGCCCCCTTGTTCTGAGACCTAGCTGTCTTGGCTCCAGTACTGTTGCTTGACATTCTTTGATACCCAGGGATTTGTTTAAGCTGTCCTAGGAGACACCGTATGTTGCAAGGCCAGGATAACACATCACTGAAAAGCTTAAGGCAGATCAAACTGTGAGCCCCCATTACCAGTGTCCCTTTCACATGTGGCCTCTGAATAGCTTACAGCAGAACAGGTAGTACAAATGACTGGGACTATTCTACCTTGCCGCTACCTTCCTTCAGAAATTCTCCCCCCCTTGCACAGAGACTATGCTGACAGACAGGCTGTCCCCCCCTGCTTTGAAATGCGGTGGGAAGAATGCACAGATCAGCTGTGTCCCCAACATCAGCAACTCCCTGCCCAAGATCAAACCCTTTAATTAGATGGGGGGAACTGCTGCTATGCCACCAGCCACCTTAGGGACATGGAGTCCTAGCAAATCAGCATCACCATAAAATTCTTCTGCAGGAAGAACAGCCAAAGGCCCTGAAACCCAAACCTAATGGGTGCCTAAACCCCCAGACTTCTCCTGCCTCTTCTGTTCACCTCTTTTGTCCATGGCAGGCTCTTCTATTTTTCTTCTTCCTGTAGAATTGGCTTTAGCTGCTTCATTTCCTTTGTCCGGCAGCAGGCCCCTGCTGATCACAACTTCAACACCACTCATCCGGATGGCTGCCTTCCCTTCTCATTCCCCGTAGCTGCCAATAGCTCTGGTGATGCTGCTGAAGTTGGCATGGATCCCTCTGAAAATGGGCTATAAAACAGGCTGGACAGGACTGATTCCAACCCCTTTCTCTATTGAGTGCCACAAATAATTTCTGAGAAAGTGCTACTACCACGTCGAAGCACAGGCCAAAAATCCTGCCTCAATCTGCTTACACTACAGCTGGATTACAGAACTTTTTATCACTTAATAAAGCTTTAACCCCTATCAATGAGCATTAGCATTTTGATCTGCTTAATGGAAAAATTCCTGCACTAGATGCCAGCCATGCGGCCCATCATTTTTTCAGGTCTCTCCTGCCAGGGCGGCATTAGGTTGACCGGGCAAGGACCGGATCCCGTAACACTGACCTTGCGGACACAGGACTCAGACATGCTCATGCGGAGGCCAATCAGGATCGGGGCCTTCAAATACAAAGCCATCAGTATAAAATGGCTGCAATTAAAATGCCATCATGTGCCAAAAGTTACCACCCGGCTGTGTCTGAGACGCTGTACTTTCCATCTGTGCTTAGAACAGGAAATCAATGCATTCTGTCAGACGTGTGCTGACTTTGTAAATGGTGGCCACTCTACACTTCACCATTATTAAAACAAATCCACACACCAAGGACAACCACCATTTCCTGGATGCTTGTGAAATGCCCCACAGTAGGGACCATCACCAGGGACTGAACTGGGACCTTTATCCAAACAGCACAGACTTCTATCCCTTGAACTAAAGGAGTAACTCCATGAACTGTTAGGGGCAGCAAGTTCTTATCCTCTGGTGGAGGGGGCACACAAAACGCTTGGTCAGCTTGCTCTTAACAACAAAGCTCTGAAAAGTGGTTCTTCTTCGAGCGCTGCTCGGATGCATTCAGTAATAGGTGTCTCCATGCCGGAGCGCCGGATTAGATGGAAAAACTTGTCCTAGCCTGTCAGAAGAAGGGAGGCGGCCACCGCCCCTCGCGCCACCCGCAGCTGTATACATGGCCGCCTCCCCGCCCCCTCCTCAGTTTCATTTCTTCTGCCTTGCGCATTGGATTTGGAATGTCTGCTCCTTGTAAATCGCAAGCAGCCTGTCCCTTTGTCTTTGACTCACTGTCCGGCTGGGTACATCTCTTCGTGGATTTAACTCCACCACCAGAGTCCCCAACACCAGACCAGAACATTGCGTCGACGATGCCGGGGTTTAAACCCTGCGCTGAGTGCAGCAAGGCCTTCCCCTGGGATGACCCCCGTGGGAAGTGCCTTAGGTGGCTGGGCAAAGACCACATGGTCTTGGCTTGTTCCATTTGTCTCTCCTTCGAACCCAGAACGATCAAGGAGAGAAAACAGCGACGCTGCGCCCTAGCCTTGTAGGAGGCTCGGCACCCTTCATCTGAGGCTTTGGGTTCATGCCCGGCACCGAGACCCAGCTCGGCGCCGGAGCCTACATGGCACTGTGCCACCAGTAGCCACTGCCACCGCACCATCTTGGTGCTGACTCCAGCACCACAGCGCCTACCTGGCGCCTCGGCATTGATAAAGGTCGCCTTCAGTTAGCCCAGCATCGTCGGCACCGGGCTCACCTCAGCACCGCGCTGTGTCATCTCCGGCGCCAACAGCATGGTACAGACTGGCCTTGCCGGTGCCAAGCTCGCCCCAGCCCTGGCTGACCCCACCCTCAGCACCACAGAGCCCGGTGCCGCAGGAGCGGGAGCCTTCCCGCCCAGGCAGTCCTCCCTCCCCCAGTGAGGACTTGCCCGCGACTCATGTGGAGTTGCTTCTTGTCCCGTCCACCCCGGAAGCGATGGAGGCAGCACGAGCCCTGCTGCTACTCCCAACACCCCCTGCCCCACTTCCAACCAGAAGGGGCAAACCGGCCTTCATCTCGAAGGCCTGGATTCACCCGGGATGCTCGCCATCACCCCACAGCCCCCCCGTCTTCCACTCCAGTGGGGGCCAACGCCACTCCACTGCTGGCATCGGGCCGGGAATCTTGATCCCCCTCCTGCATCTCCAGCCCAGAAAAGGGACCTTCTAGGGGCTCCAAACGGCCTCGGCGCCGCAAGTTGGCCCCATCACCTTTCCGGTTTCGGCCACAAGAATGGTCCCCCCAGGGAACTCCCTCTCCTCCACGGGGGGCTCCCAGTGCCGCGCTGTCCCTGGCACCAGAGTTTTTTACGGGGAACCTTTTGGCGCATTTTGACTTATTGAACAGGGCTACGGCCCACTTAGGTATGGAGGGGGAGCCCTTGAGTCTTCCCCCCGATACCCTTTTCAGGCTGGCCTTCGCCTCAACAGCACCCTTAGCAGTCCCGCCCCACCCGAGCGTATGGGACCTCACACACTCCCGGTGGCAGAGCCCAAGTTCCGCTTCCCCGGTTTTGGATACGGCGAGCATGAAGTATCAGGCATCCGAGGCAGGCTACCTCTCCTTCGCTGGCCACCCAGTTCCCTCCAGGGACGTGGTCCAGATGGCAATGGGGGCCGGGGAACCCCCCCAGGGACTCCCTCCCCCCCTCCAGGGAAACCAGGGAGCTGGATCTGCTAGGCCGTAAGATTTATTCCTCATCGGCCTTCCAATTATGAGTGGCAAACAACCAAGCTATAACCAGCAGATACTTGCTGGATGTCTGGGAGTCACTCAGAACATTTAGAAATTTGCTTCCACCTGAGCCCAGGGAAGAGTATGACGCCTTCCTGGAGGAAGGCAACATAATCTCGCAAGACCTCCTCCTTTCGGCACGCAATGCGGTGGACACCACTGCTCGCACCAAGGCCTTGGCAGTTACCCTCCGCAGGGTTGCATGGCTTAGGGAGCCTAAAGCGCCTCCTAACACACAGCAGGCAGTTCTCGAGCTGCCCTTTGAGGGGGATGTCATTTCCCCCTGAAACCCTCTCCGTGGTGGGCACAGCCTGGGATACTCGAGGAGAGGCCCAATATTTTGGCCTCCTCCCTCCCGAACCCATCCCGCCGACTTAGCTCCCCAGTTCCCCTGGTAAGACAGTCTCTTCCCCTCCCACTTTACCCATGTGGCCCCTCTGCTCACCACCACCCCTCTTTTGACCTTCAGGTGCAGGGGGCCTTAAGGCATCACTGCCGCAGATGGCCAACACCACCCCTTCTCTAGGGAAGGCAGTTCTGGTGGGAATCACCCTGATCCTTCCTTGTTTCCTCCCTTTCTCCATTTGTGGGAGCAGGACTTAGATCGGGACGCCGGGGGCCAACAAAACAATGACACCCGCCTACAGTGATGGTACCCCAATACCATAGTTACCCCCCCTCATCCTTTAAGCAGCGACTTCCCCGAAGATGGAAACCACCCCTCTTCTCCTCCTAGCAGCCCTTCCTTCCCGGATATTCCCCACTGCGTTCCCCACCCTAACACCTCGCCGAGGAATGGAGGCACGTATCGTTGTAGCCTCAGCTGCTCCATGGGCTCCGAGACGCACACATCCGAAGCCTACCTGCAACAGGACTGTGCCTGTGGTCATGATGTGTCCCAGGTAGGCCTCCTCGTGTCCAGGTCAGGGGAAGGGGAGGGGATACCCCTGGTTGCACCATCGTTTCCACGCTGCAACCCCAACCACCATTTGACAGGAATATCTCCTGCTCACTGAAGGGGACGCATCTGTGTAGCAATACAGCTACCTGGATAGCTAAGTTAATTGGGAAGGTATCTTTTAGAGTGGATCTGTACCCCTGCACGGACCCAAGGTACGCCTAACTCCTCCTTTTCCCTTCCTTGCAGGACTACGGTTCCACGTCTCGACCTTCTGGTGATCTAGTGGGAACCAGGGGTCCACTTTAGGAACCCTCACCTTTGTCTACGCCCCTTTGAGGTAGCCCACTCTCCCCCGACCTCACCAAAGCACGGCCAGTGGCACCCATTCAAACGCTGAGAGGGAACACCTAGTTACAACCCTACGTTGGGAAACTGCGAGGGGTCCATCCCTTTGAGTGCTCTCCCACCTATATATCCCACCTCAGTATCCACTACCTTCTGGACAGCTGTCTACGTCAGACAGAAGGTCCCCCTACTTCCAGGGCACTTGCATAATCTTTCTTGCTCTACGGTCCTATTCCCTGGCAAGACACGAACCCCCCTCCTGCCCTGCTTTTCCGTGGGACCGTCTCACTACGCCGCGCATAGTCCCTTAGTGCTACCATGGTTCTCCCCACGTGTGTTGGTGGTGCCTGGCAGTTCTGCAGTCTCCTTTTTCCAGTTTCAAGGACCCATTGACACCCACTGCCTGCCCGATGGCGTGATAGACAGAGAACCCATTTCTATACAACATATAACAGCTTGGGGTTGTACTCTCCTTTTATTCGCCCTCTGGCTCTCTCCGGGGAGGAAACTGCATTGGGTTCTCTGATCCTGGGGTGTCCTTCAGATGCGGCAGCTGCCACCCTGTAACGGTCTCACTCTCTAGTTTTGGAAGGAACCTCCCTTGGCAGCGGAGTTCTTCAAGTTCAAGTGAAGAGTTTCTCCTTGGCAGCCCTGGCATGGCAAAGTGGTAGCGTTATCCCTTCGGCAAGCACTATAAGTACTGAGTCCGCAGCCTTTCATGGCTCTCCTTCGAATCTTTCAGTCATCGAGGGGGTGACCAGGCGGTAGTAAGAGTTCTCTCCTGTCCCTTTCTTCCCCCCCACCTCACGCTTTAGTGACAGCTTTGCAATGCAAACCCTACAAGCTTAGGCCAGCAGGGTCCTTCTCTGCATTCCAGTGCCCTGCGGGCCCTAGTAGGACCATCTCATCAGCACTGCCTCAGGCCATCTTGCTGTTAGTGACCTTTCCCAGAACCTCTCTCCTGCGAGAACCCGGTTGTGGTGCCTGCTTGGCTGAAAACGTGCGCTTCCATGCTACCAGGTCGTTAGCTAGCATACCATAGGCCCCCGTCCTGCTTGGCTTGACTCTGTATGCTGCGGCTTAGTGTCTCGTGGTCTTCTCAGTCACCTTCGAGCCCATCTTATAACCTTGTATCCTCATTTTCTCTCTTTTAACCAAACGGCTTGCTTGGTCGCAACCTAGATAAGGGGCATGGTCATTCCCTTACTTCTTCAGAGCAAAGACCAGTCTTTCCACTTCAGAGTGGCCCCAGCAATTCCAGTGATTAGGGCCCTAGCCTTGGACTTGGGAGACCTGGATACAAGTTCCTGCTCTGTCACAGGATTTCTGCATGAACTGGGGCACATCTCTTAGTTCCTGTGAGCATCAAAGTTCCCCCATCGCTGAAGAGGGGGATGACAGCATGGCTCAGTCTCCCAGGGTGCTGTGAGGATAACCACTCCGAAACAGCAATATCCATAAACCAGTAGAAGAACACTTTAGTCTCCATGGACACTCAGCAGCAGACTTGACAGCTGACATACTTCAACAAAGAAACCAAAAACAGACTTCACCATGAAACTGCAGAGTTAGAGCTAATCTGCAAGCTTGACACAATCAGACTGGGTCTGAATAGGGACTTGGAACGGTTAACACGTTACAAAAAGTGATTGATCTCTTCACACATTCTCTCCCTTTGACCAACTGGTGTGAATAGGCCCCATCTGCTCTGAACTGACTTTGCTAACACTTGCCCTCCTCCACCCTGGCATGTGTAAAGGTCTCTACTGTAGTTTCCACTTCATGCATCTGATGAAGAGGGCTGGAGCCCATGAAAGCCTATACCTGAAGAAATCTGTTAGTCTGTAAAATGACACAGGACTCTCGTTTTTGTCCCCAAGATTGTGATGTGCTATACCATTGTGTGCTCAGAGAGCCAGGGGAACTGTCGGAATCAGATGCCTGTAGAGTAGTGAAATTATTTTGATTGACAAGAAACAGGGAGCAATTCTGACTGTTTCCTGAATTCAATAAGCTGAATGGCTCCAATCTGCTGAAGAAGCATCAGTTTTCCATTTGCCACCTATGATCTCTCCCTCAAGCTGCTGTGCACAGAGCATCTGTACAGGAAATGCATCTGCTCCAACAGCTCATTCCCACAGCTTGCTATAGAAAAAATCAAGCCTGGTCTTGAACACGTGCAAGGCAAACAACGTACTGGGACACTCCAGCCTCTGCTGGGTCAGTCTAACCCTTCGCTCTCTCACAGCACCAAAGGGAGAGCCAATTTACAGCTGTACTCCTTCCCATGACAGGAAGCCCACCAAACTGTAGCCCCAGCTCTGCACACACCCTCTGCATTGCTCAACGCTGTCAGGTGAAACCATAGCGTGGTTAGTGAAAGGAGAGTTCAGTACTTTCTCTCTTAAGAAAAATAACACATTCCTATGCAGTGAGCCAGGCCTGGCCAGCTGACCCTTGGCTGCGAAGGGGAAAGAACAGCTCCTCCCACAGGCTGACACCTCTAGCCTGGCTGACATCCCCCTGGCAGACAGGCACAGGACAGAAGGAAGGAAGGAAGGAATCATTCTCGATTTTGCCATCAGTCGATATGCAAAGTCAGTTCTGAGTCCTTGTATTTGTCATCTGTTCCGTCAAGAGGGTGTGACTCACTTCCCTCCCCTAGCATGCCACTCTTCCTTCCAGCCTGGCTCCTTAGCAGAAGGGGGACTTGCAGAACCAGCTCACCCTAGCTAGGTATGGACATAGCTGAGAGGCCAGCTCTGGGCCAGACACACAGCAGCACAAGAGAAAGATTCTCCCATCATCCTCTCCTCACACAGGACACAAGCTTGGTCATGTGCAGCCCTGACATTATCAGGAGCAAAGAGCACTCATGAGATACCAAGCATGGTGCAGGATCGGGCTCAGCAGATACTGACCTGCCTTTACACATGGCCACCACTAACCACACACAACTGGAAACAGTGATGCTCAGACCTACGGAAGGTGGGGAACCTGGATCTTCAGGCCAGAGCTGAAGGCTACTGCCTGTGCTGAGGGAGACAGCAGACTAAGTCTCACTCCACATTCCCTAGGAGCTACCTGCATCTTCCAGCCAACAGCTCCCCTCCTACAGAGAAGACTTCAGTGTTGTCCCAGCAGAGACAGGTCCTAGAGTGTAGCCCATGAATAGCTCACTGCTTATGCCACATGAGAAGGGCATCTGCCACCTAACATCAAACCCAAATTGCAGCCAGTAGCTGATCAACCAGAGACTGACTAGATCAGCAGGCCTGAAAGGGCCCTTGTGCTCCAAGACGGGATGGCCGCCCACCGTGCTCCAGGGATTGCCGTTTCTTCCACGTAGCCCCTACCACATAAACATGCATACACCCAGGTCCCAATTCACCCTTCCATCAGGCCCCTGCCAGAGCCATTAGGTAGCAGAACAAACTCCGCTTGGCTAATCAACTCAGCACAACCACTCCACACCGTTTCCAACTGCAACTCCCTCAGCCTGCTCTCCCTTACCGCAGACTGAGGGAGGGCAGCAGTGATTGAGGGGACGTCTGCCATGGAGAAGATCCATGGCCCAGCCACAGCTCATTTGGATCAGTTGACTCAAGCTTGCAGGGCTAAAAATGGCAATGTAGATGATGAGGTTTGCGTTGAAGCTTGAGTGCTGAGACCCCATAATGGTGGTAAGAAGCCTCAGAGTCCAGGCTCCAGCCCATCCCCAGACTTCACTGCTATTTTTAGCCCCACAGCCTGAGCCAGCAATCCCAGGCTCTGGGACTTGATGCTGGGGTCGGGGTGTGGTTATTGCAGTGTAGATGTAGCCTTAAAATCTTCCACCCTTGGGGAGAGCAGAGGTCAGAAGGAATGGAGAATGTCCCCCTCCTCCCCACAGTCCCCCCCAACATCTTCCCCCAATCCAGCACAACAGCTGCAAAGCCATTTGAAACTAATCCGGCCCCAGAAAGTCAGGACAATTTCAGTGTGGTTTGACATTATTTCACCACTACCTGTTTTTTCTAACCCCGAGCAGCCTAATTTATGGGCGACTGAAAACAGAAAGAGGCTATTTGCATAAAAACACACAGGAAATGCACTGAGCGATTCAAAGTCGGTTCTCATCTGGCAGGCACTAGATGGGTAAGGGAAAAAAATGCACATTTTAAGAAAATCATAATTTTTTTTCCTTCGGTGAAAAAATAAGAGCTGTGAAGTTTGTGAACGCTAGGGTCATCCCACAGCTCAAAATGGGCTTGCTAAACTGGTTTAAACTCGGTTTTGAAACAGTCTGGCTGGCTCTACAGTTTCCAAAGGGACAGCCGTGTTAGTCTAGTCCAGCAAAAAAACCAAGGAGTCGTGTGGCACTTTAAGACTAACAGATTTATTTTTCGCATGAGCTTTCGTGGGAGAAAATCCCACTTCGTCAGATCCTTGGAAGATGGGTGAACTTACAGAATGGAATGAACATAAATGCAAGGGGG
>ML682068.1:4744438-4787915 GCA_007922195.1 Podocnemis expansa
CCCCCTTGCATTTATGTTCATTCCATTCTGTAAGTTCACCCATCTTCCAAGGATCTGACGAAGTGGGATTTTCTCCCACGAAAGCTCATGCGAAAAATAAATCTGTTAGTCTTAAAGTGCCACACGACTCCTTGGGTTTTTTTGGCTCTACAGTGCATTCCTCAGTGCTCCATCCTGTAGAATTTCAATGACCCCAGGACTAGGGCATCCCTGAACTCCCTTGGGAATTGTAAACTTCATAAATTCACAAAATTATAGACTTTATAAATTATCAGTTCAATTACAAAATCAAATAAACTCCCTATTAAAGAGTCCTGTGGCACTTTTAAAGACTACCAAATTTATTTGTTAGTCTTTAAAAGTGCCACAAGACTCTTTGTTTGTTTTACTGCACTAGACCAACATGGCTATCCTTGGCAACCTATTAAGACTGTCTATCCCAGGGGTCTCAAACACGTGGCCCGTGGGCCGCATGCATCCCCTAAAGCTACTTCCTGAGGGCTACAACAACATTATTGTTACCGATATTTGCAACACTGTTGTATGAAAAGATTTCAGTGGTGTGGCCCTTGGGCTAACGTACTAGTCCTCATGCAGCCCTGTACTAGTCCTCATTCGGCCCTCATGGTGATTTGAGTTTGAGAGCCCTGATCTATCCAGTGGTCAGCCTTGGACTTTCCCTGGCTGTCTTTCATCCCGTAGTTCCTTCTGTGCTACCAAACTCCCATTTTCTCAGCCTGACACCACAAGCCTCTGAAATGGTTTACCACATTCCTCTTCAGTGTTGTCCATACCTGGGCCTGGGAATGGTTTAACTAAGCTGATTAAAACAGTCAAACCCTTCCTATATCAGCAACCAACGCAAGCTATGCATGTGTGAGCAACTTTATCCCTGGGTCAAATGGCTGGAGAGTTTGACTGAACTGGTTTTTCTATCCATTTAGTTAGACAAGTGAAAACAGCATGTGCCCAAGCTCCATTTGCTATTTGACCAGATGACATTTATTCAGAGCCAGTCTTGTTCCTATTGATGTCAACAGGAAAAACTTTCATTTGCTTTTAGCGGATGCAGAAACGGATGCAGAAACAGACCCTTCATTTTCTCAACAGCTCCTTATCAGTCATCTTAATCTTTATTGTTGTTCTACTCTCAGTTCCCTTCACTCTGGCCCAATCTACTGAGAAGGAGATTCAGTTGTGGTGGAGGACAGCAAACGGGAATCATGGAAGCACATTAATTACAAAGAAACCAAATGGTAGTAGAAGGGGAATCAGGAGATCCGAGTTCTCTGCAGGGTGACCTCGCACTAGTCTCTTCACCTCTTTCAGCCCATTTCCTCTCCCACCTTTTGTCTGCCTTCTCAATTTGGATTCAAGAGTTGCAGGGCAAGGACTGTCCTGTATGTATGTACCATGCCTAGCACACCAGAGCCCTGTTCTCAGCTGTCTCTGGACACTACTGTAACACAAAGCATAAGTAACAGCAGGGAGACTCCCCAGAGTGCTTCAGCCTTTTGTTATTTTTAATCACAAGTCATAGCAGGCGCAGTAATACCACAGCACTAGAACAAGGGGACGCTACTCAAAGTGGCGTTACCAAAGCCTGCTAGACAAAGGTGGCCGGTTACGTCTCTGTGCAGACACTCCCAGCTGAGGTATAACTGTGCACGCGCCAAACAGGCGGTTTCTCAGCTATTGTTGTCAACACTAAGCAACTCACACTTCCCGTCTCAGAACCGAGTCAGCGACAGGATGCAGAATGGCTGATCTTTGTAAGCACGCTTCTTTGCTAAGGGAACATGTTCAGTTTCTTATCGGGTGGTCTTCTAGCCATTTATATAGCTAAAATGCTGACTTGTGGGCCTGACTGTGCTTTTACTTTTAGTGCCTTTTTGGGTGCTCCGATAGAGACATCCACATTTGACAACTGGACCTAGTTCTGCCATTACTCACAGACGTAAATCCCACCAGTGCAATCTGAGTAAGGGCTATCTATGCCGGACCAGCCTCTTGTGCATATCTGTTCATGGCTGTCAACGTACAACACACGTGCATGTACAAACCAGATCGAAGGAGCATTTCTTTTGTGTCTCAGGGGACTCCCAGAGTGGAGAGCTTATGCTTTTGGTGCGGTGCTACCCCAAAGAAAGTAGGACAAGCCAGAGAAGAGGGAAAAACTCGGAGCTACAATTCCATTAAAGCTACCAAGCTGCCATTCTTTCTTTGGAGCTTAATGAAGAGTAGCTCATTATCCCCAGATTAATGTTTATAGAACCAGCTCTGGCCTTTGATGGAGGTGCTGTTTTGCTAACATTAATACATTGTACGTCTCTAACTAACATGAGTAACAGTGGAAGCAGATGGGGAGAAAGGGCCTGAGCACCTAAGTGCAGTTCTTGCAACATTCGTAAAGCCATGCCCATCACCATTGTTTCTGATACTCCTGTAACATCTCCCCCTTGGTCCCCATCACAGCAGAGTGAACAATGAATCTTTTTGTTTCCTCATGATCAGCATCGCGTCTTACCCGATGTGAATGCGAGCCCTTGGCTGGCCCCAGCCCCCTGCATCAGCTCCCTCAGTGTGGTGATAAATGAGTTGTTACAATCTTCCTGTTTATCTCTGCGCTGCTGCAGTGGCAGGGAGCAGGCACTCAAAGGAGGACATCCCTCATTGCTGCTGGTCCTACCCACTTCCTCCGTGAGGAAACACTTTCTTGGGAAACCAACAGGGGTGGGTGCAGCCGTACATCCCACTTTGCTGCTGAGTAACAGGACTGGGGCTCGGAGGTGCAGGTTTCTGATTTTGCAAGGTGCTGAGTTCCCTCAACAATCCTGGGCTTCAGTGGGAGTGGAGGCTGCTCAGCACCTCACAAGATAAGACTCCTAATTGCTCAAATCAGTGTAAATTCACCAGGCCTTGGTGGGTACCACTTTATCAGAGAGAAAAGTGGTGTCTACCCCACTCTGCTGACTGGGAAGCAAGAAAAAGCACATCTCTGGTCTGCCCTGTGTCCTAGTTCTCATAACCAAAGTGCCTGCGTTCCAGTGGGGTACCAAGAGCACTACCACTTTCCGCTCTAGCACAGAGGCATCTCTGGAGGCCAGCAGGTAAAAGGTTAGCTCTGGAGCTCACTAATTCCCTCTCATTTTCTGTCTCAGAACACTGCTCCCCAACTACTGTGCAGGCTTGGGAGAGCAAACTCATTGGTTTGGCAATATCACATACTGCCTAGTTAAGAGACCAAGATGCCAAGGTTTCAGAGCACACAGCAGCATGCAAGACTATAAGGGTACAGATGCCATTTGCGACTGCGTCTGATGCTTTCTCTGCGTATACTGCCAGCACATGGCCTGCTGTGCTCTGTGATTTACACCAATGTCACCAAACGGCACGGGATACACCGATTGCCTAGAAATACAGGCAGGGAGCTGAACCTTCCCGTTTGATGTTTCTAGCACTGTCCCCTAGGAAGTGAGGAAAGGGCACGGTGATCACACACTACATAGCTCTGAGTGGAATGATGGGGAAGGCTCCAGCTTTGCTCCCTCAATGCCCCACAGCATCTGAAGTGGAGGAGGACTGGATGGTAATGGCCACGAGGAAGGAAAAGAGAAGTGTAGCACATGCAGCCGGCCAGCGGTGGTGTGCTGCATAGCCACCTGCGACTGCTCCAGCTAGCACCTCGAGTCCTGCAAAAGCAGCAGACTGAACCTCTGGAGAGGTGTCCCACCCTGCACAACAGTGGCTGACTAACAAGTGACGCTAAGGGGGCCCAAACCCGCATCTGACTCTGGGACAAGGGTAACAGTGGGCACAACTGGCAGTATTCCAGCAGCGATTCGTTGGTCTCAAAAAGACAGCCTGAGTCATTTCTGGCCCAGCTTCAGGGTCACAGTATCTTAACATTTCACACAGAGCCACTGGGAACATTCAGTATAGTCATCACTCCCAGGTAGGGGACTCCCAGAAACATCTCAGCTCCCTTCTCATGCCCCATTGATCCAGACGCAAAAGGGAAATTCTGTTCTCCTCTGCACCATGCGATTCTCTTCCAGGTGGTCAGAGCGCAGGACTCCTTCCCCAAAACATGAGCCCTTGGCTCCTGGCTGGTCTGGGGTCATCTGGACCCCAGCTTGCAGGGGAAAGCCAGGGTTGGAGGGATTGTTATCATTTGCACTGAAGCAGCCCCCTAGTTCCCAGGCTTAATTCAGGGCTCATTTGCAGCAGGCTCTGAGTGCACAGTCCCTGGCTGAGAGCATCCAGCCTGAAGAGACAGACAAGACAAGTGCAGGGCGAGAGGGGAAACCACACAACAGGCCAATGGCACAGGCCTGAGTCACGGGACCACGGTGGCTTCAAGTCTGGCTCTTTCAGAGTGGAGCTGGTCACGAACCTTCCCGAAACTGGCTCCGGGTTTGCTGCAGCCCCATTTCCACTGGGATTCTAACTGACTTATCTGGTCCTCCTGCCAGGAGGTGCCTTCCCTCCCCGCCCCCCCCTGCAAACCTGCTCTCTGGGGAGAGCACCAAGCACAAATCCACATTCCCCATGAACTGCTGGAAGGAAGGGCTCCTGTTCCCTGCCAAAGAATAGTGCCTTGCTGGGCAGAAGGGCCTAAGGCCACCCTCACCCTTGCAGGCTGCATTAAGTGCAGTATTCATATGATAATTTCCCTGCAAAGAAAACAAGGAAAAGGCTCTTCTTGGCAGCTGGGGCCAGGTTCCCACTAACGAGGAGCCAACTGGCTGCCTAGACCTCCAAGGGGGAAAAAACAGGCCTCACTTTTTGTCCTACTTTCCCTTCCCACTTGCTGGCATTGTCCCTATTTCCCCCAGACCCCACCCTCCCACGGCCCCTTGCTGCAGCGGCCGCTCTCTGTGCTGACTGAGCAGCAAAGCCACTGGGAGATGGGCTGGCAGCTCCTATGTTTGTGGTGGAAAAGTGAAGTCCCACACTGCACTAAGTAAGCAAAGAGCAGCACAGTGGTTAGGAGCAGAGACACCCCAGGACCAGGGTCTCCAGGCCGAGACAAGGCTGGCAGGAAACAGAGGACTGTGACATTAACTGGAGATGCTCTGAGGTCGGTGGCTAACAGTGGAAGGACTCAGGGATAGGAAAGCTACAGTGAGTGTCACTGACTGGTGGGTAGATGTGGAGGGAGAAAAGATGCCAAAGAAATTCGACAGAAACCCACATTAGGGACATAAAATTTGAGCTATCAGTACCCTGCTTTCATACACTTTGTGGGCAAGTGCAAGTCCATTGTCTAGTCTGGTTTTAAACGCTGAAACTTTCCACCTCCTTCCTTACCAGAGAAGGGGCTGCTCAGCAAGGTCTGCCTCTTATTATTTTTAATCTAATAAGGAGTCTGATGGCACTTTTAAAGACTAACAAAATTTATTTATTTCATGAGCTTTCATAGGAGAAAATCCCAGAATCAGCTACCAGCATTCCCTATGGAAAAAATTAATTTCTTCCAGAAGAGCCAGGAGAAAGCCCACGGCAAATGGTGCCTTCCTCTAACTGGCAGTACTCCCCAAACACTGAAGAACATGGTGTTTTTTGTTTTCCACGCACTGTCACCTCCTGTCAGAAAACAAATCAAAAGCCTCCATCAAAGTGAAAAAGCAGAGCAGCCACTAGTAAGAAAGCAGTCCAAGAACACTTTTGATTTATCCTTCTCTCTGCTCCAGCCACAAACCTGCACTTCAGGGGTTCGGCCCCCGGTGCGCAACTATCCCACAATGCTTGCTGGCCCTACTTAAAGCCAAGGGAATGTCTATATATGAGCAAAACGTAAGCCAAAGGTCCTGACTGGAACCTGTTCCTAAGATCTGAGTACTTGGCTTCAGAAAGAACACACGCTCCTTGGGGCAAGGCAGATGAGAACTGAGATTTCAACATCATTTATGATCTTAAAAGAGCTTAAAAATTCAGAGCAGGCGAAAGGGGTGTGATCCCCAAGCAGGAGTTCCTAGCCTGCAACAATTTAACCACATCACAAGCCATCCCCCAGTCACCTCCCTTCCCGCTGTCCATCAAATACAAGCCCTATGGCAATAGCAGCAATTGCGTACTAGAAAGGAGGATCTTTTTAGCAAGAGGAGCCAGAGTCCTATGATCAGCCAGCTCTGCACTGACCATACTTTGGAAACCAATCTAAGGTGACAAAGGCCATGAAATTCAAAGACCCAGTCAAAGCCAGCAAGTGCGCTGTTGGCCTACTTCTGGTGTGGACAATGAGACTCCTGCATCATTTCCTATAAAAAAGATGGGAATTACAGGTAGTGATTTCAGAGTGGGGGGGTCTTTTATTGCACTCCAGGAACCCTGATTATTCTCAAAATAGCAAACTGTTGGGAGCGCAACTGCCTATGAGACAGATCTACAGAGCCCCTGACTTGTGAGACAGGAGCACCCATCTCAGGGGACCAGGAGTTGTCAGGGCACGTGGAAGACCACAACGGGGATGAACTTCCATTTCCATCTCCTGAGTATAACTAAGAACTTCCAGTAGAAACCTGAGCATGTGTCGCTACGAGCTAGAAGACCGGACCCCCACACGCTGGGGGTATGTAATAATGGTCCTCTCCAGCTAACAACTGTCACCAAAGTGCTTCCTATACCTCAGGGACCAGCGGTAACCAGATACCAAAGCTGAAACTAACTTCCTGCTCCAAACTTGATTTTCCAGCCCTCCCAGCAATTACTCAACTTCCCTGAAAACAATCCAATTCCCTTGAAACATCACATACCACATTTCAACCCAGGTAAAATTTTTGGAGGGACTGTTATTGGAGTGCCACTGAAATTCACTGCCAACATTAACTCTTCAGCCGCATTTTCTTTTGTGACTTTATTAAGCCTGATTGGGATTTATTGAGCCCCTTTCAGAGATCAATAAACTGAGGAGCAGAGCAGTTAAGTGACTTGCCTGAAGTTACAGAGGAGGGCACTGGCAGAGCCAGGAAAAAAATCGAAGGAGTCCTGGCTCTCACCCACTCGAACAGCTCTGAGCAAGGTTGATTTTTGCACTCTAGGGCAGGAGATCAGAACCTGAGATGCATGCCTGTCTGCTGCCCCTCGCCGGTTCCTATCTTAGGTATTGCACATTCATAGGGCGCCAGACAGCATGAATAAGAAACCATGGTATTTTAAAGTGAAATAATTTACAGTGTAAAATCTCTTTTGTGGTGTGAAGTTCCATTCAAGGGGAGAAAGAGCAATATTCAGGAGTTCAAATAAGTAGGGAACAGGACAGCTGCTGAGTGGCCAAAGAGAGACACCATTGAGTACTCAACCAATCACAAGACAGCTGACTTTGGTTCATCATCCATCCTATTGGTCAGAATACTGTCAGACTTTAAAAGTCATATTTAATCGCAGTGATGTCACAGGAGGTGGATGCTGCACTCCGATGTCTTCCTGGGGCACAAACTTTACTCCACTAGCAGGCACTGGGGCTTCCTCTCTATCAAGCATAGACCCATTCACCTGAACTAAAAAGCATTACCCAGGGTTGCGCTTGTTACCTTGTGACACATTAGTGTTAATTATTAGTGTAGTCCAGCAAGCATACAAGGTGAATTACAGAAGCCCTGACTTGAGGACATTACAAGCCTAGCAAGACAAGTCCGGTCACAGAGCAACAGGTCATCTGATCTGCAGATCAGTGAAGAGAACCAGGCAGGAAGGCTTCTTGGAAAGCACGGGCTCTCATGCTGTGGAGACTCAGCACAGATGGCTGGCAGGAGAGAGGTCAGAGGTAACTTCACTTTTGTGCAGCTCAGATTCGCAGTTCATGCAGCCCCAGGCGTAAATTGGAGCAGGATAGGAGACTGCTCTCCTTCCAGGGGATAAGCCTGCCCAGTAACTCAGGGCCAGCTGTCTCAGGCTGCCAGGCTGTCGTACTGCGAGCTCTAGGACCCAGTGAGGTGGGAATGGCCCAGAGCCCAAGCCTAGAAGTCTAAACGGCAGTGAAATGGCCCCTTGGTCCATGCTCCACAAACCTGAGTCAGATGGTGTGGGCCAGCCATAGGGTTTAAGGCTTTTTTATTCTGTGTAGATGTAGTCTAGGCTGCAGAGCTTTGTACTGTGGGTATGAACCTTCCTGTTCCTGACAGACCCTAACCCTGTCCTTGGCATGGCCCCTACAGCCGGCAGTAAGGGCAGCAGTGCAAGCCTGATTACTGTCCCGTCCGCTCGCGGCACCAGGGGAAATCCAGCCCAACAAGAATGTGAGCACACTTTGGCACAAAGAAGTGGGAGACTGTTCTGAGTGCAAGATGAATACATGACATGATCCGAGTATGTGTACAGCACTTCTCAACACTAGATCTCAAAGCATGTTACAAAAGACATATCGGCACCCCATTTTACAGATGAGGAAACTGAGGCAGCGGGGGGGGGAGTGACTCGCCCAAGGTCATACAGCAATTCAGTGGCAGGGCTAGGAATAAAACGCAGGTCTCCTGACTCCAAGTCTAGTCCTCTGTGCCCGACTAGGGCATAGTGCCCCTACAGAAGGCATGAGCAAAGAGTGGGAAACACCGACAGGCTGACTCATCTGCTGACGCTCTAGAACATCGCTGGACTTGTTCAGTTACACTTTGCCCTTTTAGAAGGGAATTTGAAAGAAGCATGGTGCTAGAGTGGGAAGAGGTTGAGCAGAAGTGCCTAATCTGGTTTCCTAAAAACCACAAGCCCCACATAGTGCCATATTGAATAAAAGCCGTTCTTGCCCATGCTTGTATGTGCAAACCTAGCATTACAAGATCTGTGCTCATGCATCTAAGAGCAGAATCCAACCCAAAATGTAGATTTCAATATGCAAAGCTTCCTGACGGGGAAGCCAACCCACTGGAACAGTAGGTTACCACAGCTGTTTGAGATCCAAAGGGACAGTTGCAGTCTAGTTCAGCAAAACAAACAAGCAGTTCTGTACCACTTTTAACGACTAACACATTTATTTATAGCATGAGTTTTCATGGGAGAAAATCCCCCAGTTTTAAAATTCTGGAGCAGTGGTATCCTACGCCTTGGCCCTACAGCTGGCCTGCTTTATCTGATCCACAGGGCAGCTGTGCCAGTGCAACAGTAGTGAATAGACATGAAAAAGGAGTCCAAATTAGGACGTTGAGTTTGAAGCAGAAACACACCTGTCCCCTGAATGCAGAAAACCATTTCCGTCTCAGTTCTCTGCATTAATCTGTGCACCCTACATACAATAATGCGGTGACGGCCATTACAGAGGAACCACAGACAGCCCAGTGTGAGACTAGTCAAGGATTCCCCACCACTCGCCTGCCCCAAACAATGGCACGGTTACTTATTCAGATGCTTGCCTTAGCCCCCAGCCCCTGCCTGTTATGGAAAAACAAGCACCCTTCAGAAAGGGCAAAGGTCTCAGTGGATGGTCAGGGCACTAGATAGATCAGGCCAAACTCATCCCAGATGCTACTTTGCTGGCTGAAGTGAAGCTACCCAAGGGATGAATCTGGCCTTTTTTGAATGGGAAGTTCAAAGTTTCTCAGAACAAAGACGGTTTCCCAGTACAAAGATGGTTTCCCAGCAAGGATGCTGGCTTCCAGCAGCAAAGACACACTGGAGCAAAGGGTGCAGAGGCAGCCTAAGAATCTGGCGCTCAATCTGGATTTCAAAGTGTCTGTGACATTGAGTCATTTGGGGATATCGGGCCGGAAGAACAGTGCATTTCCTGTAAACAAGCACCACTGGCTGACACCAGGGGTGGATCTGTACCTGCTCAAGGACCCCACACCCAAGCACTCATTTGCCTGAGCAGTCTCAGGGAAAGCATTTACTTAGTAGTCCCAGAGTTTGCCATTTAAACACACATTTCCCAATCTTCAAAGATCATGCCAACGACCAGCTACCCAGGTGATAATTTAATAAGAGGGAGCTCTCATTCAGCTGCAAAGAAAACGTCTCACCTCCCCCATTCCCTGCAAGCTTTCATCACTAAAAAGGGCTTTTCAAAGGTAGGAGAGCAGCAGAAATACTGCTGAAATCTGCGCTTAAGAACATGCTTTCAAGAGCAATAGCCGCTGGAGTTTAAAGGGCACGCACCCTGACCTGGACTCCCCACACCTACCTCCAGGGCTTACCGCAAAGCACAGCCACTTGCTTTACACCCTGCCAAGCAGATGGTCAGAAAAGGCAAAAGGAAAGCCCCAGGTAAGTAACTGCCCTCTGTCTCAAGGAGAGCCAAACAACCTCCTTCCACAGCAAGGGCAAGGGAGCATCAGAGAGAAGGAGGGAAAGGACTGGCTCAGCTGGCCAAATATTTACAGAGAGGGAGCTTGTGAAGCACAAAGCCTTTTTCTTCTTTCCCCTGCAGAATCTGAACACGAAACCCCCAGCCCCGGCTCTCTCTTGTTCCAGTGACTCAGCTTGCAGGCGGAAAGCGTTCAGCAGGGCTGGCCTCTGCTGAAACCTGCCCATCTCCAGCAGGGACAGAAGCTTTGCAAGTCTTCCCGCTCGCACGTTTCAATGGTCTGATCCCATGCAGCCCCAGATTGCAAGGATTGCAGCCTCCCCCCCACCTCCTCTGGCATGCACATCCACACAGGCTTTCCAGGGGCCCTGTGGCAGGAGAGAAAAGCAGCCCAGCCAAAGTAGTGGAGTTCCCTGCAAGAACAAAGGGAGCATGAGAAGTCAGACTCACCCAAACAGTTGAAAGCCTCTGGTCTCCTGGCTATGTTAGCAGAGAAGGCCCGCCCCTGCAGGGTCACATGCTCAGAAAGCCAAGCAATGATCAAAAGGCCTTTGTCACAGAGGAGAGGTAGGCAGTGGCTAGATGGAGGGATAATAATTGCTGCCCTGGGTGCAGATAGTGCGGGGACAAGAGGAGGGAGGGACCAGTTCAAAAGGAGCAATTGAAAAGAAAACATTTGAGAGCCAGTAATGCAAGAAGAAAGTCTCTTTTAAGGAGAGAAGGCAAAGGTGACTCAGCTAAGGTGGATTTTGCTGCAAATTGAAAACTCGGGGTGTGCTCAGGCTGGGGCAATTCTCAGAACAGGGAGCATTCACCCCACAGGGCTGGGCACCCCTGAGGCAGGATCTCAAAACCTGGCACAAGGGGTAACCGAGTGGGCTTCACAACTCCTCCGCCACTCAAAATCATCCCCGTCTCTATGTTCTATCTATAAGTCCCCATGGTACGTTTTCCATTTTGTTCATCTGACAAGGTGGGATTGTGTCCACGAAAGCTCGTGTGATAAATCGATGTGTTATTCTTTAAAAGGGCCACAGAACTCTGTTCATTTTATCCCCATTTCAGTGGTGGGGGAATCCTACGTCACTAAATGCGTAAGGCATTGGTCCGAGATCACCCAGGAGAATGGTAGCAGAATGGTGACCAGACTTCAGTTCCCCGTGCTTTAGCCACAAGACCATCACCTTGCTGCCAACACAGCAGTTTAGGTGGCCACGCCTTTGCTGTAAGTGACATTTGTGCAATTGCTGGGAGATGAACAAAGTGACCTCTTGGATCTTGACCGTATCTTTGTCCCAGCCCAGCCAGCTCTTCCTCCTGCTGCCTGAGCCTGCCCTCTAGTCATAACTTGTGCTACCACCCTCCATGCAGAAGAGACTCTGATGTCTCCAAGGGACCGCTCTAACACCTCCTCCTCCGTGACCACAAGGTCACCTAGGCATGGAGCTGCTGGGATTTTGTTGCACAAGGAAGAGCCCTTCATCTGAGGAGTCCTGCACCCTCTGTGCACAGTGGAGTTCGATCCCATAGGGCCTCCCAGAACTTGTTCATACAGCTGAGGCAGAGGGAGCGAGGCTGCTGGGCCCATGGCTTCCTGGAGGCGCCCCCAGCCCCAATGGGCAAATCCAGGAGGAATTGGGGCTTCTGCCACCTGAGGAGTCCTTCTCCCCTGGCCTGAATGGAATCCCTTGTGCCAAGTGTAGTCACTTGCATCTGGCGCACGAGAAAGGCTTTTGTTGGGTGTAATCAAGCCAAAAAACTGATGGGCTGGGAGAGGCATAGCCCAATCAAAGCCAGCTAAGGAACAACAAGCCGGGACAATCTATTAAACAATCACATGCAAGGTGAATGAACAGAAGCTGGTTCTTACAAACAACTTGTATTGGGAAATAAATACATAAGACAAGGAACTACTAGTAAAGCCAGAAATACACATCATGCCCAACTATCCATCACCCGGTAGTCTACTATGGCTTTTCCACCTGGACGGAAAGGCATACGTTGCTGCTTCCTGCCACAGATGTCACAAGGTGCAGGGCAAGGCCCCCATTGTGGAACAGTCCCTGGGAGGATGGCTGCCTGCAAGAAAGGACCCCGTCAGCTTTTTCTAAGGGCTTATACAGGGCTGTTCTGGTACTGCCTAAATCATTTCGCTAAATAGACCGGACCACGGGAAGGCAGACACTCCCCACCCTCTCTGACTCAGATGCAAATCACACACAATGACAGCCACAAAGACCCACTGCAATCTACAGATGAAAATACACCATGGACTCACGCTCCCTTTCTAGGGCTTTGGTACTAACTCCTCTTCCCCAATGGTACATGAACACAGGATCAATGAGCTCAAGCAGTCGTGAGTCCAGATAAACCAGACAAAAGGTAAAACCTGCCTTTGGGCCAGGCTTTCGCCGCTGCCACTGCTCAGCTCTGTGGGTCAGCTGTCAAGGTAGCCCGGCTGAATGCACCTCATCCTCTGACAGCATATCTGTGCCTAAACCAACAGCCACGGGCAAATGCTCAATGCCGAAGTCCTTTATGCTAGTCAGGCCGTATCAGTGGGTTGGCACACAGGCAGCCTCTCAGTTACTGGCTTCTGTCTGTCTTCTCCATCCTTCTGCTGTCCTTTGCTTCACGCTGGGGTGAGAAATCTCTCCTACCTGCCACAAAGAATGCACTGAGGCGTGAGTGGAGGTTTGGAGTCTGGTCTTTGAATTGTTCCCTTCATTCAGGCAGGAACAAGTGCAAAGAGAGACCAGGAGAAAAAACAAAGATTCCCCTGACCCTCAGCTCAGAGAGGAAGGGGGCAATAACCTGGTGCCGTGTCTTCCTACCCCTCTTGAGAGCTCCGGCAAGGTGCTTAAGTCATTAGTACTCCATCGAGATGCACCAGGGAGAATTTCACCCTGCCCAAACTCCCCACCACCACTTTAAACAGCCACCAGGACAGGACAACTCAAGCCCATCCAATCCTGGGCCAAAGGGAGTTGGCTTCCTGACCATTTCTCTCACAATAGCTTCTTCCTTTTGTATAGCTGACAGAGCCCCGGAGCCTTACCCAGGAGAGGTTTGGGAGACACGGCTTCTGCCACAGTGCCCTTCATACAGACATTTAAATCATCCACAAACAAAACAGCTACATAAATATGCTTCCCCGTGGAATAAGTGTAACAGCAATTCTGATGCAACTGGATGGTCTGACATGTCAGTTCGACAAAGGACTATGTGAACCAAACAGTCACAGACCACACCACAACACTGGATTAGAGAGCAAGATCATCAGAATCAACGGCAACCTCTTGTCTGGAGCACATGTTTCACAAATGCCGTGCTAAGGGGCTCTCTCTCCCAAGAGCCAGCCCCACAGAGCATCATTATACAGAGGCACGTTATCATCCAAGCGATACACTGCAAGGACCCTGAGAGGTTGCATGAGGACGCTTTGTTGTAGAATGAGCGACTATTACTCATGCATAGGACTGTGTAGCCTCGAACTCCCCAGGTTCCAAGGTTGCCGTCCAGAGCGCTCATGGCAAGCGTGACCTTAGAGAAGTGATGCTTGTTGCAGCAGCCTCAAGTGAAACATCCCCTCAGCTCGACGGGGGAAGAGACCCTACCAACAGAGATGCCCAGGTTCCTCTCCTCTTCCCAGCATGCCCCAGCTCAGGAACAAGGGCCAATATGAGGAACTTTCTTCACCTGGACCAGCTGCCATGCTATCATCTTGATCAGTCTTAAACAGTTGCTAAGTGCGAACATCTACACCCTCCTTTTTAAAACAGCCACTCTCAGACAGATCTATCTATTCCTAAATCCATCCAGGTCCTTAGCTGATTTTGCCCTTCCAGATGGCTTGGGGCTGAGAACAAACAAGGACGGGGGGGAGACACGGTGCAAATACTATAGCAGCTGCACTAACTGCACCAGGGAAGAAATCCAGCATAAACAGTTTACCACCTACCGCCACGCCCCTTCTCCCAAAGCTGTGCCAGCAGTGCCCTCAAAACAGAGCCAGGGAACATACAAGAGGGTTGCCAAATGTGCCATCTTCTCCACTCTAGATGTTCTGATAACTACCAGTGGAAATGAGCAGAGCTTTCTAATGGGAGGAGGAAGGTTCAGAAATGTAGGGGTGAATTCTGCAAGGTCCTGAGGACTGGAGGACGCTCAGTGCTTCCAGGCCTTGCTAAGCACTTTGCATAATCCACCCCATGCATGCCAGTGGAGAAGGGAACTGAGAGCTGGACTAGAAACATGAACACTGAGACCATCAAAGCCAGATATGGGATCTGAACGCCCAGTTCCCGTTAGACATTAAAGGGAGGAACTGGGCATCCAACATGTGAGGACTTTGAAAAGAGCGTTAAACCTTAGCCTTTGGCAGAGAATAGTCCATGCAAAGTTATCCACGCTCCTTGCTCCCTTGGCCTGGGCTGTAGACAGCTCAGCACAGCAGCCCTTCCAGGAGGAATTGTAAAGAAGTTGGGAGAACAGTAGGGGCCCACGGCTCATTTACAAAGGGTCACAATGCACTTTTAAGGCAGAGCACAGGCTTATTCATGATTCTTTCGGTCCTGCTACCCAGCGGTTCAGCAGCTCCCTAACCAGGCACACTGATAACCAAACCTGTTCCCCAGGGTCTTCCTCCTCCTCTGTGAAAACAGAAGAGGCAGGGCCAGCGGCGACAGGCCTGGTTTAGATCACTAAGTTCGAGGCACAATCATCTACACATTTGCACAGGGGCATGCCCAAACCATGCTCAATGTTACATGTCAAAAACCTTTGCACTTAAGTTGGCCTCTGCCAAAGAAACATTTTCCTGTGCTGAGGCCTGCATCATGCTCCTGGCATTCCTCTCTCTATCCCTCCTCCAGAGCATGCCACTTCTGCACTTTGTCTCCCCTCCCCTCCATCTTCCAACTTCCTTGACATTCGGGTCATCTAATTTCAGGACTCCGACCTCCGGGTGCTCCACTCCTGTAGCTGCACAAAATCACAAGCGGCTTCCTCCCCTACTCCTTGTTCCCTGAGTGGCCAGGAATAAAGAGGTCAGGCAGAGAGATTTAACTCAGCCAACAATTACATGTACGAGAATAAATCCTGGCCAGAGACTGCAGTGGTTCCAGGATGATTGGGACACAGCTGGCTGCTCTCTGTTAAATCAGATCTACAGCAGAGCTGCTTGGACGTTTTTCATCCCCCCCCAAAAAAATTTATGGAAAAGGACACTTGTCAGAATCTAACTGTGATGTGAAGCGGTGAGTCTGACATTTAGTTTTTACAAAAATGAAAAAGGATTTTGATCATGTCAAAACATCCCAGTTCAACATTTTTGGAGTAGAATGTTGCAATTTTTTAAGTCAAAACACTATTCAGACTATTTTTTTTTAATATTAAAAGGTTTTATATAGTTTAAGAGGGGCAAAACCGGAACAAACCCTTTTGATTTTACCAAAACACAATGTTTCAGCTGACCCCAAACCTTTTTTATTTTTTCCTCTTTCAGAATTTGAGTTTGCAGGAAATTTCAAAGGTTTGGTTTCTGGTGTGTTTTGGAACAGAGATAAATCTGAAGGCACGGACAAGTTCCAGAGGGATAGCTGTGTTGGTCTAGATCAGCAAAACAAACAAGGAGCCCTACAACACTTTTAACAACTAACAAATTTATTTACTTCATGAACTTTCATGGGAGAAATCCTTCTTTGTCAGATGCTTGAAGATGAAGAACTTACTGATATTATGGAATTTCCCAAGACTTCTTCCAGAGCTTCCCAACCTTTGCTGATATTCAACAGCCCGCACATCAGTGCTCCCCAGTGCACTCCAACCTGTTCCTGGGCCTCCACCCAGAACAGTGCTCAAAGGACTACCCTTCTTATATGGGCAGTACTAGGAAACACACCCCCATCTAAGGTAGCAGACAGGGATTTCTCCTTTTGGGCGCAGCTGTTCACTTACAGCAGACTTCTCAGAGAGGATGGCTAGCCTTGTGGTTAAGACACTACCTGCACTGGCTCTCAAGTCACACAAGTTCAGTTCCTGCCTTAGCCCAAGCTTCCTGCATGACCTTGCACTAATCATTTAGAGACAGAACCTCAGCTGCTAGGTGACATAAAACCACGTGGCTTAAACCCAGGTGAGGATGTGATCAGGGGTTAAAGTGAGGTGGAATGCACCAGAACGCTGTTCTAGGGCCCCCCATTTTGAGGGGACCAGCGTTCCAGGGCCCACGAAACTAGAGGAATCCACTGGAGCACAGCGTTCCAGGGCCCCCTAAAACAGACTCAACAGCTAGAATGCGGCATTCTGGTGCGTTCCACATACTGCCCCTGCGAAGTTTTAAAAGCTCCCAAACTGGGGGAAGCTCCCCGCCAGCCAGAAGACACAGTCTTCAGGGTCCCCGAGCTCCCTGCAGCCACAGAGGGGAGCTGGTTGGGCAGCGGCCCAGTGTCCCCTTCACGTATAGCCCCAGCTGCCCAACTCCCCTGCTCCAACCCTTCTCTGCGCCACCTCCAGCCACCATCCACCCCTTCTCTGTCTCCATCTCCTCCTACCCCCTTCACCACCCCTATCTCCTGCCCCTGCCCCCTACCTCCTGCCACCGCCCTCTCCTTCTCTGCTCCCACCTCCTGCCGCCATCCATCCCTTCTCTGCCCCATCTCCCTCCCATGTCCCCCTTCACCACCCTGACACCTCCTGCCACCCATCCTCCCCTTCACTGCCCTCGTCTCCTGTCCCTGCCCCCAGGCTCCCCATCAACACCCCCACCTCCTGCCCCAACTCCATTTGTCCACATCCCATACCCTCATCCTTCCTGGGCTGAGACCCACACATGCGGGAAGAGGGCCCACCAAATTATACTTTAACCACTGGATGTGATCCACTTTCTCTAGGTGCTCCATTCCAGTTCCCTGTCTGAGATGGAGACAGTAATACTGTACTTCCAGTGTCTGTCTTGTCTCTCTTTGGACTGTAAACTCTTTGGCACAGGGGTAAGGTCTGGCACAATGGGGCCCTGATTCCAGTCAGGGCTAAGTGCTACTGGCATACTATAAATAGTAACAATTCTCCACCAGTAGGCTGAGCAGTGCGTAAGTATGCAAGGAATCCCATTACATCATGGAGTAAGGAGCAGCTCATCTGGAGTAAGAAGGGCAGGCTCTGACCCTACAATAGCCAACGCACAATGAAAAGGATTCTAGTGAGAGAGCAGCTCAGGTGAGGGTGACAAAAAACCTTCACAGATCTAGGCTCAAAATGGAGATCAGGTGTTGTCAGGAATTAGCTCAAATGCTGCAGGGGATTTAAAAAGTCATAGGATCATGTTTTCTAAGCTTAATTAACATTGCTGTCCATCCCTTCCTCCCACACAGCTGTTGTTCTTGCCAGAGCATCATTTATCTCGGCCACTGTGTTAATTTTACTGCCGAAACCCTGAATCAGCCTGTGCTGGGGGAAAGAGGAGTCTTGTACCATCTCACAGTTGGCTGAGTCTGAGCTGTGATTAATACTTTTCAATGCACAGATGCCACATGTTATGGGGGCAGGCTAGAGCAGGGGTCTCAAACACGTGGCCCCTAAAGCTATATCCTGCGGCCCGCAACAATGCTATTGTTACCAATATTTGCAATATCGTATGAAGTGGTGTGGCCCTTGAGCTAATGTACTATCTTCATGAGGCCCTCGTGGTGATTTGCATTTGAGACCCCTGGGCTAGAGTCTATCCCAAAATACAAGGAGATGGAATTTTTGGGCATATGTCTCAGGAGTACAGAGGACAGGAGGAGCAAATCAGAGGGCAGGCATTTGCAAAACCAGTTGCATGGTTAGGAGAAAAAACGGTACAGATCTTAAGTAGAGCAGAGACCCTCTGCCAGTCAGCACACATGCCCAGGGTGTGACACAGAATTGGGCCTCTGTTTTGTGCTTTGCGTAATTACTTTCAAAATTACTTCTCAGTAATCCTTTGTTAATTATTCAGCTCTCTGCACTCTCATTGGTCATTTCCTTAGATCTCCTATCCATAGCCCCACAGTAAACAAGGTGGCTTCAACCTCTGGCCTCTTGTCCTCTGTAACTGGAAGTTAACCAAAAAAGGAAGCATTTGTATGTGGGCTGAAAGAAGTGAGAGGGATCCACGCAGGTAGCAGGAGGATGGAGAAGACGGCGGAGATAGGGATTTGGCCTAGTGACCAAATGGGTGGAAGGTCCAAAGCTGAGATCTCCATGTTTGGGGTGGGCCTATGGAGCAGAAGTTTGAGGACAATAGCCAGTTGGACCAGAGAGCTTGACAGGAGCCAATCGGAGTACAGGGGCAAGAAGAAGGTGCACAATTCCCCAGAAGCTAGGGAGGATGCTTCTGCTCAATGACTAGGAATGGTGCCCAGAGCTGTAAGCACCCTGCCTTCCTCCAGGGAAACCTTTAAGTTCCCCCATCTTCAAAGCCTCTGACAAAGTGGGATTTTCTCCCACAAAAGCTCAAGCAATAAATAAATCTGTTAGTCTTTAAGTGCCACAGGACTCCTTGTCACGTTTAGTTCTTGCCTGTGAACAGGAAGCAGCCTCTGGTTATTATTTAAATCTCTCTGTTTTCACATCAAGTGTTCTTGAAAGCTTGTTCTCATACTGATGTGGCCCTGTCTCCTGGCTCCTTGAAGGGCTGAGAGATGTGTCTGCAAAACCCTCCAAGCCTGGGCTCCTCCATCTAACCCAAACAGCCACCCACTGCCCAAGCTATTTCATAAGCAGCTTTCTGAGGGGTCACTTGTGATTCAAGCCAGTTGGTAACTGGACCCTCCTGTCGCCTGTGTCCCCTCACTTTTGCCGTAAACAGGGTTACAGGCCTGGGGCTGCC
Organism: Podocnemis expansa; assembly: GCA_007922195.1. Taxonomy (NCBI): domain Eukaryota; kingdom Metazoa; phylum Chordata; order Testudines; family Podocnemididae; genus Podocnemis; species Podocnemis expansa. Next base: position 4,763,530 of record ML682068.1, read on the forward strand.
TGCTGCACAGCTGCACCTCAGAGTGCACAAGGACTTGGAGTGCAAAAGGAAGCAGGAAGTCCTTTAATCAGTCTCGCTGGGGTTCACGTCTGCAGCAGGCATTCTTTCACAGCCAGATCCTACAGCAGCATCAGATATCTTGAGGGCAGCGATGACAACACTGAAGCACTCCAGCCCTGATATGCCACATCCTGTACTGGTCTGATAGTCAACAGCACAACGCTACTTCACTTGCCATCTTCTGGATGTGGCGAGAAATAGAGTGTCTGAGCACTCGTCTTTAACACTACCATCGCTCCTTTCTCAAAACCAGGGTGCTACCTGCAGGCTCCTGCCCCCCTTCCCATGAGACAATTACATTCTTTGCATTTCCTCTGCAATTCCTTAGACCATATGGTGTCGTTCTGCAGGTCTTGTGCTACAATGACTGCGGAGCACTGGTGCACTGCTAAATAGCTGCCATGTTCCATCCCAGATGTGGTGGCTTTTCAGTAACGGGAGAAGTTCACACTGACCACAGTTGTTTTGAGGCCCCCAGCCCCACCAGCTCCAGCACAACAGGTGGGAACAGGGCAGATGATGCGCAGAAACCGAATTCAGCTAATATGCATCCCAGATTCAAGAAGCTGGCTAAATCAATGCAAATACTGTAGACTTCAGTGTTCTCTTTCCTCTTCTTTTGTGTGTGTGTCCATCCATGAATGGGAGTCTGGAGCTAAGGTGTGGGCCATTCTCCTTTCCATACCAGTTCACTCCATCCTTCCTTGAAACTCAGGGACAGTGTGACAGAAGGATGGGTAAATTCGAAGTTGAAGAACGCACTCATTACTGGGGAACATATCCCGCTCTGTTCACCATTCCCAATCAAACTGTAGGTGGAGTAGCCCCTATTTTGGAACATCGGGTATGACACACTGGGCACTCCCAATTAAAGTTACACTTCCTTGGCATCAAATGGCGTCTGGAAACTTGGAATGAAAACAGCATTTCTCCTGTCTGAAAATGCATCCAGCCTTCAGCTCTGCGCTGAAACTCCTGGTGTGTGTTCTGCCCTCAGGAGAAAGGCGGCTGTGCGCTCACTGAATCTGGCCAGGACTCACAGCCACCCACAGCACTCAAAGTCACAAGATTCAGGCTGTTGTCCTCCTGGAGGAAGTTCAAAGAAACTGAAATACTTGACTGAAATGGCTGAGCATCGGTCACTGACTAAAAGCTCATAAAGTCTGAAAGGGTGGCTATGCTTAACTGGGCTGAAACTGTAGTGAGTTCATCTCTGCAGGGGAGGCAGAGTTACCCATTGACTAGTGCAGTGGCTTGAGAGTTACAGGAGCTGGATTTAAATCCAAGTTCTGCAACAGCCTGCTGCAGGCCAGCCACAGCCCTGTCCCTTGCCTCAGTTCCCCTTCTGTAAAATGGGGATAATGACCCTGCCCTCTTTTTGATATCACAGAGGCATTCTGTCTAACAGCTATGTGAGCTTGTTGCTCACACCACTGTCCATTAAAGGGTCACTAATTCAGTGATATGGTGACATTGTATATCTTGCTGCAGCAAATATCATCTGTCCTGGCAAAAATCCAGAGTAACCTCACTACCATAAAAGAATTTACACCATGTTTTCTGGGAGTAGAATCTGGCCCTGTCTGAAAACATCTTTGCAGTTAGTGATGATGCACACGCCTGAAATCCAAACATTCAAGAGGACAGTCAGTGACTGCATTAGGACCAGCCCAACCCATCAGACTTCAGAGATGGGGTGTTTGTTAGCACAAGAGGAAGGAAACTGGACAGGGCAGTTCCCTGTGTGATTGAGGGGAATGTCTCCCTCTCGCCCCATTCATCTCTCTCACGTGTACCTTACTGTGCTCTCCATCACGAGACCTCCTGTCTACTAGAGGCAGAGTCCAGCACAGCCCAGGGAAACTGTAGCTCTTTGGGCACGGTGACTATGATGGGACACTCCCAATCTAAATATGAAAGAAATGGAGCAAACCCCTAGCCAATCTGCACACTTCCTGGCTCCTAACCCCATGCCGCTAGCATCACAAAGCCAGCAACCCCACAGCATCACGATCCTCGACTAGCCCTAGTGACTGGACACAGCCTGTGCTGGGGTTGCCCAGGAGAGAGTTAACACTGGAAAGCTCTGCAGCACCTGTCTGCCTGACCCACAAAGGCTCCACCATGGGGCAGGTGTAGCCTCCTGATTCAAAGAGTGCACTATACTAAATTGCTATGGGGGCACCCCAGGGCCGGCTCTCCTGTGAGGCAAGAGACAGACGTGGTTTCAGGTGACAGCTCTTAGGGGTGCCTTGCCCCCCTGAAGATCAGGCTGGCTCCTGCCTCTTCAACTCTTTCCTAGCAGGTCAGGCACTGTTAGTCAACCTGCAGCTTAAGTCATATAGGCAGAGTGCACTTGAAATCCCTCTGCAGGCAGAGGCTGGAGATTTATGCACTTTGGAAAATTGTTTTCAACCTCCATGAATCGAACTTTGGCTTGGGGCGCTGCCAGCCCTGGGGCACCCCCCTCCACCCTGGCTCTGCAGCCCTAATCCCAGACTGGTGCAGAGGGGAGGCCCCAGGGCAAGGGGGAAGAGGGACTGCAGATAGAGCCCACCTTGCACTCACCCCATAATGGTAGCTCCTGGACCTGGCTCCGTACTCGTGTGGCCAGCCCAAGCCTGAGTGGTGCTGCAGGCACATTAAAAGAGGCAGAAATAGCCTCCTGGCATGACCCTGGCTGGTCGAGAGCTGGTGACGGTTCTGCAGTGGCCCTGCTCCCAAACCCATGTGTAGGGGTGGCTCGGGGCACATCAAAGGCATAGCTGGCATCGTGCTTCCTAGGGCTGACCCGCACCCCATGAGTAAGTGCAAGTTAGAGCAGCTATGAGGCAGCAGGAGTTTATACGAGGGGCCCAGGAGGGCCCTGCACAGCCCTCCACTGTGGAGAATGCCACACTAAATGAAAATCACTCCTCTCATCCCCGTCTCCAGGGCCATCAACCCATCTCTTCTAGCTAGCACATGTACTTTTCTGGCCCCCATCACTGTAGTTTCTGAGCACCTCATGGAGTCTGACCAATGCAGATAACAGGCCTGTGGGGCAGAGAAGTGCAGAGGCACAGAGGCTAGGTGACTCACCCAGGGTCAGACAGGAAGTCTGTGGCAGAACAGGGAACTAAACCTGGGTCTCCTGAGTCCCACGCTCCTGCCCCTGCCAGTGGACACCCTTCCTTTCCACGGCACCACGTGTGCTTGGAACAAAAACAAAGTCATGCCCATGTGCCAAGATTCCCGGCATTGGCTGCGCTGTGTCCACAGGTGCCCTGCTGAGGCCAGGGTGGCAGAGTAAGGCATTTGCAAAGGAAACACAGGGTGTCCTTCTCCAAAGTGTAGTTTTCATTGGGTTCCTGGTGTTTGGCTTTACAGCCCAGTTCTGTTGATTCTGGCTGGTTTCTAGCATTGGAGAAAAGCAAGTGATATTAAATTTTACCATGGGACAGGGCTGGGGGGTATGTTCTGATGGGCAGACGACAGTAACCGCACCTGCCACTCTCTTTAGTGAAGAATTTGTTTATTTACTGAGGTGGTTTAAAGTAGATTTTGTGCATGTGATGGCTGTTGGATTGACAGAAGACCCCAGTGTATTAGGATCCGTGTACAGGGGGCTTTGTGTATCAATAGAGGCCTTGGGAAGTCTACTAGTGAACATCTAGGAGTTATTGCACACCAGCAGATTTGGGAGAATGCAGCAGCCGTAACTCCCGCCCATCCACCCTCTTTAGGAAGGGGAAGCAGAGTTGAGCTCTGGTTGTGAAATAAAACTCAGGCCCAATATAGAGGAGCAGTATATTCTGATCCTCTTTGTACATATGGATCACATTTTGTGGTGGGAGTTTACTCACACCTACTCCTTTGCAATTTAACACCTACAATTTGCCTCTGTAGCACCCACTGGCCCAGCTGTAGTTCCCAATCAGCCCCTCCACGCCTGTCCTAGGCCATCATGGGTGGCTCCAGTAGCCTGGGAAAGCCAGAGGCTCTCAGCTAGAACAAAAGTTGCAGGGATATGAGGAAAGTGAAGCTTCACTTCCTATGGTCTTAATTTAGCAGGAGTAAAGCGGGAACTGGATTTTGGTGCAGACACCGGATGCAGACTCGATGCCTGAATTCCAATGCAAACAACTGCCAGCACCTGAGAAAAGAGGAGGCATCTGCTGCGGATGGGAGGAGCAGCCCTGACTCCGTGGGAATGGAAGTCTCCCAAACAACCCAGCGCACCAAGCACAGCTTTAGTCCCTGGCTTTTCTATCACATCCCTCACAAGACAACCCAAAGCAGTGGCAGCAGCTCAGCAGCCCAACCTTACAATCCTGAGTACGACAATCTAACAGCAACTCAAGGGTGTGTTCAACCCAGCCAGCAGGTCGGCTCTGAGATGTGATCTGAAGGATGAGCTCAGACAGCGGTAGAACAACACTTTGTTGGCTGTACAGTTGCCGGCTCTTAAAGGTCACAACCACTGTTGGTTTGGGGTTTTCAGTTCTCCAGGATATAGCTTTTGTTTCTGATGCTCTCATGGTTTAATTCAGAGTAGAGCAGTTTCTAAGGTCAGCATTGTAATTGGAGGCCCAGAGTTTGTGGCACAACCCCATCTATTGCAGTGAGCAGCAATCCAATCTGTTCTCCTAGCCACCAATGGGACCTACCCAGGGGAAGTCACCCCTTTGGGTGTGGGCTCTGATAAGGAACCATCAAAGGTGGTTTCAAGACCCAGATCCAGACCCAAAGTTCAGGAGTGTTTGGATCGGGATTTGGGTTCAGACATCTCTGGAAAAAAAGAAAATAGAAAAAGGAACAGTTTACATGGGACTCCTGATTCATGACTCAAAGCTAAGCAAGTACTGCTACCCAAAAGAAAAGCCAGCCTGTTCCTACTGGATGCCCCACACCCTGCTAGTGTCTAATCACAAACACTCATCAGCCACACCTCTGCCCGTGAGGACCCTGGCCATAAATGGCATGCAGGACAACAAACAGCTCTGGAAAAGCTGGAAAAGGCCAGAGGGCTGGGGAGCCCCCTTATTGATGGAAAGGATTTAGAACAGATATCGTCAGCACGGGCCTTGATCCTTTATTGCCCTGGTAAATCATTTATAGGGAAGCCCTCTACCAAAATCCCCTGAAGCCCCCCTCTGGCCCCCAACAATAAAATATGTTGATGAAAAACACACAGCGTAGTTCTTGGGTCCTTTAGAGCATAAACTATTTGGAGCAGAGAATCTGTTCACCTGTGCTTGCCCAGCACCAAGCAGAATGCCTTTGGGAGTTTAAGGTCCAAAGAGTGTAGCCATGTTAAGTCTAGTCCAGCAAAACAAACAAGGAGTCTGGTGGCACTCTTAAAGATGAACACATTTGGGAGTTTAGATATTTGAGGAAAATTTCAGACATCCAAAGAGCAGTAAAGGTGCCCAACTCACTGAAATTCAGTAGGGTTGTATGCTTTCCCCCACGTGCCTTAGAAAATCTCTCTGTTTATTATTATTAGACCCTAACTAGCAATTTATCAGGTGGTAGAAGCTCTTCACTGACTGGAGCCAATCCTCTGGGGCTGATTTTTAATCTCTTTCCATGACGAATCCTGCAGAGTGGGGAACTGGAATGAAACTCTGAGGTTTCAAAAGCAGACCTCACCTTCAGCTTTCAGGATGGCTGGAATTGCTCCACACATCCCTCCTTCACTCAGGCTTTTGCACAATGCCCTGAAGGGCTGTGCAAAGTGGCAGTGATCCAACATGAGCACGAAGAAGGTTAGCGTGTGAGAGTGGATGCCAGGTTGCAAGCCACATACTGCTATCTCACAGTAGAGACTGCCTCTTGCTCCCTTATTCACAAAAACGCAGACTGAAAAAGGGGCCAGGGCAGATGATGGCAGTGCTGCCAATTTGAGATTTAATTTGGAATCTCATGATATTTGGTGTTTTTTCTTAAAGCACCAGCTTCTGGAGTCCTGTTGTCACACAGGAACCTCAGCTTTCATCACAAAAAAAAGTAATTTTCTAGCCCTTCTGGTTGAAAAGAAAAGCCTGAAACATGGAACAAGCGTAGTTTCTGATGGCTCAGAAACCAGACAGGAAATTAAAGGACTCTAATATTTATTGTTGTTTAACATCTTATGATTTCTTTGCTCTGGGGAAACCCTGCCTTCTGGTTGATGAACTTGAGAGTTTGACAGCGCTGGAACAGGCATGTCTGAAAACACAGGTTCAAGCCAGAGCTTCCTATTAGCTTCACACTGCCCTCGGATGCTTAGATTAACTTGGCATCACTGCAGCAATGCTCTCCAAAATCCACGATCTGGTCCCTTGGCATTTGTACCATGAGAATCTCCGTGTAACGCTCCACAGCTATGCTACGCAGGACTGACTCTCAGGCCAAGCCCAACCTGAGAGAGATGAACACAAAAACCAAGACTTGGGAAAGGGGTTGCTTCCAGAGCAAGATCAATGGAGGGGCGGGGGAAGTCCTTCCATTCGATTTCTTTGGCTGGTCTATTTTTAAGGCAGGAACTGGCTAGATAAAGGAGCCCCCATGCCCATCCTGGAGACCAGCCAAGACTCATTCACTAGGAGGAAAACAACTTCACTTTGGATTCACCGGAAGGTGGGTTCCATAGGACTTCATCCTTGGGTAGCAAAGTGTATGGTGCTGCACTCTTCCCCACCTCCTTCCTTCCCCACAATCTCTCCAGTGACGATTTAGCAGTACATTTCACAGACATATTTAAAATCCTGCTCTGACATGTGTTGGTGCATCTCTCTCTGTGCAAACTGACCCAGCAGCATCCAATTTCAGAACCTGGCCGGGGAACCTGTGGTTGGAAGCACAATGTAGCCTCTGGAGAGCTGGTTCACAGAGCCTGCCTGCCATTGTGTGGGGCTTAACAGGCGGATATGGAGGTGATGGAGGGTGGCCAAAAATTAAAGGACAAATAATCAATTCCATAGCGATTTATACAAAAGCATTCTCTGTCCTCACCCCCTCACTTCAGCTCCAGCTGCTCAGCAGCGCCCTGAAAGGACCTTTTCCTCTACATATTAAATCTCTCTGTAACTTGCCCTCTTCCTGGGAAGGCCCAGAGCCTGCCCAGGAGAAAGACTGGATACATACATAATTCACTCTTTCACTAAATCCTGCTTCATGAAGGCATCACTCATCATGGGAGACATGCAGGAAAGGAAACACAGCCGGATAGCAGCTGCTGGCTTTGACTCAGCAGAATTAGAGACAAGTCCCCTTTTTTGTCCCAATCTGTATGTGAATGAAGAGGAATTTCAGCACTGACGCATAAGGAGTAAGCAGATCCCCAGAGCCAGGAAGAGAGGGCCCAGTTCTTCCCTGCCAGGCATCTTATACAGGCACTGACATCTGTGAAACCCTACCAAATCCCAGTTCTCCACTTACCAGTGTAAATTACTACACAAGGTGGGGCAAGGCAGTGGCGATCCAAGCCTCTCTTCTCATTCTCATAACTGTGGGCAAGCTGCTTCACCTCCATACCTCAGTTTTCCCATCTGTAAAATGGGGATAAGAACACTGTCCTCCTTTACAGAGCAGTCTGAGCTCTATGGGTGAAGAGCACAGCTTCAGAGCTCGGATTTATGTATAATTATTATTTCAGTCCTGATTCGTAGTATCTAAGGCTACTTCAGTCCCGGGGCCTCCTAGAACTCTGCCAAGTCACCTCAAAATCTCATTGCTATGCTCAGCTGTGTCTCCACACAGTTCTGCCAGCTTTGACAATGCAATACACCCTGTTCTCCCAAAGCTGGACTGGAGCCACAAAGCTCTGCCTAACAATGCAAGAAGTTTCGTGATGCAAGTAAGCATCCATCTGTTTCCCAGGAGGTGCATGGTCTTAAAACCCCACTTTTATTAGCCCTTCAAACACTGGGTGGTGCTGGATGTGTACATTTTACAGCCATTTGTACCCATTTTCAGGGTTCCCCCCCTTCCCTCCAGATCTGAATAATAAAACGTAAGTTTGGTTGCTGGTGAAAACTGCCTTGGAGGAAAGCTCTGTAAAGACTCAGGCCTGTTCCCAGGAGAAGTGTCAGGGCCCCTAACTGGGAGAGCTTTGTTGCTTGGCTCTTAAGACGAGTTTTTACTTATACGTGCAGACGTGGATGGTCCTACGCCAGCTTTCTGTGCTCCTGACACTTCAAAGGACCTAGCGTCCAGTCAGTCACGTCACCTACCCTACTTTGTTTGATCTTGCCTCCTGTCAGATGCTGAAAGGTCCCAGAACAACATACAGGCCACACACAGCATTCAGATGCAGCCGACTAACTCACAGCAACTGCTGGTGCCAGCGCATTGCCTGGTTAGCGCTCAGCCCCTGTCTTCCAGCCCAGACCACCCAGTTACAACATTACGCCCCATCTGTGGGGGTCAGGAGGCACTGACTATTGAAATCAGAGAGAAGCTGGACAGGACCCCAGGGGCAGCCCTCGTATGGGGGGCAGCCATGGGGCCCCACCCACGTGAGTGGCAATGCAACCTCAGCATCACAGTGTTAATCGCTCTTTTTTTGGCCCCTTCTGGGATGACAGAGGGCCAGCAAAGACAAAGAAGAGTAGGACCCCTGGGTAGCAGGGGGGCTATTGCAGCTTCTCCCCACCACAGCCGGTGGTACATGCCATGTGCAATGTGTGTCCAGCTGTGGGTGCCACTGACCCCCCGCACAGACTTGGGCCCAGAGCCTGTAGCCTCATCCCTAACACTGTGGACCTGATTCTGCACTCACGTGTGCTGGTGTAAATCAGGGTGACTCCCTGACTGCAAAGGAGTTATGCTGGGAGCAAACTGGTGCAAGTGAAAGCAGACACAGGCCCAACATGTCTTAAAGGAAATCGCTCCTTAGCACTGGGGCAATAGGTTTTACACAGCAGCCCCCTCTTCCTGTCTCTGACTCAGTGTTTTTCTAGCATCGGACCATGAAGGGGCCTGGTCTCTTGTTGCACTTCTGCAGTCTCAGGGTCACATTATATGTAATAAAAACCACTACTGGCCTATTGATAACATCTAGGATTGCTTACAAAGTCACTCAAGCCTTGTGTGCCAGGGCATAAACTGGAGGGTCTTGGAGGAATTTCCCACGATGGTGTAGTATAAATTGTCAACTCAATTTACAGGGTGGGGCGTTCTCTGAAGTCAGGAGGACCTCTGTCCGAGACAGGCTATTGACTGGATGTAGTCTTAGGACTGTCTAGAGTCCACAGCTCAGACTACAGAGGTATGAATTGCCACACCGAACAGCAAATTGTGCTCGAACTGCCTCATGTGAGCACTGATGGTGTGAACCAAAAGGCAGTTTGTTGATGTTAACATATTTAAAACAGGTTCCAGAGGGGGTATCCAGGTTAGTCTGGTTCCAAAGGGGCAGCTAGGATAGTCTAACTCAGCAAAACAAATAAGGAGTCCCGTGGCACTTAGGTATGTCTACACTTACACTTTAAATTGAAATAACGATGATTATTTTAATTTAAAGTAGTGCACGTCTACACTTGCTTTCCTTATTTCAAAATGAGGAGCTCCCACATTTCAAAATAAGAAATGGTCATTTTGAAATAATAAAACCTTGCTTTACATCAAAATGACAGTTACATCAAACTTATTATTTAAAGATAACACAGTATAGCCATGTTATTTCGATTTAACTGTTCTTTCACTTTAACACTTTTTGCCGTTCTCCTCCCAGGGTGCCTTCCTCCTTCTATATATTGGGTGGGGGCATGACCTTCTTGGGGACCACCCTGTCACACCTCCCATGGTGCCCCTCTTCTAAATTGAACTAGCAAGTCCTGTCCATGGACATGCTAGTTCGATTTGGGTTTCTAGTGGGGACATGTTAAATCAATTTAAGTTAAATCGATTTAATTATTTTTATTTCAGTTCAATGAGATTGATTTAAGTTAAATCGATTTAACAATCTAAATGTAGACATAGCCTTAAAGACTAATAAATTAGGCTATAAATAAATTTGGTAGTCTTTAAATGCCACAGGACTCCTTGTTCGTCGTGTCAGTCTAGTTCAGAAAATTCTTCCGCTCTCCTGTTCTAGGGCAGCACTGCAATTCACACACCTGTAATCCAAGCTGCAGGGTCGTGCCAACATAGTCTTCATGCTTTGTTCTGATATAGCCATTTCTATCTTAAGTATACACGTAATGCCCTGCCACCCATCCGCTTTTCTCACACACAGACAAGTACACAGACACTTCATGCCTGGGGTGGCTCCACTGACTTCACTGGAGTTACACCAGAGATGAATTTAGTTCCAATTTCTACAGCATCACCTCCTTATACATTCTCCTTCTCCTAAGTCAACCAGCCATAAGTAATGGGACATAAGGGGCTGCACTTCCTGCTGGCTATTCCCCTTCCCATGCTGATGACTGGTGGAGCTCAGCCAGCGTGGAGGCAGATGTAATCTCTGCTGGAAAATGGTCTGACAAAATTTATCTCCCTCCTAGTGCAGAGCGGAAGTAGGGGCTGGATTGTCAGTGTATGGGCTGGAAGTTGTCAGCCCAGCCCCAAGTGAGCATCCACCCAAACCCTGATTGCCTGTTTCCTCCAGAACTGCAGTTTTCACTTCAAATGGGCAGTTGTGAGCCCTTCTGGCTGCGGATGGAGCCACTGTCACCTCTGCAGGGCCTGCAGCCAAAACAGATGAAAACAACAGGGCAAGAGAAAGGCTTAGTGGGCTGTTATAAAGGTGAATATTGCCTTTACCATTCCAGTGCACCCAGGCTGCCACCAACCACATCAGAACCTGTGCACCGCTGTGGTGCAGCCAGGGGATTTTTTAAAGGAAGCTGCCATACAGCTTGGTATAGCAGCAAAAGGTCCTTCAAGAAACTAGTGAGAAACCCTCCTCCCCATGCAAAGACCAAGGAGATAGACTGACCACAGAAGGATGGCATCTTCCTCCGTAACTCTGAGCTGCTGCGCAGCTTGGCCTCACCCTTGCCCCTACATGGGCTTTCAACTGCTGAATTTGCATCTTTCCAACCTGCCTCCACTCACCCCTTTTTCTGCCCCACTTTACAACATCCTCACCCCAGGTTGGTGCCACAGAGTGCTGCTGCACCCAAGGACTGGTGTCCCCTCCGCAGCACAAGCTATGCAGCAGGTTGGTCTTGCCTGCTTGCACAATAAGCCCCACTGACAGCTCAGAACAGCTCTCCCTGGGCCATGTTAATACAGAACACAGCAAGGCCTAGCAGAAGAGGAAAGTCCATCAGCCCTGGTTCCCCTGTAGAGCCCCTGCAGACCAGGGGGACTCAGAGTGTATCTTCCCCAGCTCCCTGACATCCACCACTCCTGAACAGCATAAAAACTGGAAAAGCCATCAGCACTGTGTGCATCAGTCTTGAAGAGAACAGCCCAGCCTGGGGTTTTCCATCAATCCCGTGTTTCACCCTGGGGTCACGGAGCTGACTTTTCTTCTTTGCGCAGGAAGTTGCACATCCAGTATTTCTCTATTTCTGCTTTCACACAGCCACACTCCTGGGAGCTGGAAACTTAAGCCACTTCCTGAGTCCCACTTAATAGACATTTGATCCCGAAATACAAGACTATGTAAACAAAGCATGGGAGCCTGCCGGTGACACTGGGGGAGGGAAGGCATCTGGTGGACAGGACAAAGCCAGCATCTAAAAGCCAGTCAGGCCCCAGCTTGAATGGGCAGAAATTCACCTAGGGAGAATACAGCAGTCACAGGATGGCTGCCGACCAGCTAAATGGGAATAGGTGTTTGGAAAGCAAAAGGAAAAGCAGGGACCTAGAAAATATTGGTCAGAGTCCTTTCCTCTCCAAGTAACAGTGCTGGTGATCATGGCAATGCACCAGTTCTGCGCAGACGGCCAGTGATCGCCAGGGTGCCTCCATCCATTCCTGGCTCAGTCCACTGCAGCAGGCTCGGGAAAAGACTTACTTTGGTTCTCACTGATTTGACTTCCTGTTCTAGGGGCCCTCACAGACCTTGTCCCACAAACCTGTCTGGCGGCTAGGACAAGCCCAGAGATGCTCTTCATTTCCCTTCAGCAGACAGAAGGCTGTGCCCCGATGCTTCAGTAAGCAGCTTCTCCCCTCACGAAACAGGCACAAACAGTGCTCAACACTGCCACAGACCCCAAGGTCTAACTCTGGCTCGGGTGCTTGCAGGCTGGAAGAAACTCCGGGGTAAGCCCCATTCCTCTTCCAGAGCCCCATGGCTCTCAAAGCCCATGCTAATATGATCTGCTCAGGCAGCTGGCTTCTCCTGGGGGACAGAGATCACCACCAGCCGCAGTCTGATGCCACCGGGTCCATAAAGACAGGAACAAAGAGGAGGGTTGTGTGGGAAAGGTTGATAACTCTGTGTAAGTAACAGCGACAAGTCAAGCAGAAATGGCTATGCTTCCATTTTATCTCCAGGTATTTTGGAGCTTAAGGACAGAGCCTGCACTAGGGCAAAACCAGCGGAGTTACTCCAGACCTGCACAGATGTGAGTGAAGGCAAAATGCAGCCCTAATATGCTCTTCTGCTTTAAGACCAGCCCTGGCACAGAGTACTATGGATCTATGAGATCTGCCTTCCCGTCTCTATCATCTCCTTGGGGACAGGTCTGCCTCCTGTCTCGCAGTCCTATGGCTGGGTTCTTTACACCGTGTGCAATCCCTGGGTTGTGCGTGTTGCTGCCGGGGCACCCCAAGAAGAATGGCAGGCAGTTCTGAGTATCTCAGACAAAACCAAGGTCAATGCTGCCGCTTGCCGAATAGCCAAGATTAACCTGAAGCCTGCACACACTTGCTGCATACACAGCTCACCCGCCTGGACATCCCACTAGCTGGCAGCCTGCAAAATGCCAGCATTTTTGTCTGCTTCTCTCCAGGATGCCCTGGAGCATGAATTAAAGAGCACTGGGTTGATATATAGTCCTCAGCTGAACTCCCACGCTGCTCAAAGGTCCTGTCCTTCCCATCAGAGCTGTCCCGGTGCTGGGAAGTGGGAGATCTAGATAGCAGGCATGCGTAAATCACTCTATTAGCCTCAGACAGATAAGCTGCTCAAGGGGCCTGCTACAGGCCACTCCTGGTTCCTTGATGAAGAGCTCAAGCCCACAGCTCCCTTTGACTCCAAAAACCCATTATCCACTGGGCTCAGCCCACTGACTGAGTCCTGTAGGACAGGCCAGAAGAGCAGAATGACCCAGCCACCTTCTCTCTCCCTTTGTTCCTCTTGCTCCCTCCCTTCCTTCTCTGTCTTGCTCCTCACTGCTGAGCCACAAATTTAAATGAAGAAGAGTGGACTTGTCATCCAACTAGGGTTTGGAACCAGAGATGAGACGTGACATGCGTTCAGTGGTATCCTGCTGCTACACAAGAGAGCAGCAGAAGCAAGAGTGCAGGGCTGTGTGCATGCACAGGCAGTAGGCCAAGCTGCCGGGATGGTCATGGCAGGTGAGAGAAACACACCGGCACAGGATTGGGGTGCACTGGCAGAGCAGGGGGGGAGGGCTCAGCCTACCCTCATCCGCTCTCCAGCAGCTCTGTCCAGGGCCATCAGTTGTTGGTTTTCATGAGCGCTAGCTTCACCCACAAAAGGCAACTGAAAAAAAATGGGAACAATCTCAAGCAGAAGAGAACCTATGCAATGCTGCAACACAAGGCTGAGTTCTGGAAATGCCCAGGGAGATCTCAGTGAAGCAGTAGGGCCAGGCTCAGCCCTGCAGCCTCACACCCTAACTGCACTGACAGAAACCCACCCTCTCGTAACCATTCCAACCTCCTTTTGTGCTTCCATGCAGCCAGTTGGCTCTCATCTCAATGGGTGGGCAAGGGGGAATGGGTGCATGGTCTGCTTACAGCAAAGCAAAACAAAACCCCAGGGGCCATATGAAAGGCCCATGCTCTGCAAAGGTCCTTGCTCAGCCTACCCTACCCTTGAAAAATCACCAGATGCTAGAGAGCAAAGCTCAGGGTTCCTTCAAGTACATGGCCCTCTTCTTTGGTGTCTCTATCTTCCGAGCCCTTCTCAAACACTGAACCCTCCCGACTGCCCTTTCAAGTAACTGGGGAGTGTGATTTCCCCATGGAACAGAACAGAGAACAGCAAGGGAAAATAGCATTCCCATGCAATCTGTCTTAGCAGCTGATCTCCTAGTGGCTGCACTGGGAGCAGGATTTGGCCTTCACACCTAAGGCCACGCTCTCCTGTGCAGTTGCTCCCTCCCATATTACGCCAGTACCCTTATGCTGGAAGCTCCCCAGGACAGGGACCCAGCCACTGCTCTGCCTAGGTCTCCAGCTAAGCGACACAGTGGTGCAATGTAACCCAAAGGCATGGCTTTAACCCAGCCCATGCAGGACGACGCCTGAATGTGCTGAGTGGCTCACACGTTCCTTAGGAAATTCACCAAGCCCATAAAACCAAGTGAAATGTAAACAAGGCCCGAGTCATAGCTGATTAGCTCTGATCGATCCCGCCATGACCTCTGAGGAGGCTGGTATTTACATTAACTACCATGCTCACGTCAGGGCACCAATGCACTTCATCTCCCTGCACCCTCTCCATCCCAGGGCGATAAATTAGAACAGCAACTGTCACTGGTGGCAGGCCCAGGCCTGCTAATGCGACTGTGCCAAGAGCTTTCCCGTGCCCTGCCCTTCCCCTCCAAGCTGCAAAAGGGAGTGGGTGCTGGATCTCCATGACAGGGTGACCCCTTGGGAAAGCCCAAGCTGCTTGTGAGGTAATTTCCTCCCAGCCCCATTTTATCAGTTCATGGGGCCGTGAGAGGAAAAGAGTTCAGTCAAAGTTTGTCTAAACACATTGGGTTTTATTCGAACAGTCCTTCAGATCTCCTCCCTTTCCCGAGGCAAATCTCAATAACTCCAAAGAAACCTTCGCCCTCCTTTCCCTTATTGGAGAAGGTGGAGGAAGGAGTGCACTAGATGGACAGGAATCGCAGGGAGTGTCCCAAGCTTCCTGTTAGAGCCCAATCCAGCCATACTTACTTCCACCGTACCAAAAGTACCAACTCCCAAGGGTTATAAAATCATGGGGAGCCCCCAAAATCAGGAGTTCGGCTTAAAAATAAAGAGAGTTGGTTTTTGTAAATAGTCCTTTTTATTTGTCTTCTCTTTGTGAGCTTTTTGGGTGCACTTAGATCATTTTCTCATCTCTGCAACCATGAGGACAGGTTTTTTGGGGTTTTTTTTTTTTTGATGAAAGCTGCGATTTCCACCTAATCACACATCTCCAGGAGCTGGGGCTTTAAGAAAAACATCAGATATCAGTAGTCACATCTCTGTGCTCACTAGGTGAAATCACAGTCTCACTGAAGTCAATGACAGTTTTGCTGTTTGCTTCAATGGGGGCCAAGATTTCACCTAGGAGTCTCACATGAGTATAGGAGGGAGAGTTTGCAAACTCTTTGTAGTAATGTGTGGACATCTTGGACAATTTATTAATGATGATAACTTCTGCATTTCCTAGGTCTGCGAGCTGGGTTCGGGAGGAAATACAGTAAAGGATCAACCTGGTTTTGTTACTCTCCACAAGAAATCGCACCAGAGACAACAATATCACAGCACAGGAGAATGCTCTACAATTGAATGGAAGTTTGGAAAACAAGAATTATAAAGGAGCAGATATCAGCATCCCTTCCACAGGAAAAAGGAATGAACATGGGTAGCCAGCCTAGTGGACTCAGATACAATGTAATTTTTCCGCGGTACAACTGAGTGAATGCACCTGAGTCCTGGAGGACAGGTCCATAAATGACCATTATCCAATATGGTCAAGGAAGCAATCCAGTACTCCAGGCACCCTTAAAGCTCCTACTGCCAAAAGCAGATCACGCAGAATTGCCCTGCTCTGAAGCATCTGGCACTGGTCATAGTCAGAAAAGATGGACCCTGGATCTGACCCAATATTACTGTTCTTATGACCTGCAGCACCCCACACTATTCCATATATGTCCATATGTTGCTCTGCTGATGAACCCCAAACTTGATCTGCCAAACCCCCTACTAACCTAATCCATGTCTTTTCTTGGGCCAAGGATACCTCGCTCCTTGCATAGTCCCGCTGGTTCCACTGTGTCTGCTCGTGGAGTCACAGCGGGCCAAAATACACAGTGGGAAAAAGGTTGAAACTTCAACAATATCCCTCTGGAGTGAGGTGAAAGCCCACTATCTTCATTCGCACACGTGAGCTAAACAGGATTCCAACAGTTAGCACATTAACCTGCAACTAACTCCCTTCCCCACGCTTCATATTGGCGCCTCTTAATTTACTATCCTCTTTGAAGGATTCTGTTGGCAGAGTCTGCTGGGTTGGCTCCTATCCCAAAGCAAAGCTCCTGTCTGTTCACCTGCAATTGCCACTTGAAATCAAAACCAAGAAAATGACAAAACCAATCCAGCCCAGAAAGCAGATGTTATTCTAAACTCAAGGATCTGAGAGAAGAGGGGCAGAATCTCGGCACAAGATGGAAAGAGCTTGTGTTCATAGGTACAGATGCTGGCTGACATCTTCCCCTTCCTCACAGACAGATGTCAGCAGCTCTTCTGGAATAAAAATACTCCCAGGAGCTGTCAGATGTGAAAGGCCGGCTTCGGTCGCCTTGCCCCCATCTTTACTCAGGATAAATAGTACCCCACCAGCAGCCACAGTGGGACCAGCACAGCTATTCAAGGAGTGAGGTACTAATTAAGGGGGCAAATTTGGCCCTAACTAATGAATCATCCTCTCACCCCCATCAGGGCAATACCGACATTTCAGGATGCTCAATTTTTCAATGGGGAAACTGTTGAAGGAACTTGACCCAGCTCACAATGGCAGAGCTACAACCAGAACATTGGACTCTCCTCACCCACCCCACTGTTTATTCTTCCAGGCCATGCTGTGCTTCATACTCAGAACCCCAGATCTGGTTCCTGTAACAGTCCTGCCCAAAACAGACTCCAGCTTCAGAGAGGAGAGCGAGCATTAGAAAGTTCCCCTATGCAATCACTGTGTGTGCCTGCATGAAAGGCTCAGCTTCAGATCCTCACTTGCTCAAGGAACGGCAGAGACAGATTAGACGGGAATCCTGAAGGAAGGGATATTGGGAAAGGAGGACACTGGAAATGAATTGAAAGAGGGTATTTGAATGGCAGCTTAAACCCAAACACAGATTTCCTCAGACAGGTAGAAAATACTCTTAAGACTTAAGGTCTCTGCACTGGAGCTCGGATGAAGGATCTGGGGAACTCTGCCTCCCTGCTGCATTAACAGAGTGTTGTCCCATCCCACGGCACAGAGACCTGAGTGCACCACTTCAGTCTGAGCGACTCAGCAAGTACCAACATCCATGGAAAACAAACATGGCCAGAGGCCCCGGCCCAAGCAGAAAAACTACATAAACTCTACAGCCAAATGAGTATTTATAGTGCCCAGCCAAATCTACCTGTCCAAGGAAATGTGTGTTTGGGTCTAAGCTAGTGTTTCCTAACCCGTGTGACACCACACAGGAGTGCCCCCAGGTCTGAGCAGGTGTGCCAGAAAACTTTTTGAAAAAACTACTACTTTGAAAAGCTCTGGATTGGCTCATTGGCTCATGAATATTCATGAGATCATCTGGAAACTAGATAGTGGTGTGCCTCAAATTAATGAAAGGTAGCAAGGTGTGCCATGGCAAAGAAAATGCTAGGAAGCTGCCATTCAAATACCCTCTTTCAATTCATTTCCAGTGTCCCCCTTTCCAATATCCCTCCCTTCAGGATACCCATCTAATCTTTTTCTGCCTTTCCAAGGCTGGGTTCCTTGAGCAAGTGAATTGTTTTTCCTGTCAGAGGTGGGGGTAGGGGAATATGTAACCACCATAAAACTCAAGTGCTGCAGATAAACATCAAAGAAACATTATTCTCTTTTATAATTAGATAATTGTTAAAAACAAGTTGATCATGGCACTGACTGAGTGACATAATGAGGCCAGAGTCATGCATTAAGAGGTGCTCAAAATATACTGTGCCAAACACTGGAAGGGGCTTGTAGTTTACAACGGCTCTGAAATGCTGGAATGCCTCTTATCACCTCCATCCACTTGGCCTTGCTCTGGAAATAACAGACAACACATGTAAAGAGAGTGAAATGCATCAGAAAACACTGTCCTGGTACCTTCTGCTTTCATTCTCAGAGGAAGACCAAAGCAGGAATTTTTCAAACTGCCACCCTGAAAGTCAATGAGGATTGGGTGCCTTCAGCACACCTGGAAATGCCAGCCGAAGAGCAGACATGTCACAGGCATGACACAGGTAGGCTTTGCACTTACAGTGTGCACTTATAACATGTTGTAGGGATATAATCTGCAAGGCCAACACTCATCAGCAACCCGTCTTTCTTTATTGCCAGGGCCGATTCTGGGAGGGCTGCTTAGCACTGCTTTAGTATAGGACCTTAACTTGTATGTGAAGTTTTAGCATTCACGAAATCGAGAAATTAATTTTCCTCCCAAGAGCCAGACAGAGCGCATCTATGAAAAGCTCTCCCCCACAGCTTCTTGACTTGACCTGAGGATACCCCTCCACTTTCTTTCCCAGACCCCCCCTCCAATGCACTGCAGGTGAGAAACACGGTCTAGTCCAGTCATGCAAACAGCATTGCAAGCTCACCTCCGTTTTGAGCTGCAGTAAGTCCCTACCAGTACAAACTCAGGCCTCTTTTGAGCAGATAAAAACATACAGTACCTTTTTTTGGCATTTGTACAACTTTTGATCAAAGAGTTTTACCATAAGCCTCTGAAGGGGTGACAAGATTGAGCACTGATGCAGTGCACCACCCAATCCACCAAAGCGTCAATTCCTGCAAAACCCCATTTTGCTTTAACCAGCTTTTATTCCAGTTGCCTTTGCCATGCAAGAACAATGGGCCTTTTTCCCACCTGTTCAAGGAACCGTGGGGCAAACCAAACCAGGAAAGAACAAAGCCAATGAGAACATCCTGTCATTACTTCTAGATAGCTGAGAGAGCCTCATATGGTACACTATTGTATTTTCCTTTTTGCATGTGTACAATTCATTAATTGTAGTGGCTTGCCTGGCACTTTGGTCCCTGGAGCTGAGCCAGTCCTGAGGCAGAGTTTTATCTTTCAGGTTTGTCTAGGCCCCCACCCCAAAAAAGAATTAAGCTCAATGGAGAGAACTGGTTTTACATGTGGAGAAATCCAGGTAACTCCTGCTCAGAAATGAATTTCAGAAGACCAAGAAGATGAACGAACCAGTTAAACTGACCTAAGGCAGTCCCCTTCCCCAATTCCCTTCTTTAAACACTTAGGCAGATGGAACAAAAACTGGGCCCAAGAAAGTCTTAACACAGGCTCCACTCCAAGAAGAGCTGCTTCTTCCATTTATAGCCATGCTCAGCCCAGCTTCATTGCAACATCTTGGACACCAGGCAATCAAGTGACTGTGTCTGAGGGAGTAGGGAAGAACGCAATTGGCCAATTGTCAAATGATCTTGTTTGAACACAATGAAATTTGATGTTCCAAAAACAAAGCTATCTTCACGTAATCGTAATTCAGTCCTTTATCTCCTCTTATACAGCTAAGTGTGTTGGCACATTACCCAACCTATCCTGTCAAGCAGTGGCCAACAGCAACATCAAGCTTAGGCAGGACTAAGGATCTATAAGTAGTTTAAAAGGTAATTGTTCAATCTAGACAAGTCAATTCTCATCCTACTTTTATCAAGAGTCAAAGCGCCCCACCAGTCAAAAGCACTGATTAATGGCCAACCCTACTGAAGGGAAACCCATGGAAATGTTTGTCTTATCTCTGCCAGAGTAACTTTTCTCATCAGACGACAAGACTATTTACCCAAACGCGTGAAGCCCTGAAAAGTACTGAAGAGAAAAGAAGTGGGGACATATCTCATACAGAGTGACTGTGTAACTTAACAAGATCTAAGTAGACTTTTCCAGTGTATGTAGATGGGAGGCCTCCAATTAGCAGATAGGATCTGTTTCTTCACCAACTTGGGCCTTGTGTAATCATTTATACCTATGTAAATCAGAATTGTAATGAGTGATTTTCATTTACTCTGAAGCCCTCTCACCCTATCAGAGCTTAGGAAAACCTTGGTATAAACAAGAACCAGGTACATAGTGTGTTATGCCCACTTTGCACAAGTGCACATGACACACGATGTGCAAAGCTGTGGAGCATCAGGCATCTAAGAGTGTTGGTGATTCAGAAGGTGTAACTCTTCCCTCACAGAGTATGTCTACACTGAACACTAAGCACGCGTCTGTATCTGATTTGAGGCCAAGTTGTATATGGATGGAAAAGGAAATTAGTCTTACTCGGGAACCACGCCGTAGGCCTCCATTGGGGGCGTGGGTCAGAGCCAGAGTCCCACTGGGACTCATGTCAAAGCCCTGCTGTTTTGCACTGTGGTTGCATCTCAAACGGCAGACCCAAATCAGAAAGTCTGAGAAGTGCAGCATGGACACAACAGAGCTCAGACACCATGGCCCAGCAATTGCAAACCCAAGTTTATAATCCAACGGTGCCACAGAGCTGAGCTCAGCGCGCAGTGTAGATGCACCCACAAGGAGCTGGTGCCTCAGCCTCATGTGATGAGGTGCTGAGCGGCTGTGTTTTGGAGAAAAGAGAGGCCTGGGCCACTTGGGGTCTTTAGAGAACCCAAACACACTGATCCCTGCATCCTCCTTAGGCGTTCTTAGAGACAAATAACAGGTTGATTGCACAGACCCTGGAAACGGGAGATGGCTGTTAGATCACCCAGCCTAGTGCATGACAAGCTCTACCACGCTCAGACCAGTCCAGTTTTAAACAACTCAAACAACAAGACTCCCACACCACTTATTTCGGGAAATATCTCCACAGCATGTTAGATCTTTCTGCTGGTGAGCTCACCCGTTTCACTGCAGACCCACAGGGACTTACAATGGGGCAAACAAATTCCTTCTTTTTTCTGAGTTTGGCTGACTCTGAAATGAGGGAAGACGAAGAATCTGCTAAAACAAGGAAATAAATCCAAAGTTTGGCCCTGACTCATATTGGAAGGGGGGGCGATAGAGAAAGAGGGGGGGATCTGCCATGTCAGACAATATTAATAACAGCTTGAGCCAGTAATGAGGCCTCCCTGGCTTGCAATCCCTCTCCCATTTAATGCTCTCCATCTTGGGTTAATCATACTAATACTAGACCATCTCTGGTGTCCAAATATAGCTCCTTATCCCTGCCCTTGTTGGCTCTAGGGACTGGTAATTGACTTCAGAACTTTCCATGCTTAGGTTGCCAGCAACCAAAGTTAATTTACCACCTGGTGGCTCAAATGAGATGAGTTTGGCAGGCCTCATATCAAAAACGATCATCAAAGCTGGCACCTTCACCCACCTCCTCAGTACACCAGCCAAAGCCTAAGTGAGCCTGGGGCTATATTACCCATTTCCCTTTGCCACTCCAGAACAAGATCAAGAAACGCTGCCAGAGGAGGGGAAACCTGGATTTGCTACTGCCCATGCTGTACCTGTCCTAGTGATGAAGAAAGGAGGAAAAGGGAACTTCCTCTCCTGTCAAATTTATGTTGCTGTCCAGGTTGTGTGTGCAACTTGTGTAGAGGAACATCTACACGTCAATCTGTCTCCCCGTTTCCCTCTCCTTCCAAATAACTGGCACTGAGGGCTTTCATTTTTCCAGATTATCTCATATTTGGCACCTGCTTCACTTACACAGATTTGGACTCTGTGTGTTTCTCGTTCCCCAGCCCTCTCCCTGCTCTCAGTCTCTCTCTGGTATCTCAAGCTGCAGGCGTGCGCAGACACACAATCTAGCCCAAATATGTCAGCTGGTTTTAAGGAAATGTTTCCCCACAGCTTTAATCTCTGAGAGCAGTTAAATTGCAGTGCAGCTCAGGGACTTGGAAATGATTACTCACTGCTTACCCACACAGCTCTGGCCTTTTCATTTCAGGCAGAGTTGCTTTGTTTATTGTCTTTTAAATCTCTTTTAACCCCCTGGCTACAATTAGTTTTGAGAGCCCATCCCAACAGGGGCCTGATTCAACAGATACTGTGGTGTTTGACTAGTACATTCCCATTCTCCATCCCCAAACCCTTCTCAAGGGGAAGAGGAAAGTCCCAGGAGTCAACACCTCACTCAAACCAGTGGGCTACCTGAGAGGATCTTGTTCACAAGAACCTTCCCCTGGAAGCGAAGTATTCACCTCCCAGAGTCTTCCTGGGGAACAGGTCTTTTTTTAAGGCATCCCTCCTCACAGAGGACTCCTGTAGATCAGAGAGTTTGCCTCACCCTGCAACCAATTTCATCAGCTTTGAGTGGTCCACTAAGTTACAAGGTGAGCTTCCAACAGTTGTGTGGTTTGGGTTCAGTTTGGAGAAGCACCCAAATGCTCAGACGCTTCACTGTGACACCTGAATTCCTGAACCTCCCGGGACAGCAAGAGGAGACGGGGAAACTCGCTCACCTCTCAGTAAATTTCCCAGAACTTCTCCCATTGTCCCAGAAGGAGCCAGGAAGGGCAGGGGTGGCTTCCAAGAAAAGATACCATTTTAAATGATTGGGAAGCCTTGGCAGTGCAAACAAGACTCCAAGCAGGTGCACAGGAACACCGCAAATGTCACACTGCGTCAGATCCGAAGTCCACCTGGTCTCAGACAATGGCCAGTAGTATCAGCTTCAGAGGAATGCTGAGTTCATGTTTTGGGTGAAGGCTCCTGTTCTTAGTTTATTTTGTCTGTCTTGCCAGGAAAAAGAGGGACAGAGGGAATGGGGCACTAGTCCTGGGCAAGGGCAGTATGACAACTCTGTGGAGAGCCAGTGACCATGAACCATGCTGTGCCCTTAGCCAAGCGTATAGAACAAAAGCACCCGGAAAACCCATGGGTGGAGATTCAGGGGACTAAACTAGCGCTAAAATGGGACTGCTGGTAAAGGACTGATGGGTTTTTGCTGGTCCAACCTTGTGCCATGGGGCAGATTTACCAATTGCTTCTGTAATTAACTATCTGCCCTTTACAAACCCTAGAAGCCCCACAACCACAGCAATACATCTTCCCTGCACAGATACCAACGAATTACCAGCTTGCCCTTTGCGGGAGAGTATGGAGATGGGGCACTCAGGAAAACAGACAAATCCCCGCTAGGGATAAAGATGAAACCAAAGTACTCTTTCCTCTCAGGGTTGAAGCACAGATGGTCCTTCCAACTTCTCCAAGGTCAGTGGCCTTGCTCCACTGCC
Source organism: Podocnemis expansa (assembly GCA_007922195.1). NCBI lineage: Eukaryota > Metazoa > Chordata > Testudines > Podocnemididae > Podocnemis > Podocnemis expansa. The sequence goes on from ML682068.1 coordinate 4,786,844, forward strand.
AGTTAGAGCTGGCAGGAAGGACAATCAGGCAATAGAACAGAGAAAAAATTAGTTAAATTTCATCAGCATCAACCTCAAGTTGGCTGCTTTCTAAACAGGACATATTTTGCCAGCAGCATGCATCCAGGGATGACTTTCCCAGAGGCTAGGACAGTACTAAAGCACACGGTGTGCTTCTGAGGAGAATCCTCTTCACATCACTTTCACATCTGATCAAGGATGATTTCTACATGCACCTGGTGCTGTAACTGTATCACCTTCAAATACAAGCCAGGGGTTGAGTAAAGGAGGAGCCAGGGCCAGAAAGAGAAAATTTCCTGACAAGGAAAACTTTCACCAGGCTCTGGTAGTGCCGATGGGCCTTCTATATTGAGTGTTCCTGGCCTGGTTATAAAAGAGGCTTTTTACAAGACAGAGTGGAAAAAAAAAAAAAAGCTGCAGCCATAGGAGTCAAGCAAAAGATGACTGCAGGGTGAGGACAGGGAACATGAGAAGGAGAAAGAGCAGGAGTCTTTTGTCTCCAGCTTGCCAGCTCCAATCCAGCCCACCTCGATAACAGAAAGCTTTTGCTAACTGGAAGCTGTTCAATGGCCCATGATCAGAAAACTGGGGTGTCGACAACAGCAGGCCCACCATTAGTCCTTGTAGGTGGCCTCAGAGAGGAATGGTTGTGGGAAGCTCAGCAACTGATAACTGAATTATCCTTTCATCTGCAGAAGCCATCCCCGAAGCAGAGTGAGAAATGGGAAAGATTGATCTGCCAATGCCTGCCCAATTGCTATTTCTGTGGCTAAGTGTCCACACCCCACATTTACATATGGGTAACTGAGGCACATAAACACTGAGCGACTTGCCTCACACAGCAAGCTGGCAACGGAGTCCATAAAAGAATCCAGGAATCCTGACTTTCATACAACTCTTCCAGACACTAGAACACTTCTTCAGCAAGTCCACTGAGGGATGGAAAGAATATCAAATAAAAGCTGGAGGTTTGGATGCTCTTTTTCATGACTCACTCACTCACTCACACACACACACACACACACACACACACACACACACACACACACAC
>ML682068.1:4787925-4839530 GCA_007922195.1 Podocnemis expansa
ACACACACACACACACACACACACACACACACACACACACACACACAATATCTGTACTTGAGAGCAACTAGACTGCATTCCTGTCAGAACTTCAGAACTAATTAGTGCTACTTTCTTAAACAGTCAAAAGGTGGCAGACTACCCTGTTCCTAACTTTAACTTTCAAAGTCATTTACTGCCAGGGATTTACTGCCCTAATTTACTGCCCTGGAGACTGACATCACCTACTTTTCACAACAAAAACAAACAAGGAGTCCTGTGGCACTTAAAGACTAACAAATTTATCTATTGCATGAACTTTCGAGGGAGAAAATCCCAATTCATCAGATGCTTTGAATTAAAAAACAAACCAAAAAAAAGCGCCTGACAAAGTAGGATTTTCTCCCCAAAAATGTCATGCAATAAATAAATTTGTTAGTCTTTAAGTGCCACAGGACTCCTTGTTTGTTTTGCTGAACTAGACTAACACAGCTGCCACTTTGGAACTTTTCACAAGAGGGTGGCAAACTGAGTGACACCGATAAGTACCTGAACCTTGATTGATGTGCTATATCAAAACCCTTGCCTTCAAGGCTTTTCAATTTGCACGGAGGAAGAAGGGCCTTTAACACCACTCTTCGCACTGCTGTGATGCCCCTTTCACCAAAGATGGCAAAGCAATACAAGAAGATGAATTAAGCTGCACCACTCCCAAGCGACAGCAAAGAAGGGATTATACCCATTTTACAGAGGGGCATCCTGAGGCCCAACAAGAGGCTATAACTTACCCAAGGTGACAAAGTAAATGGGGAGAAGAGGAAGAGATGGAACCCAGACATTCTCAACCTCTACTGTAACCTCAGAACAACTCTGTTTTTCTCTGTACTGCTGTAATGTGCCATGGGATGTCAGCATCGGCATCCTTTGCCAAAAGCTAAATAAAAAGCAGATTAACTGGACATAGAAAGTTCCAAAGGGGTAGCTGTGTTCGTCTACTGCAGCAAAATGAACAAGGAGTCTGGTTGTTCTTTTAAAGACTAACAAATTTATTTATTGCATGAGCTTTTGCGGGAGAAAATCCTACTTTGTCAGATGCTTTGAAGATGGGGCGCTTGACAAAGTGGAATTTTCTTCCATGAAAGCGCATATGATAAATACATTCGTTAATATTTAAAAGTGCCACCAGACTCCTTGTTTGTTTTGCTGGACATAGAAATGATTCAACTGTAGAGACATCTGGGGCCAGGTCATGCATCCCTGGAGCGGCTCCAGGTATTTCTGTGGTTCTAATGCACTCATGTATGTAGTATGTACATGTGCAGAGTGTGTGTTTGCACATGTTGTGACATATCTGCATATGCATATTTTTGTGAGTTGTCTGTATAGGTGCACACACAACATTGTGTATGAGTTTAAAGCATTTGAAATTGCAACATTAGTGACAACCAGAGGCTCTGGATGGAAGGGGGGATGTTTCTGACACCTGCAAATACCAGAAACAGCTGAGACATGCTGCTCATCTCCCCGGACAAGAGATCATGCAGAATTAGTTATGACAAATTATACGAGGTTCTTTCTAAAGAATTAGGCTGGCATCCATCTGAACCAAAGGGAAGCCCTCAATATTCCTCCATTGATTAGATCCTGGGGGTTTCTGTGGCTGTGACATGCTGGTTTGTATGCTCACAGCTCCCTCCTCCTCCCCCCCAGCACCCGTCCCAGTTCTAGTGCATTAGCCAATACAATTCACCTCGCACCATCTGCCAAACTAACAGAGGCCCAAGGAGCTAATCTCCTGGCTTCAGGCAAAGGGATGAGAGCTACCAGGATGCATAGTCTCAAGATGAGAGGATAAAATCTGCCCCTTAAATATCAGGTGCTCCCCTGCAGACGTAGTCTGGCACCTGGACATCAAAGGACATATAGAGCTGTGTGAACCAAACGCACCTTGAGGTGCTGAGACTGGACACCATGGAGGAGAAGATGATGGCAGGTGCCAAGGTGTTGTCTGGCAATGGGCAGGAGAGGAGAGGCTTTTTGGAAAGCAGCAACGCAGCATGCACCTGAGAAAAGAAATTCTAGAGCTCACCAATTCCAGCTCAGTCACCACAGGGCGGGGATCCCCATCCACGCACTAACACACTGAGGGCAGAGTCATGCGCACCTTGAATGGATGGAAAGCAGCAGCAAAGCAGCTGTGAATGCCCCTCGCAGTAGGGAGTACCCTGGCCAACACAGAGCCCCCACAGAAGTCCCTAGCATAGTGGATGCTGATCAGGGTAAGCAAGGGGATGCATCAGGCACAGGAGGAAACGGAGCAAAGACAATCTTGCACCTGGTGGTTCTGCAACTGCTGCAAGGTCCATAAAAGCCACAGCAGAGGGAGCTGAATCACCAGTCCTCATTCCCCAACCCTGGTGTCAGGGTGCTGAAGTTTCAGTCCATAGGCATAGAGAGTTTTATCGCACCTCCCACAGACAAGTTCTCAGCGGGGCAGGCCAGCCAGCCACTCAGACTAATGAAGCACTGCCTGCTGGGAACAGCAGCGCCCATGACAGCACTCCTGTAATATAGAAAAGACTGGGTTAACACTCCTTTATGCATCCCTTGAATTCATGGAAAACTGCTCCGAGTCTCTTCAGCTGGATGAGATTTGGCCAGCCCTTGCCCTACAGCGGGAGTTGCTACTTGCTTCTCTGGTGCATAGCTGTGCTCTTCACCAAGGCTTAGCCCAGAAAGTTTGAGAGGCCTGTGGTAACCTTGAGGAAGCTGTTTGCACATTGTTTGCAGTGATGCTGGTGCTTGTAGGCTACACCAGATCCGAGGCTGCCTCCTGTCACATAGTGCAGGGGTGAAATAGTCTAGTTCAGTGGTTCCCAACCTGGGGCCCGGGGACCCCTGGGGGACCACGGACATGTTGCAGGGGGTCTGCAGCGCCTCTCCCTATCAGGGCTGGAATCCAGCTGCAGCCCTGATGCTCCCCGCCAGGGTTGCTCCTCCCTGCCCGTGGCCAGATCCTGGCAGGGGGATGAGGCCGTGGTGGCTCCCTAGGAGGGCAAGGGCAGGGGGCTATAGCTGCCACGGCTCAGCTCCCTAGTGATGCAGGCCATGGTGATGGCAGTGCCACTCACTGGCTGTCCCAGCAGCACCGCCAGAGTGGTGTGGGCCAGATTACATAATCAGCCAGGGGGCCGCAAAGATTTTTTTAGTTAAGAAGGGGTCCCCAGCCTGAAAAAGTTTGGGAACCACTGATTTAGCTGATAACATTACTACCCCACATCCTAACATCCCCCAGAGCCCACTTCAGCTCCTCACGTCTCAATCAGATGCATCCTCTTCCCAGAACTGCACAGCAATGACACAGCCTAGCAGCAGTAGGTGGGCACTGCTGGCAAACTAAACCATCATGTACATTCTGCTCATCTGTCAAGGAAGCTCAAGGGTCTGGGCAGCTCAGTTCACATTTGATACCTTTCTGGGCCTTAGTATCATAGCATCTGGGCCCCCCTCCATCTGTGGTGTATTTATCCTCACAAGCAGGGAAGGTATACAACTGCAATTCTATTCACTTGACAGATGGGGCAGCTGAAGCACAGCGACACTCAGGGGACATCTGCAATGCAATGAAACACTCGTACCTGGCCCAGGTCAGCAAGGCTCAGGCTACAGGGCAGTAAAATTGCAGCAGAGACTTTGGGCTTGGCTGGAGCCCAAGCTCTCAGAGACCGCAAAGGTGGAGTGTCTCAGAGCCTGGGCTCCAACCCGAGCATCTAAACCACAATATTACAACCACAGCCTGAGCCCAGCGAGCCTGAGCCAGCTGACCCAAGCCAGGCGCAGGTGTTTAACTGCAGTGCAGATGTACCCTGAAGTCACAAAAAAAAAAAAAAGCACATGAACCCAAGTCCCAGACTGGCAAGCTAACCAGTGGGTCATCCTGTCAGAGGACCAAGTAGCCTGCTGTTGGTCCAAGTCCTGCTTGGGAGACGGCAGGAAACAAAGATTACCACCCCATGGGATGTTCCTAAGGGGTAGTCGTATTAGTCTAGTTCAGCAAAACAAACAAGGAGTTTGGCACTTAAGAAACTAAAAAACATCAGATAGCCGCAGGCTGTTGTCCCATTAATCGCCAGCCACCAGTGGATGGTGCCCTCACATGAGCTGTCACTCTCGAGAGGAAAAGCCAAGGAATTAACAGACCTGGAGAACTGTCCACATTCTCTTCCCTTGGAGGAGATCCCCCCAGGTCAGAGCTGGGACACATAGACAGGGCACTGGAGAGGAAAGGAGGAAAAGTCTGCATGGATGTTACTTGTCCTTGGGATACATTACACTGGGGATTTCAAGCTCCAGGGCTGACAAAGCCGAAAGAAAATAATGCAAGTAAATGCAGAGGGGGAATAAACATAAGACACAGATAACCAGGCCGTGCACAATAATTTTTGGATTTAAATATGCATGTAAATTAATATGTGAATTGGGCACAGTCCTCCATGGCCTGGCAAACTGCCACATGGCTTTTGAAGCTATGCAGGTATTGCTGCTCTAAGGCAATCTCAATACAAACTAATCACTCCCACTGCAACAGCAATTTCACCACAGCTAACTGCTCCATTTGCTTGGTTTCCTTTCCCCGCGGTTTCTCTCTGAGCTGCTGAGGTTCAGGTGATAGCACGTCTCTAACCAACCTTCTTCCTGCATCACACACTTTCCTGAAGACCTTCAGCCAAGGCAGCAGGACTGGGGGAGGAGAGAAGGGACAGACAGCATGAGAACTAGGCCCAGCCCAACACAGAGGTGAACTAGGTGGCCACCTGGGACACCAGGCTTTAAGGGGAGATGGAAGTGAACTTTTCCTCTATTTTAAAAATTATTAATGTCATCTCTTATAAATGAAAATAGTAATCTCTGACAGGGGCACCAAAGTCTTGGTTTGCTTGGGGCACCCAAATCCCTTGGGCCAGCCCTGATGAGAACGCAGCTGGGTGGCTGACAGCTGGAGCCAAAGGGAAATAAAGTCAGGTCCCAGCAACAGGCTAGAGGCAGTCTTGAGCCGTTAATTGCTTCTGGACCATTTTCAAAACTCCAGCACAGGGGCAGCAAGGGGCTAGGGTGGTGGGGAGCATCTACACACATCACATTGCAGCATCATGTCTGACCCAACCCTTGGGAGCATTTCCCTGTGAGATGAAGCAGAGCATCAATCACGCCTACCAAGAGAGACAGGGACAAGAGTAACTGAGGGGACATGGCTGCAGCATGTCCAAGGACCTGCACAGCCTGCCTCACCGGCAGCCAGCCACACAACTCCAAGGGAACACATTTTGTTCAGCAGTGCAGAGACCACTGGGGAAGACAGCAGTTCATAGTCCTGGCTCTCAGACAGTATCTGAAAGCTGTGCTTGAAGCCCTTGGCGCCCTTGGGCAGGAAACAGCTCAGTTGCCAAGCTGTCATCACTCTTGAAATCAAGGCTAGATTCTGTCAGTCACAGAGCCAGATACACTCTTGGTGTAAACACACCCAGCTCCCAGAGGGACAGATTTGTGTAAGGGGAGAGCTTGTTTTTTCTCTTGGGTGGCTTCACTCCGTCTCTGCTCTATGCGCCGCTTTTGGAAAAAATTCCTCCCACAGCAGTCACAATCCCAGAGATGACAGGTCTGTCCCTCAGCCCCTGCACCACTGATGAGAGAAGCCACCTACTAAAAGCCCATCCAGGAGAGATTATCCAGTTTCTTTTCTGTTGGTCTCAGCCAGAGCCCCTCTTTGGGCTCAAACACAGGCCCCAGCAACATCTCTTTTCTCTTATAATCCTCACCTTACTAAAAGACTGAGTTATACTTTTGCAACTCCCAGCTAGGAAAGTCACAGGCTACACAGGCTTGCCTTCAATTAGTTACCCCACTCCTCCTCCTCGGAGAAGGCTTTGCTGCATTCCCACTCCCGGCTTGGCCACATGGCAGCCAGCCAAGCTGAGACATCCTGGCCTTTGTGTCATGGCAGCCGGTGATGCCCTGTGGGCTTTGAAAACAGAGAAGAGCAAAAATGAAAAGCCGGCTCCTTCCTCTTTCCACCCCAGCCAATCCTTCCATCCGGGAAAGCGAAGGGAAGCATTTCATTTACCCTCCAAGACTGTGCACATGCGGGGTGGGCAGGCGGGGGCATTAAGTAGTAACTGCTCCTCGAGGAGGTTCCCAGATGCCGTCTCTCCCCACCGTGGGGACCTCCTTGGAGCTCAAAGTCCACGTGCTCACAGCGCTTTGCTCTGCTCAAGCAAACATGGGATTCTCCAGGCATCAGCTCTGCTTGCTTCACCCACGCTCAGAAAATGGGATGCCATTCGGCATCCTGGCCATGGGAGGGCTGAAGGGGCAGGACACTCTCCACTGTCAGGCAAAGCAAACGGGCAGACCCATCAAACTCCAGATACCCCAGGTCTCCACTAGGCTACAGCAGAGCAGGCACGATGCCCCACAATGGGGTCTGGCTGGCTGGGAAAGCAGCACAAGGAGCTGTGATCACAGGGGCAGCTCACAACTCACAATGGAAAGTGGCTTAAATGTCGGAGGGGAAAGGGTGCCGGGACTTGAGGGGAGGAGCAGGGATATATACACCAGTGCCTGGGCTGTAAATCTAAGCTGGGAAAAAGGGACAATGAAGATGAGCCCTTTCTTGGCTCTTTTATTGGACTTGGGGCCTCCCTGGAATTGAAAGCCCCTTTGTGTAAATTCCACGGAGCACGGCTGTCTTGTTCTGTAAGTCTTACCCCAGCTGTCTTGGGATTTGGGAGACTGGAGTCCCCTTTGATTCAAAGACACCCCCACTTCCAGGCAGCTGTCCTGGGATTCTGCAGCTTAGGGTCTGTCTCCAGTCCCCAAGGAAGGGCCTAGTCCTGCACGGTGCTCAGTTCAACGTCAGTGGGAGTGTAGAGGGCTGAAAGAGCTCCACGCCTGGCAGAATCAGACACATCGAGCATTTAACGGAGTGGATGGTCTCCCTGGGTGACTCGGGTCATATTAAGCCCAGAGTGGGGTGGGACAAAGCGGTTAGATTGCAAGGGTGTTACGGCTTATTATACTGTTTCTTAGAGTCCACGCAGCCACAAGCAGTTGTGGTTTCTATAACCGCAGCTGTCCTAGGGCTGCTGTCCTCTTCCTGCCCCACCAGAGCTGTTCCTCTCTCTCCTTGCATAAGGTACACACAGTTGGGATACGGGGCACGTCACCATTTCTTCACACCATCCTGTAAACTCTGGGGGCTCATGGTTAGAGCAGGTGGTCAGAATTTGTGGCTTCGAAGTCCTGCTCTGCCACTGACTCACCCTCAGATCTTGGGCAAGTCACTTACATCAAAAAAGTGGCCCCTCTTGGTACCTCGGCTATTGGGTGCCCAATCTGATGCACTTTAAGCCTCATTTTCAAATTCCCTGAGCAGCTGCAGATCTCATTAAGGTCACTGGGAAAAAGCCCCAACTCCTGCCTGCTGCTGGAGTCTTGGTCCTCAGCAGAGACCAACTTCATACACCCCCACCCATTTGCAAAAAGCTTCCCTTCAGTTCTGTCTTATTCCCTAGGTTGGGTGGGGAGGGAGGGCTCCCTAGGAACCAGGGAGTCTCCAAAAGGTCAGGGAGAGGAGGTCAGAGGCAGGCAGAGTCATTAAAGGTACACAGAAGTGACGGGAGATGCAGCTGGGGGGGAGAGAGCTGGTTGGGATGGCTCCTGGGGCTAGGTCAAGCCTGCAGAGCGGCCCCGTACAGCTTCACATTAAATAATATGACTTTCCTCTTTCCAGTTTCGGGGAAGCACCCAAACAGGAAGTGGAAGTGCTACGTCACAGGTGAGCGGCCAGGTGCTCAGACCAACCACACCTCCAGAGACCCAGCATCACAGGGATGAATGGGTCCAGCAACCACTAGCAGAATGGGCCAGGAAAGTGAATCCTTCTCGGTTGAGCAAGTATTCTCCTGGGTCAGATTTAACCCCCAGCAAAATGATCCTAAAAGCACTGGCCAGCAGCTGTTGAGCCCCCCGCCAAACAGCCCCGCTTGGGATGCAGAGCATGGGTGGCAGCAGGGAGGCTCCAGAGAGGGAAGGGCAGAAGCTGTCAAGAGCCTGGCCCTCCGCTGGCAGAGTCTGCACGCCACAGGCGGGGTGGGGCCTGAAAGGGGAGGGCAAGAAGAGCAGCCTCCTTCATCAATCGTCTCCAACTACTGTGCCGCGCTAACAAAGCGACTGGACAAGTGTGCAGCAGAGGCCTGATGCTGCCTTGTAAGGAAGTCTGGTTCAGTCCTGGCTGGACGAGCTGAGTTGGGGAGGTGGAGTGGGGAGTGAGAGATGGGCGGGCTGTGTAACTCATGGGCCACGCGAAGAACGCCCAGGGTCCTGTTTCAGCATTAACACTCCACCCCACAAGGGATCCACTTGTGTGAGCCCTGGAGCAGGGCAGGGCAAGGCGGGGAGGTTATGGCCTCAAACGCCAGTGCTGCACCCAGCAGAAGAAGGGACCGGGGAATGGAAAACTAATCAAAGAGCTAGAAGAGAACAAAATCTCTTTAACGCAAGAAGGGGGAGTGGGGGAAGGCCCCAGTGCTGCTGGGGGAGGGGGGCCAGCTTTAATGCCTAATGCAAGATTAATAAAAAACAAGATAGAGCTAATGTAAAACAGGGCTCCAATTTCATAGTGGCTTCAGTCCACGACATAATTACAGCATCTGGCTCCAGGGGCTCCTGATTTCTGCCAAGAGAGAGGCTGAGTTTTGCCCCAGCAGGACACCCGCTCCTGACACACTGCTGGAGTCCCACAAGGAAACAGCCCACAATGCAGATGCAAGTAACACCATCCACATTCCTCCAGGGGTGGCTTTTCTTAAGGAGACACTGTCAAGGCAGGTGGGGACAAAATGCCAGCAAGTCCCATTATACAAGCCTAGCAAACAGCCATGGTATGGCAGGGGGGTGGGGGAGAATCCCCATATTTTCATTCTACTTGCAGCAAGCTTTGTGGTCGCATGACGCCACTCAATGTAAGTTCTGCCATGCCACTGTAAGGTCCATAATGCTCAGGAAAGCCACTTGTAGCACACCCATGACCGTATACATTTAGGCACCACAAGGGTACAGAACCTAGCTCCTTCCACACCAGACCTCACCACGTGAGCTCCGGCAGCTCTGAACAAGTAGCAGGCTCTTGCTCCTCCCCCCGACCCATTTGTGGGACAGCCGCTTGAGTCACTTGACTTGCCCAGGGCTCCACTTACCCTCTGGACTCTTTGGTGGGATTTCAGCCATTCCTAGCTGCTGCTTTGATTCTGGTTGGAGTTGTTGACTAGTCAAGGAAGGCTCCAAATTCTCCACCTGCCTGACTGGTGGGACGGAGACCTCGGGAGACTTTACCACCTGGATTTCTACCCGTTTGGTAGCAATGTCAGGCACAGGGGCACTGGCTGTATCGGTTCTCCGCTGTGGTGGCTCCGGGATCTTTGAGGTGGGGGCTTCCATCCTCCGGACAGCAGGCTCCTGGGGCTTGCCTATAGTGATCTCAGTCCTTCTTGGAGAGATTTCAGGAGGTTTGTGTCCCAGCCCTTCTGTTCTTTTGAGGCCGAACCGTGACAACCCCGAAGTGGAGTTCTCCACTTGCTTGGATGAGATGTCAATGGAGATTTCTGTTCTTCTTGACACTGGCTCGGGGAGTTTGGGTCCAGAGAGCTCAACTCTCCTCAGAGATGACTTAGGAGACCTTTGGCCAGGAGAATCTGCATGTCTGGCAGGTGGCTCTGAATTCCTGGCCCCAAGATCCTGGAATTTCTGTGTGGAGCTGGATACAGTGGACCTGAGGAGAGGGTTCGGGGTCCGTCTTGGTGGCGTGGAAGAATTTGGAGATTGGTCTACCTCCTCGACCTCGAAAGATCGCTTCAGAGCTGAAAAACATGAACAGAATTCAAAATTTAACCACCGTAGTGTCTTCAGGCAAGAGCTTCAGAACAAACCATTAATTTTCAAGATCCTCCATCCCTCATTCAGGAGGTAGGTAAGGATCAATACCCCCACTGAACACAGTGGGAAACTGAGAGACAGAGATCTTATGGAACCTGCCCAAAGAAAGACAGCAAGTCAGCGCCGAATGTAAGACCAGAATCCAGGAGTCCCAGGTTCCAGAAATCTTTAAACACAGGGCCTTGCAACTTATGCATCTATTACATCTGCAAGTAGGGAGTATTTTTTCCTCTTGCTTTGCATGGGTGCAAATGATTTTTCAAGATACAAGGCAGCCTGGAACCAGGTCCTAATGGGGGCTTTCTAACTGGCTGTGGCTTGCATACTTTTTCAGTAGCCAGTCACTGCCACTCCACCCCAAGGGGTGCTTATGTACCTATACAACTGAGGGCCCAGTGGGTCAGTTGGAGCAACGAAACCCAAAGCCATCCTTCTTCCAAGTGTCCAAAATAACTGGAGAAGACCAAAAAATCCACATAAACATACCAATGAGAGAAGCTTTTATTCCCCTTTGGCAACAAGACATCAGACACTGAATAAATCCTCTGTAACAATATTGGGTATTTCTTAAGAGCCTTCTGCCCAAGGACTGCAATGTGCTCTAAAAGCATTAATGAATTTAACTTCACTACAGCGCTGGTGGTGTCTCTGGGTACTACTCCAGAACAAACGAACCTCCTCCTCATCTTATTGATGGGGAAACTGAAGCCCAAAACAGCTAAGAGAATTCACGCTGAGTCAGCAATCAAATTCAGGCACCCTGGGTCTCAAGCCCAGGCTTCAAAGGGTGTGAGTGCTTTGGTTTAATCAGATTTCACAATGTCTTTACGCTACTGCTTTCCAGGCATTCATATACTACAGTTGAGCAATCATCCTCTGTCTAAGAGGAACTACAAAGCTGAATGTCATTAGAAGTGACGTTTTTTGATATTCTTCCTGTCCTAGTCTCAGCGACCCCATAGCATTCCCTCTGGTCCATTTCACACATGGAGGTAGGTTTGCCACTAAGAAGCAAAGTCTGAAATTCCTGACCCAGGAATCCGTCTGTGGAAAACTGTGTGTATTGCGTGACCCCCAAAACCTGAGTTTGCTGGATCAGCACTTCAGAAATCAAAGGAAGCACAGAGCATCCTAGCAGGATGGATCCATCCACTGCTCTTCTACCAACAAGTATTATAAACTCCTGCCACTGGATGATTCCACCCCACGTTAACCCGGAGTGAGCCTGTCAGAATACAGTCTGGTTCACGTCACACTAGCCAGGCTTGATCCACTCTGCCCACCCCTAAAGTTAGCTCCTGTTGGCACCCAAAGAGAAGTCATCCAACTCCGCAACATATGGGACCGACTCCAGTCATGGTGTGTCAGGCACCAGATTTTCTCCCATGAAAGCTCATGTGATAAATAAATTTGTTAGTCTTTAAAAGTGCCACCAGACTCCTTGTTTGTTTTGTTGAGCTAGACTAACACGGCTCCCCCTTTGGAACAGGAGAGATGAAATCATAGCTATTCTCGGTTACTCTGCTCTGCTCGCCTCTGCTGTGGCATTGCCCTAAAACCCATTTCTTTCACAACACCCTTAGCCAGGCACCAGAATGCACTGAAAAGAAGCAAGCCCTGAGGCCTCTTCATGGGCTTCATGAAATAACAAGAAGTGGCAGAGAAAAAGTGTCAGCACCACATTCTGCTTTCCCTCTCCTGTGGGAACCTCTATGGGACCCCACAGAAATCTAGGAACAAAAGAGGGTGAAGCCAGCCTGTACCTGCATGATCCTTTCCAAATCTGAGACGTGCCCTGACAAGGAGCAGCTGCACAGAGCTGCCTTAGTTCCTACTGGATCCCCTACAATGCAATTGCAGAGGCAGGACTAAGGGCATGGGAACTTCAGACAGACCAATTCGGTTAGGTCCCCTACCTGCCAGCTCCTCCTTAGACAGCACAAGGGCTAGTCGAGGAAGCAGCAGCCCTGCCTTATTGGCATAACACGTATGGGGGCCACCTGCCTTTAATAGGAGGGCTATTGAATACTGAGTGCCTACTGCCCAACACTCCAGATCAGGGGGTGCTATGCCCAGTGGTTGAGGTCCCACAGACCCCAGAAGCAGGAGTGCAATGTTCATTTGTAGTGAAAAAGGTGCTGGAACTCAAGAAACTAGGTGCTGAGGCTCAAGAAATTTTTTTACATTCAAAGCTAATGCAGACAGCCCAGAGGTGCTGAGGCTGTCACCTGCCAAGTTTAGAGGTGACAGGGTTCAGCCCTGTCAAAAACTAAGTACTGAGCAGTGCTTGTCCTGACTGCGAGGCACGGCTTAATTCCAATGAGAGGAACGAAAATACTGCTGTTCAGCAAAGGCCTGGATTCCCAGCTGCCAAGTACAGCCATCATCAACTCCCTCTTCTCTCTTAGGCACTTGTCTGGGTCCCATCCCTGTGGTATCAGCACCTCATAGTCTTTAACATATTTATCCGTAACATCCCATGGGATGGGAACTATTATTATCCCCATCCCAGAGGGGGAATGGAGGCACAGAAGCACCACGTGCCTGTCTCAATTACAATCACGAGGTGCGACTCCAGCTAGCGCCAACCAACATACTCAATCTAGTTTTATTCTAGTTAGGTGGGGTCCTGAAATAGTGAAACCCACCCAGAATCCTGGTCATTCCTCCTGGGTCAAGCGCTAGCCCACGCTACTGCAGCTCACTCATCAGGGGGCTAGCTGGCTGTTAGCTCTGGTCATGTCATGCTGAGCTGCAATCCTGGTGCTTGTAGTGTAGACAGCCCCTAAGCGACTGGTCCAAGACCCACAGAAAGCGCATGGCGGAGCAGGGAAAAGCCCTGGTCTCCAAGTCTGAGACCAGTGCCCCAGCTTCCTCTGCTTTCTCCTGTTTCCCTATAGCTGGGTGTGACCCCCCTGCACACCATCTCCTGGGGAAACCTCCCTGAGCATCTGAACCCAGAGGAGAAGGAAGAGAAGACTGTGAACTCTCCTTCCCTAGCCTCTGACACATATTTGTCAGAGCAGCGGCTTCCATGCTCAGCAATAGGAACCATCTGCTCCAGCTCTCTCCAGCACACAGGGTCAGGAAAGCGTTCCACGTGGCAGGAGCTCCAGGGCCGCTCTGCCAGCAGATTGTAAATGCAGCTGCTGACGCACAGCTGGCCAGCCCTTCAGTAGTGACCCTACACGCAGAAGGTTCCTCCTCCCCTAGCCATGAGTTTGCTGCAAAGCACAGGCCAGACAATCACCAGGAGAGAGTTTCGACTGCAAGCCAGCAGCAGGAGGGCGGGGATTCAATGGAGGCTGCATTGATCTACTGCAGCAGCACAATCCGAGGTGCTGTCCTGCAAGGAGATCTGGAGCCCTGGACAAAATCGACATGTCCAAGGTTGGATCTGTTACAAGCAGAATTAGATCAGATGCATGTGGAGTTGCCACGAGCCCCACGTTTCAGGACTGACTAGAGTTTTAGGGCCAGTTCAAAGGGGAGTCCAAGGGATTCTGCTAACTTAACTTTCATCACGCAAGTGGGTTTGGATTCCCATCAGCACGGCCCATACACATCAGTTAGGCGCAGCTGGCCACACTCAGAGGGGTGATGTGAGGGGTGAGGGAAAGGGTATGTTACACATTGGTGAATGGCTGCAAGTCCTTGAGAGTCTGTGCAACAAGGGAAGACGATGACGTAAATTCCACCTCCTTCAACTCCGCTAGCAAGGCTTGTGGGACCCAGAGAAGCTAAAGGCGCCACTGGTGAGGTGATGAAGGGGCTACAAGCTTCTACTAGGCCAAACAGCTTCCCAACAGGGGGCAAAATAATGATTCTGGATGCTCAGTACCCACACACAGGGCGCCCACTGCTTTCTCTTGGATGCTTTATTCTAAAAGGAGAGTCTCTCACTCTCTCTTTCCGGAGACCCCTCCTACTCTGCAGTCCGTAGGGTACATCCTCCCCACCCACCAGCCTAACACACGATCTTCAGGAATGGGAACAGCAGGAAGCATCAGTGGCTTTGGGACCAGACTGCGGATGGTAATCTCTTCCAGTAGCAGTGCAGGGGCAACCCTGAAAATGGGAGGAAGGAGGCATTCAACAGCTGAAGAGTCCATAGCCATCTCACCCAGCCAGCGATGATGAGGCAGACTAGTCTGCTAATTAAGGCTCTGAGCTGGGACTCAGAAGACCTGGTGAGAGTCCAAAGCGTCCTACAGGTTCCCTGTGAGATCCCGGGCAAGAGACAAACCCTCACTGCCTCCGTTCCCCCCTACCCCCGTACAACAGAAATGAGGATCCTTCCGTCTTGCTGAGCAGACAGCTCCAAAGCTATTGAGAGGGTAGGTGCAGGAAGGCCTATGTTATACGCAGGCAAGGCAGCAGCCCTGGTCACAGAAGGATCTTGACAGACGCAGGTCTGAAGAAGCTGCGATCGAGACTTTTTGCTAGGAGCCTTGGTTATCGAGGAGAGGGAAGTTGGGGGGGTGGGGGGAAGGACAGGAAGCATGAGGCAGTCTGACAAGAAAGATACCTAGCCACAGACATACTCAAAGAGAAACGAGAGCTCTTTAAATATCATTTTTCCCTGTCCTAAAATGACAATTTTCTATGAGTCACTCCACGGGTGTTTCTATTTTAGTGGGACTTACAGGTGCTGTGCAAACACAGTATAGACCAGGGGTCTTCAAACTCAAATCACCACGAGGGCTATGTGAGGAGTAGTACGTTAGCCCAAGGGCCACACCACTGAAACCTTTTCATACAGCAATATTGCAAACACTGCTAATGGCAGTGTCACCGCGGGCCACAGGAAATAAGTGGGGGCCATATGCAGCCTCTGAGACGCAAGTTTGAGACCTCTGATATAGATACTCCCTGGCTTCCCAAGCATCATATTGGTTTCTGTCTAGTGGCTGCACCAATCTAGCAACCCCACTGCAGTCTGGGAACTCTGCTGTGTCCTGTGAACACTGCACTTACCCTGTTGGGTTCCCGCATTACTCCCAAAAAGACAAACAGCCGTTTGATTCCTGTATTGGCCATGCAATGAGATGCGGTACCTCCTGAGAGAGGTGACAGGTCTGTTCAGTTGGAACCACCACTCAGAGAGCATCAAGTCTTTACTGCTATCAGGAAGCAAAAATGCTATATGGAATGAGGGGTTCAGAAGCACTGAGCTACAGAGCACAGCACCTACACAAAATGCACAGACAGGCACCAGAGAAGTCCAATAACCTAGTGAGAAGTGGCGGATTCTTCTTCCTTAGAGGTTTTTAAGACCCAGCTTGATAAAGCCCTGGCTTGGATGATTTAGTTGGGACTGGTCCTGCTTTGAGCAGCGGGTTGGACAACTCCTGAGGTCTGAGGTCCCTTCCTACCCTAATCTTCTATGATTCTAACAACCACAAAGCAGAAATAACCTGCCTTCCGACAGCACCCTCTACCCCATAGGGCTCTCATATTATGCTGGCAACCATGTAAATGGATGACAAGGTTAGATTAGCTAGACTGCTTCATACCATGCTCAAATGCAGACAGAGCTGGGGTGGATTATGGCAGCTGTTTAACACCCAACAGTAACACTTCAAGCATGCAGCACAGAAGATTCAGCCAATTGGGACAGGGAGCTTAGGCTGGCAGAACAGCATCTGCCATGGCATTGAGCCAGGACACCCAGGCTAATGCCTCTGTACGTTGGACCTTTCAGACCCACATGTGGCCAGGCCCCTAGTTTTCTGTCTGATGGGAAGGAAAGACAACCCCTCCAGCAGCATGGTGATGTCCTGTACTACACCCCTGCATCCCCTGGCTGACACACAGGGGGTGTCCCATGCAGCAGTCACTGTCCCCAATAATGTCATTATCCAGAGACAGAGCAGAGCCCCACTGCTGCTTTTGAGCCTGGCCACAAGCAGATCTTTCCACCAACAGCCTGTGCCTTGCACCTGCTCGGCTGAGCTCAAGAACATCCCACCAGCTGTCTTGCAATTAAGCAGCAAGCAAACCCCAGAAGGGCTAGGGATGGACTGCATCCATTTTGGATGCAATGCCACCACCATCTCCCAGGCTGACAGCACTGAACTGAGGTGAGTAACAATGGGAACAAGCAGCAGCAAGGAGTCCTGGGGCACTTTTAAAGATCAACACATTTATTTTTTGCATAAGCTTTTATGGATGAAGTCTCACTTCATCAGATGCCAGAAGCCAGAAAAAACTTACACTGAAAAAACTTTCAGTATGGGGAGGGAAAGATAAATCCTGTGAGTACATTTCACTGCATCAGGTCACATTACTTCAGCAAGTCAAAAAAGTTGTATAGATTCAAACAGTGTGTAACACAACACAACACAATAGGAAGTCATAAAAATGTCACATGGGGGTCAGGAAGGCCCCTGCAGAGTTTGTTAGGGAGCACTGTAGGATTTGCTGCCTACCTTTGAGATGCAAGTGCAGTCCAGTAGGAAGGGCTAGGTGCTATTTCCAAAGCCCTAATGCATCACAATCTCTTTGTGCCTCACTTACTAACCCCTAAAATGAAGCTAAAGACATTTCCTTTTGTTCTAGGCCCCTCAGACCTGCGGGTGAAAGGTGACAAGCTGAGTCCAGGCTGCTACTGGAGGCACAATGTTGGACTGATGGATCAGCAGGGTTGCCATCTAGGATCAGGCTAATCCCTAACCTGTTCTGGTCACCGAGTGAATTATTTCTGCTCAGACAAAAGAATTCTTGTCATGAACGCAAAGGGAACAATGCACAGGAATTTCATAATCCGAAGCAGCGTGTCTCAACATTTCCAGGTTGGCAAGCCTTTATTTGCAGTCAAAAATTACAGCACCCCTCTTTTATGTCGTATAAAAGAGTGAATAATATATCAGTAATACCACCGCTCAGCCTAAATGACTGGTTGTGTGCATTTCCCGAAACTGAGAAAGTACTTGACCTGTTCCCTGCCTGTGCAACACAATACTTTAGTCTTTTGAGGGCTTTAATGTGTTGGTCTAATACTAGGTGTTGGCTTGTGGGGGCGGGGGGGCTGTGTGTGTGTCTGTCTGATGGGGATGGCTGTGATATGCAGATCAGACGCCCATCAGTGGTCCTCTCTGGCTCTAAACGCTAACTGATTGACTGTTAATCAAGCCAGTCCCAGCACACCAGCCTCCACCCCTCCCCTAATTCAAATCCCTCTGGGGAGCCACTTCTGTCAAGAAGCTCATGATTGAAAACCACATGCACAATGAAAAGACTGAGCCTTTTCAATCTTGAGAAAAAGAGGGGTGGGGAGAGCGGATAACACTCTTCAAATATGTTAAGAGCTGTCATAAAGAGGCCAGGGATCAGTTGTGCTCAGCGCCTACAAAAGGCAAGACAAGAAGTAATGGGCTTAATCCACACCAAGATTTAGATTAGATAATAGGAAAAACTTCCTAACTCTAAGAAGAGGTGGATTAAGGTGCCTCCGGGCCCGCCCAACAATGGCCCCCCTGCAGCCTGGGGCCCATGGGCCCTAGCAGTGGTCTGAGGGTGGGCTGGCGCTGATGGGGGGCTTGGCACCAGAGGCGGGTCCCTATGCCATGAGCCCCAGCCCCAGCTGGCTGGCCCCCGAGGTAATCTGCCCCGACTCTAAGGGAAGTTAAGCTCTAAGACGGCTTCCAAGGGAGGCTGTGGAGGGTTTTCAGAACAGGTTGGACAAACACCTATCAGGGATGGTCTGGTTTACTTGATCCCGCTTCAGCGCAGGCAGGCTGGACATGATGACCTCTCAATATTCCTTCCAGCCCTACACATCTAGGACTCCAGGATCCAGAGAGCTGTGAGCGGGACAGTGCTGCATATGCCCAGGTTCACATGAGAGGTGGCGCGGCTCTGTGCTGTTTCAGGGGGAACTCTGGGAAGAACTCTACCTGTCTCCCTCTGGGATGTCAAGAGCTTCTCCAGAGTACCCAGACCTTTCCAGGGCTGTGCTAGAGAGCCCAAGGCCTTTCCAGCCATTTCCTTTCCTGCTTTGTGCCTCTAATTTATGAACTGATTTTTTTTCCTAGCCGAGAGCAGCCTGTGAAGCTGACTCAGTGTTTTAGCAGAGTTTAGTGTGCATGAAAATCACCAGCACAGGAAATAAAGCTTATGGTGTCAGAATATCACTGGCTACATGTTGACCTGAATGGTGAATGAGAGGCTGTGGTGCAATTAGTCTAGCTCTTCAGTGGTGACAGAAGTACTCAACAATGTTTGTCAACTAAGGCATGTGGGGCACACCCTCACTCAGGCTTGCCGGAGACACTAAAGGACCTTCCGCAAACAAGAAGAGGGGAACGTGCATGGCCTGATAACTGCATTACTGGGGCATGTTCTTCAGCTTGTGATATGCAGGAGGTCAGACCAGAGGATCACAGTGGCCTCTTCTAGCACTGGAAATTTCTGAAACTGCAACAGTTCCTCCGGCGAGTAATCCTGTGAAAGTCAATTGGCACACTGGGGTGAGGAGAATCAACCTGTGTGGTTAAACTTTGTAGGTTCAGACTTACAGGGTTCAATCTCTCTCCGCTGGACTGGGGCTAGAGTGCTCAGTTTATTGGAGGACCCAGCTGATATGCACGGTACCAATGGATTATCTGCAGAATCATTCTTCACAGGCGTAGCCGTGTTAGTCTGTGTAAAGCTAAAACGAGTCCTGTGGCACCTTAAAGACTAACAAATTCCTTCAGGCATTAACCTTCATGGGCTCCAAACCCAGCTGCATCTGACAAAGTGGACGGGAGCGCACAAAAGCTTATGCCCAAAGAAATTTGTTAGTATTTTAGGTACCACAGGACTCTGGCTGCTTTTAGAGTCATTTTTCTGTACCATAAACCTCCCTGAAAGTTCGTTGAAACCACAGAGAACTGACCCATTTGAACTGATCAGCCCAAGGGGGAGGGTTATGCAGACAGCTGTCTGAGAAGCCCAAGAAAACTCCACAGAAAATAACAACTCTTCTCCAGCTCTTGTACAACCTTACAGCCCAGCCAAAGGATTACACAGATCAGAATTACTGTACGGCCTGACTCAAGTCCACCAAAACCAACTCACCCCTGCTGACCTCACAGGGCTCTGAATCAGGCTCCCAGAAAGGCTGCTACCAGCTTTTAGGGACGTTTCTCTAGAATACCACGGGTTTCATCTCTATTACTCACTACAAGGCTTTTTCATAAAGACTAGCTGGCAGGTCAGGTCACGAAAGCAGAGAGGGAGCCTACAGGCCTGATCAGAGAGATTTGCAGAGCAGCCCAGAAATGCCGAGGAATCCAACGGCACAGAAAAAACTGCTGGGCAGCCCCGTGGAGGGACCCACCCTGCTTGCGAATTAGCCTTGGGCAGGGTAAGTATTCCTTGTTCCAGGGGCAAAGGAAGGAAAGCAGCTGTGACAAATGGCACTTCCATTTCTGCGTGCCAGCGGAAGGAAGAACATTCCTCCGGGCAGAGCATGCTTGAAACTCCAGGGCCTCAAAATTACTCTGGGTTTAAAGCTGCCTCAGCCACTGACCAAACCTTCACCTCCTTAGCTTCCCTGCTGCTTTGCTCGCCTCTTTTTCTCACCCTTTCCTGCTCAGCATTGCCACGCCCCTGTACACAGCAGCTGAGCAAAGAAAGGGGCAAGAGAGAGCAAACCAGTGAAATAAAGACCTTAGGAAGCAAAACAATCCCAGAAAAAAAGAAAACATGGGAGAGTTTAAAAATAGCCTGTCCAGCTCGGAGCCAAGAGAAGCGAAGTAAACAGCCCATGTTCCAAAGGACCCACCTCCTGGCTTCCTGTAGGGAAGCTGGCTTACTAATTACAACAATAACAGCCAAATAAAGGGTAATGCTGCAGATCAGCCCTGTATGCCAGTACTCCCTGGGTACCTAGCAAAACAGGATCCCAAGCAGCTGTGTTACGTGGCTCTCCCAGCACTACATGGACAATGCTTTTGAGGCCATTTAGCACACCATACACCTCTATAACCCCCCGCAAAGCCCCCAAGTTCTGCTTTTCCCAAGACTTGGGTTCATTTACAAATGACCTAACAGGAGCACGTTCCACCAACCCAAATTCCTGCCTTTCCCCTACAGCTTCCATTAGACACTATTTTTCTTCCTTTCTGGCGACAGGGCAGAAACCCTCCCTGCTCCATTCTGCACTGCAAATCAATTATCCACAGCACTGACCTCTAAACAGCACATATTCTGCATTTATTCCACATGGGAACTCACCCTGAAGACCTCAGGCTGTTTCCACAATATCACTGTGTACTAATCTGCTGCCATGTTCTGCCCCAGAAGTGGCTTCCTCTTAGTGTTGGGTGAATGATTTGTGCCTATATCTGTTCTGGAGAGTCTCTGGGATGAAATACGCAAGGAGTCCTGTGGCACTTGAAGACTAGCAAATGTATTTATCGCATGAGTTGTAAACATACATTACTGCTGTTCCCTGTTCAGGATGCAGTATGGTGACTGGCTCTCTCCCTACGTGAAAAGGACACAACGTCCATGATAGGACATTGGAAAAGATATAGTAGACTCTCTTTCTCCCCCAAAACCTGTTTGTGCTCGTGCTGACAATGAGACCTCAACAAAAGGCCAAATAGAGTTCAGCCATGAAAAAATGCTGTTTCTGTTTTCTGGTATGGTGTTGTTTACCCAGCTGAACAGATAACACGAGTCCAACTGCTGGACTCTGCCCTGTGTACCAGCTGGCCTGAAGGGGTTTTGGGAGAGAATTCCTTCTAGGAGCTCCAACTATATTGGCTTTCCCTCCACAATACCCCTGGGCAGGATACATCTTGTTCCCCCATTTGCACATAGCTAGCAATGAAAAGTTATCTTAAGCCCACCTTCACCCCATATCCCCTCCAACAGTAATTGTGGGGTCAGAGCTAAATAGGCCATAATACTGAAAAAACAATCCCCCGCCCCCCCCCGGTGTGGATGCCGGAGCCGGACAGCAGGGCTCTCTCTCCAAGGTACCTCGTAAGCAACCAAGCTTATGACAGTAAATGGGAACGCATGTGTGTGCACGTGTGACTTGATCCTTGGCAAATGCTCTGGGAACAGATTAGTATTGGGGGTATCACCATTCCTGTTCATGGCAAACACACTCTCCCACCAAAAAATTCTTTCAAATCTACTTTCCCCACAAATCCTGCCAACCTGCCACTCGACACCCCATCTTGATGGTGCTGCTGTTCTGTGTTTCTCAAATCTCTCACGATGCCTGATCCTGGAAACGCTCATGAAGATAAACAGGTGTTACTACAGGACCTGGTTCTACCACCACTGTTGGGCTGCTCACCGTGCCCAGGAATGCGAGTTGGCAGGACTTGGCCCTGCAACCGTGAGCATTTTAAGACAGGAAATGTGTCTCGCTCTCTGATCATGCGCCACCATGAATGCACACGCTGCAACCTATGTGATAAACAATTTTTGTGCATGGCCCAGTCTGTCCATCCCTCTCACCGTTGCAACAGAGATCACTGGAACACTGACTCCTGTCTTCGCACAGTGTGAAGTCACAAACTAGGAACGCGGATCCCTCACGAGGGGCACAGATGGGGAAGCAGGGCTGAGTGACAAAGCTCCAGGACAAATCCCACTTGTCTACAAATCAGCCAATTATTTAAAAAAATAAAAAAATTAGAAAAGTTGCCGGCAAGCAGCAAAGCCCAGAACTGCATGCATGAGTGTTCCTTTTTCCCAGAGTGAAAGCCTCTCTCTTAGGACCTAGCCCAAACTCACTGAAGTAGAGGGAAAGACTCCCTTCAACATCAATGGGCTCCTTGGCTCCTGCCCCCACGCTATCTATACCTCGCCTGTAATATAAATCCTTTACTAGGTTTTCATTACAGAGCTTCCCCCATCTGTTCTGTGCCACGCGACAGCACGTCCAGCTTCCTTTTCTTGATGCAGGGGCAAAAACTGTTGGATGACACCTGGGGAATGGGGAGGCAGAGAGGTAACATCTGCTGACATTTTGTAAACAAAAAGTCACAGCAGAGGTGATGCTGTGGACAAAGAAACCTCTGTTCACAAAGCACTGAAGGAGACCAATGCAAACAAACAGAAAGGGATGCTGCTTCCGACCTACAGGACCTAAGCTAACTGTTCTGCAACCTGGCTCGTGCTCTGCAGAGGCTGCAGAACACAAATGAGAGGTGGTTGCTTCCTATTAAACATCCCTCACATGATTTCTGTAACCTCAGGGTTATGTCTGTTTGCTTGCTTAAGCTTTGAAAAATCTGTTGCATTTTTAGACACATGAAACTCTTATGGGAATAAGCCAGAGCAAGTTAAATTGTTTAATTTCAGAATATACAATGGTATCACTCCAAAACATTGATTTTCTTTAAAGGGCTACCAGGTGGTGAGCCGATGTTCCCAGGGAGAGAGAGATTTTTGGAGACACTATCCTCCAGCGAGCCATAAAATGCGGGTTCTGCCTACTCTTGGCCACCCTTCACCAGAATGCGAGCCCGTTTTCTGGCCCTATTCCAGCTCAAATAATTACATTCTTACACTTCACTGACTCCTACTTTCAAATGAACATAACATTCTTCCTAAAATCTTTTATGGTATTGCTGTACCCGTAAACAGCTGCTGAGGTCTATGCCAGAGAGGGCTGTATTTTAGTGCCAGGCAAAGTAAAGGGAGCTAGTACGTCAGTGATAGGCACGGAGGTTGTTCATGGCTCCCTTCAAAGTTGCTGGGTGTTATGCATGCGTCATGGCTGACACCTGAGGAATTGAATGAAGATTTCCCCGTTAAAAGCATAAACTGCTACAGCTTGTGCTAAATAAATTTCCTGTAACAAAGCCACATATGGGACGCAGAAGGGAACACACTCACCAGCGGGTTATGCTTGTCTGTATCGAGAGGAGCAGAGAACAGCTAATCTGGACCTACACACATTAGAAAACAATGAGTCAACAGTCGCTGTAATGCTTTGCGATGGTGCTTTAGAAATGTTCACTGACTGGTCCTCCAAGCACTGCCTGGAAATATTATGATCTCTAATTTACAGGCTGAGAAATGGATGCAGAGTAATTCGGCAGCTCTCCCAAAGCAAGTGAGTGAATCAGCATAAGAAAGGACAGAACAAAACTCAGGAATTCCTGGATCCTACTCTTGTGCTTGGACCAGGGACCACATTGCTCTCCTGCCAAGCCAGGCCAGTCCTGCTGCAACTCATCCACATGACAAGCGGGCCTGGTGTGTGGGATAATGGCATTGAGCACAGTGCGTTTGGGAGGGCTGCATTATTCTCAGGGCTCATCCAAGCAGCATGTTACTGAATGGGAAATTGCAGTTTGAATCAATGGTGACACAGTCTGCCACCAAGTAATGCCTGTACAGAAACCACTATAGCATGTATAAATGCGTTAGTCTTTAAGTGCAACTGGACTCCTTG
Organism: Podocnemis expansa; assembly: GCA_007922195.1. NCBI lineage: Eukaryota > Metazoa > Chordata > Testudines > Podocnemididae > Podocnemis > Podocnemis expansa. The sequence goes on from ML682068.1 coordinate 4,811,309, forward strand.
CTTCTTTTGTTATAGCATGGTAACTTGCTGTGTAACTAAGCTCTCAGTTAGTGCACACCCATTATAATGCCTTTGGCTGAGTTCAAGAACAGAGCTGAAATAGTTTCAGTGTTGTTCCCAGGCTGACATACAAATTTCATACAATAGTTTAAGGTGACAGCCAGATTACTGCTAGTCTTTAAGTGCCACAGGACTCTTTGTTTGTATTCCTGTTCCTGACATCAGCTTGCTGGGGGACCTCACTCAAGTCACTGCCCTTATTCATGCCTCAGTTTCCCTGTCAGTACATGGAGACAGCAATCTTCCCCTCCCACTCAGAAGGGCTATGAGGCTTAGTTCACTGAAGTGTTTTGAGATCCTTGGAGAGATGGTACCAAAGATCTGCAAAGTTATATTCTAGAAAGTCAGGAGTAGAAGGCAGCTCAATTTTGGAGATGTCTTTTGAGACAAGAATTCTCTAAGAAGAGTAAGAGAGTGCACAATTTTCACTAGTCATCTTTGTAAATTAAGATGTGTTTGAAGATTTGGCTGATTGACTTAAACCACCCTTCTTCCTGTTCTCCACCCCCAACAAAACAACCCACAATTATTCTGGGGATTTTCATTTTGTTTCTCCCTTTTGGACAATGCTGTTTTCCCAGAGATGATTTTTAAATCTCATTTAGGCCTTTACATCTTAGCCAGAAGGTCACCTGCATCAAGGGTGTTGCTGTGCGTCCCGCAGACAGCATCATCTCCTATCTTGGCAGGGTCCTGCTGGGCACACATGGAAACAACCGCCACGAAGAGTTAAGAGCTACCGTTGCTGCAACGTGCAGATTCTGGCAAGACTTAAACCACCCCCGATTATGTTGGTATAACTGAAGTCACTCGTGGATGTGAATAAGTCACCCCCGTGTGACATAAGTTACACGGACCCAAGTGCTGGTTCGGACAGTGCTATGTTGCTGGGAGAAGCTTGCAATCAATGTAATTAAGTCAACCGAAGAGCTTCTCCGTTGGCTTAGAGCAGCTACGTGAGAGAGCTTACAGCAGCCCACATGCACCTGTATAAACTCTCTACTTCAGCAATAGCCTGTATGTCTCGTCCAGTGAAGTTAACAGTCCCCAGCGCATCACAGGAAGGCTCTGCTGCCAGATGCTGTTGCATACGTGTGTCACATAACCTGAAGGGAAGGTGTGGGTGCAACAGAAATGTCAGTGGGTGGTTTCATTGTCCTCAATAGTTTAAGTGACTAAATCTTTGGCAGTGTGTCCAGACAGTTGGGAGTGCCACCACACGGCTCTGTGCAAGGCTGGGAGGATTTAACAAAGCTGCCTGGACTGGAGGTCACAAAATTTCCTCCATGACACAGTTCTACGAATGCCCTTCAGTCCTGCCTTGCAGCCCCCTCGCTACTTCAATCATTGCCATCTGACAATGCCCCTCAATCCTGCCTTGCTGTACCTGATGCTGTTCCAGGCCCACCCCTCTCGCGGGCAATAAGAACCAATTCTGCTGAGTCAACCAGTATGTTTGTGTCACAGACAAACCTCCCGTACAGACTATAATAAGACTGGCAAACTCATCCCACTGGTGAGCTCTTGTCTGGAGAGGAGGTGAGGACCCATATCAACTGCCATGAAAGAGGGACATGGGGCTAACTGGGGAAAAGCCTGCCGGCATCTTTAACAACCTTCTGCCTCCCACACGGTCTCCACAGGAAGCCCATGCTTGTTCATAGCAGCCGTTAAATGTACAGAAAGCCTCGCAGAGCTTGACAGCACTATAAACACACTGTCAGGCCACACTCCTTAACCAACAGCCCTGCAAGGCAGAGGGGGGGCAAAACCAACCGACTGGCCAATCAGTCACTCTTCACATCCCAACCATCCCACCCAACTCTTCACATCGCAACTGGCTTCTGTAGGGCAGGGAAAAGCTCAGTGCTGCACAGAACATTGCGTGAATGTCCTGATGGACCGCAGCTGCTGCCAAGACGTAAGGGGAGAGATTCTTTCCTTTCTCCTCCCACCCCTCATCCCTTTCTCATTTTCCGTCCCCACTACAGCCAACGAACTTAAAGTTGCTTTAAAAGAAAGAGCAATCCAAGATCTACAATGGCCCTTCTACATTGCTCAATATTTACTTCTCCAATAGCAATTAAAAATAAATATATACAAGCCAGGGCCAGCTCAAGGCTTTGTGGCGCCCCAAGCCAAGGGTTGATTTGGTGCCCCCTCCATCTCATTCATGGAGGTTGAAAACTGTTTTCCAAAGTGCATAAATCTCCAGCATCTGCCTGCAGAGGGATTTAAAGTGCACTCTGCCTACATGACTTAAGCTGCAGGTTGACTAACAGGGCCTGAGCTGCTAGGAAAGAGTTGAAGAGGCAGGAGCCAGCCTGATCTTCAGAGGGGCTAGGCACCCCAAAGAACTGTCACCTGAAGCCATGTCTGTCTCTTGACTCACAGTAGAGCCGGCCCTGATCCAAGCAATGGGGTCCCAGCAGGGAATCCCACCACTTACAGCAGCCCCAGTTGTCAGCGGTAATTTCTCTGTCAAATGATCTTTGCGGGTTTCATCTGGTTTGCCTTTTCCATCTTTGTAACCCCTTGCTACGCCACCCTATGGCTGGAGCAGACTTGGGGGGGCTGCGCAAATCACCAAGATTAAGGAGTGTACCTATAGGGGCTACTCCAGCTGGCACTCTATGCAAACGGAGGTGGGGATTATCCATAACTCCACTGGTTGCGTAGCAGATGCTCTCTGAATGTGCCCCTGCCCTGAAATTTAGTTGCCATCATGCATGCCTTCATTTCCCAGAATCTATAACTGTTCTGTCTGAATGTCCCTAGAGGCGAGCTTTGGCTTACTGTCAATTCCACATCACACAGAAAAGGGACCAAGAGGCAAAACCTGGATTCTAAGGCCTTCTCTCTCAGCAACTTCAGAGGCATTTGGATCTGGGGTTTTAGTTCATTATTACAGATGGAGGCCAGCTCAGGGTCAGACTCAGAACACCTGGAAGAGGTCATTGTGGGGGGGGCAGTTTCAGATTTGTAACCTAGGTTCAGGTCGCTCTCCAACATTATCCTCTGGGAGAGGGTTCGGAATAGCCCATTTTCCAGAAATAAGCATCCCTCACTCCTCTGCTTAAGCCAAGGGTGACATCGCTAGCCACAGGCCAGGGAAGCAGAGGTGCAAAGGACTGAAAGAGCCCTGGAGACAGAATCCCCGTCCGCCTGCAGGTCAGGTTTCAGGAACACAGGTAGGCCTGGGTGCAAATTTCCCTTCTCTGAGGACAGAGGACACTAGCCAGCACCATGAAACTGGCTTCAGACCAACTTTCATTGCAACACTTACCTGGAATTACCTTGCCTGAGCTAGCCGACCTCAAATGACACTGACCACACCAGAGACCCGCCTACAGCCACACAGAGCTTATGAATTAGCAGCTGAAGTCTTGCTCTAGCGCTGCCTCCCAGCCACCAGCACATTAGTAGCTCCAGAAGCAACAGCACCCAAGCTTCAACCCATACCCCCGATAGGCCAGTTACTTAGCGTTAAATGCGCCCCTGAACAGGAGCTGGGGAGTTGCATGTGTGAACAGGAGTCAGGTCAGGGGCCGCAAACGGGTTATAACACACACTGGTGACAGCAGCGAAGACAAGCCCTTAAAAAGGGCACAGAAAAGAGAATTTTCTCTCTGTGTTAAAGAGAAAGGTCACCTTAGTAATGAGAGTTAATAGACAGTGGAAGCTTTGGTCTGGTGAGAGCCTCAAACTCATTGCACCTACTGCAGAGACAAACAGCCCAGAGCTCTGGACCACGACTTTGGAAACGCAAACCCAGTGAAATTCTGAGTCACTGCTGTCACATGCTGTGAGCTTCCAGAGACAGCTTTTCAGACCAAATCAGGGTTTAACAATACACTTCTTCCCTGCCCAAGGTCCTTTTCCTCTTCCTCAGCAGTGTCCTTCACGTGCAAAGGAAGGGAAAGGTAGGTGCTAGAGTGCATGGGTGAAAGACAACAACAGAGCAGCCAGGTCCTAAGCTCTCCCAGCATCTCCCTGAGGATGGAGAGGAGAGTGAAGGAACAGGGCTAACGGGACACAGTGAGCGTGAAAGGAAAGATGGCAGAGATGCAGTGCAGCAGAATAAGGGCCCTCACCTAGCCAGGTCTAGGACCCTCTGCTGAGGGCACCAGTGGTGGGGATGGTTTTGCCAAGAGGCTGGTCCCCAACACTGGGAACTGAATGCGGACCCATCAACTCATTTTACGCAGGCCACCCAACAAGACAAAAGTCTCCACAGCCCATTACCAGTCCCCACCTGGCCCCCAGATCCTTGTCTCTTTAACAGGCAGGAAACTGCTGTCTGGGGTTTGCTCCCACAGGAAGAGGAATGGGGAGGGATAGGAATGGAGAGGAGGGAACACACATCTGACAGCAGTTCAGCTGGGCCAGCCGCAAGCACAGTCTCGTCATTTAAATAGTAGAACTAATAATGTAAATATTTAGAGTGGTACTGAGAGCCAACGTCTCCCTTATTGTCTCTGATTTTGAGTGCATTCTGACCCATAGTGCGGCTGCTGCTGTTGCCCTCAGTCCCAACCCCTGGAAAATGGGGAAGAAAAAGGAGAACCAAAGAATAAATCAAGGGAAGCAGGAAAGAGCCTGGATGACACAGCCAGGGCAGGCCCCACCAAGACTTCACATCCCTTTAACAATGGGGGCCTTGCTGACACTTGCTGAGCTGGAAGGAGCAGTGGCTGCTAGCTGGGACAGGACAAAAAAAGATGTTTCTGCGGTGTTTTACCCATAAAGGTGTCTGGAGATCAAATAAGCTCCAAAGGGGTAGCCAGGTCTGTCTAGCTCAGGAAAATAAAAACAAGAACACATCTCCGACATCAGAAACAACAGCATTCAACAACCAATAGGGGAACACTTCAATCTCCCCGCTCGCTCCATTGACGATATGTTACATTTATAGCCGTACTTAGGCAAATGGATAACAAATCAACGTTTCAAAGAGAAATTGCAGAATTGGAATTCATATGCAGATTTGATACATTTGCCTTAGAACTAAATAGGGGTTTGGGGATCTTTTCTTATTACAACAGGTGATTTGACCTCACCTCCAACATGCTGTTCTCCACTGACTGAAACTAAACAACTGCATTGATTTGCTGCAACAGTCTGACCTCATCCTATGACTTACACTTCCCTGCATTTATTTTCTTTCCATTTTCTATATCTTCAAGCATCTGACAAGGTAGAATTTTCTCTCGTGAAAGCTCATGTGATAAATAAATTTGTTAGTCTTTAAAAGTGCTACCAGACTCCTTGTTTGTTTAGCTGGCAATCAAATAAGTCACTTAAGTGTAAAAAACAGAGAGTAAAATGGAAGAACAGGGTTCAAAGGGCAGCATAACAGGCCAGCCTTTGGGGGGACTCCAAATGAAGGGCCACAGGGGCTTCAGATGGCAGGGAAAACTCACAGTGCAGGCTCCCAAGATGTTATCACTTCTAGCATCTGCCTGTGTGCATTGCCCAACCATCTGCAGGTTCTAGGCCAGGATGTACAGCTCACATTTTGAATACTGTGAGCAGTTCTGCTCACCCCATCTCCAAATAGGTTCATTAGAATAGGGAAAGGAACAGCGAAGGGCAATTAAAATGATTAAGGGTATGGAACAGCTGCCCTATGAGGAGAGATTAAAAAGACTGGGACTTCTCAGCTTGGAAAAGCACCAATTAAGATGGGAATGTTGTGAAGGCCAAAATGATAACAGGGTTCAAAAAAGAATTTGCTAAATTGATGGAAGACAGGTCCACTAATCACTATTAGCCAGGACGGCCAGGGATGCAAATCATGCTTTGGGTGTCCCTGGCTTCCAATTCTCAGAAGAAGGTAACAGATAACAGCCCTGACCACTGGAGAACTGCTCTGTTCTGTTCATTCCCTTTAAAGTACCTGGCATTGGTCACTGGCAGGACACAGGACACCAGGCCGGAGGAACCAGTGTGTGAGCCAGACTAGCCATTCTTATGCTCTGCTCAGACACTGTAGCTCCGAGTGAACTAAATGGTTTTAAGGCGTTTTGGATGTTTTCTGGCATCGGATCCCAGGCCCTTTATTCATTTATTCGGTTAGGAGTGGATGCTGATGTCAGGAACCAAATTTCCCCCAAAGGCAAAATGATCCATATTCATCTCTCCACCCCCCTCAATACAAAATAAACTGAATGAAGATAAGTAAATGCTATACAAGTCACTTCCTCCAGTTTGATGCTGTTTGGTCTCAGAGAAAAATACTGGTAGAGCGAAGGAAAAAACTCCAAAACCAAGCACGCATGGGATTTTTTTTCCATTCTTGTTCAGCAGCAGAGTTGCACTGAAGACAGCAGCCATCCCAGGAGCCACCTACCTTCCCTCAGCTCAATCAGCCACTTCACTTTTCCAAACATCTTTCATTTTGGGGGAAATGCTTTCCTTTTACACCATCCTTTTGCCATGGATTCAGAAAGGCTAACCCTCAGAGGTCTCATTTGAGGATAATGTAAAATCTAACAGTCAGCTTGGAGCATAGCGCTTCCTCAAAAAGCTGGGAACAGAGATTTGTTAGTGTCAGGAGTGGAAGAAGGGGCCCCATTCAATTTGATTTATTGGGATACTCCAAGGCTATATCTACATTACAAAGCTTAGTTCGGACTTCCTTAGCTCAAACTAAGCAGTTCCCAGTTAGTTCGGACTAACCGTGGCTTTTTAGTTCGAACTAGTCATGTGTCCTAGTTCAAACTAACTTTTTTGTTCCAACTAAGACGTGTGGCTAGTTTGAACTAAGCCTTAGTCTCTGTCTACATCACGCTTAGTTTGAACTGAAGTTTGAACTAAGCATTTAGTCTGGACTAACCAGTCGAATCTATTAGTTTGGACTAAGCTTTGCTTAGTTTGAACTTATTAGTTCAGACTAAGCTTCTCTTAGTCTGAACTAAGAAATGTCTTAGTTCGAACTAGGCAAAGCCTAGTGTAGACACAGACTAAATTAGTCCGGACTAAGCTTGCTAAACTAATTGGCTAGCGTAGACATAGCCTAGGAAACTAAGGGAGTGGGGGTTGAAAGGATACCTACCTGCCAAGCCTCCCATCCAAGATTTTTAGATGCTCTGAGACACAATTTGAAAATTTTCCTGGCTTCTCCTTTTCTGGGCACTGGCAAGAGAGGCTGGAATAATGGAATTGCCTCAGCACGTGAGGACCCTTAGTTAGCATGCCCCCAACCCCATGCATTGTGATCAACCCCTCCTGTGGACCCAAACGCACTTGGCATCCAGATGATCAGAGAGAAGCCCTTACTCTTGATCGAGTCTGACCGAACTCAGATGAAAATCTTGCATGCAGCCTCTCCCCCGGCTCTGCACCATACTCAGTTCATGTTCTCCACATAACGCTGCGCCCAACCCTCTGGCATTTTACTCTCTAATATTAGCATCTCAGCTGATGCTCAGCATCCGCAGCATTCAAGCAGCAGCTGTTTCCCTCATGCAGCAGGCAGGAAGAATGTTTGCACCCGGCGGCTTGGCATGCATCCTCCAGCCATGTGCCCCTATGCAATTCCAGCCACCCGCTGAACTGGATTTTGAGGAAGAGGGTGGCCTAAGTGAGCCTCCAGGACTCTGATCTCTGGAAAGCCCTGGGAGCCCAGGCCCTTTGCAAACATGACCTGGAAGGCTTTTCTTAGCTGTCATTGACCCTCCACATCACCACGGAGCTCAAGCACAATTGGTGAACCTTGCTCAAAGTGAAGGCCATCACTGGAATGTCAGGAGGTGACGTAAGGCTGGACCGCAAAGCGTTGGCAGAGCTGGGGGTGGGCAGAGCTACAAAAGCAGGAAATGCTACCAGTCAGAATCAAGGTGCTTTGTCAGATGCTATGTATCACCTTCCCACATAACAGCTGCTGCTAGGCAGCTCTGTTGTGCTGGGTTGTAAAAGTTATTGAGTTGGTAACACATTCTTCAAACACCTGACCGAAGTGGGATTTTCTCCCACAAAAGCTCATGCAATAAATAAATTTGTTAGTCTTTAAAAGCGCCTCAAAACTCCTTGTTTACATCCTGAGCAATTCCTCTTCTCTTCAACAAAAGGAGCTCTCCTCTGCCAAGCAGACTACACAAGCAGCCACTCACTATACCACGTCGGCAGCCTGAAGCCACACAACTTTTGCACTCAGATTTCATGATCTCTGCAGGACTGAATCAGGATGGAAGAGTGCCTGGGCCCAACCAGGTACAGGAAGGAATGGGTGAGTTGGTGCTCAGCCACAGCCCCACCACAGTGTAATGCACTGCTCTGTTCTGGTTGGATCATAAAGCCAAGGCTCTAACCAGTGGTGACACGTGAAGCTTATTTTGCATTTCTTACTGGGGCGAAGTTCCTAGACCCAATATCCTGATCAGATGCTAACTCAAGTAATGACATTCAACCTCCTTATATGACCCTTCAGTTTCAAGTGATTATGGTCCCATTCCCCATTTACTGCCATTGGGGTCATGTGTTCACCAGGAAACCACCAGGAAACCCCACGTTCTAGCATGGTTAGGAGGAGGTGATGCTGACCATAAGTGATAGCAAGAGTGGAAGGACAATTCACATTCAGCATCATGCCTATTAACTCCAACACTTTCTAGGAGAGACGCCTTTATTGTTCCTTCAACATCAACTGTATCCCACCCTAGAGATGGCTGATCCTTACTAGTTGACCTCTTCTATCTCAGGGACGTTACGTCAGCAGACAACATTTGCTCGCTGCTTTGAGAGGCACAGCATAAAAATTAAGTTGCTAGTGCCCTGAACTAAACCACCCTGAGTAACTGTAAATATAATCGGTGAGAATTCCTTCCACCCATGGGCCCCGTCTCATGGATGCTGCAGTCAGAGATGGCTTCTGGGGTGTACACGCCATGTCAGATTCAGGTTTATAGCATGCCAAAAAGCAAGCAATCTGCACATAGGCACAGAGTGTAGTTTGCTGGAAGAGAGTCTCCATACCATACCGTTGACAGGTATTTATTTCATAACACTGAAAGCTGAAGTAGCTGCGGTCCAGCCCCCCGCTGCACAGTGGGGCTGGCTAGGCTTGGGTGGGGGGTCTTTAATTTTGTGCTAGTTGGAGTCCTAAGCAACCTAAGAAGCTGATGCAGCTCTCTGGCTGGGGTGAAGCTTGGGGGGTATTGGCCCAAGGCAGGACTGAGCTAACACTGAGAGGAGCTCTTCAGAGGACCTGCCAAAACCTCTGAACTCTGGAGTGTGACTGTGAAGCTCCAGAGAGTCTTGGCAAGCCAGTATGTGCAGAAGGGGGGGAGGGAACGATTTCTCTGCTTATTAAAGGAGGCAGGACTTCCACTGCTCACATAGAGGGGATTAAAGTCTCCCTTGCGGGACCCTGTTAGCCCAACAAACTCAAACAGAACGTGCTGTTCATTCCCTCTCCACCCCCACGCTTACTGGAGCACGCGGAGTCGGAAGTAAAAGAGGCTCTCACACTGGATGGTGGTTTCCCCAACATTTGTTGCTCTGGTTTGGATGCTGGTGCCCCTCAAACCTGAAGGTGCGCTTTGTAAAAGGATTCCCACATTTCTCTGCTGCCACATCACGACCCTACTGCATTGGTGATGCGGTGGTTGGCTCCTGCACAACACCAGAGCATCCCCACGCTCTGGGCAGGGACTCATCCTCTGAATGACAGCCATCTTCTTGGCCTACAGCCTGGGACCAAATCAAGGATCTGCTGAATTAAAAGCATGAACGGCTACAGTTTAAGCTAAAGAGCCAAGGCCAAGGGCTGTAAGGTCCCAGTCCTCCGTGGACAAGACCTGGAACACCTGATCAGTGGGCTATACCTGCACTGGAGGGGCATGGGAGAGGAAAAAGCAGCATCCCTTCATGCCAACAAGCACTTTGCTCTCTTCTGCTACTCTGTAGCTTTAGGTCAAGTCCAAGGTCCAAGCTAGGGAGGGCCTCTAAGGGAGGAACCAGGAGGGGTGACCAAAGGCAGTGGTTAAAGTATAACTTGAGGGGCCCCGGCACCTACCTAATCTCTGGGCCCCCTTTGTGCATGTGTGGGCCCAATTTTTCCAGATTCTTGAATCTGAGCCCCAGACTCTGGCTGATCGGATTTGTGGGCCGGGGCATTCTGGCTTACTTTAACCACTGGCCAAAGGGAACCTTTTTTGTAGAACTGAGAGGCCTCCAGTTTTAAGAACAAAGAGGAGCTTCCAGGTGATCTGGTGTCTCTTAATACTTCACTTCTATTTGTGAGTTTTTCTGGCCAGCTCTTTTCCTTTAGCTCTGGGCCAAGTCAAGCTGAGATGCCCGTCCAGAAGTCAAATGCTACCATGTCTTTCTTGGGATGCCATCAGAGTTATAAAAGCTAATTAACATTAGCCGGGTCCCGGCTCAAGGGCAATGTCAGGACTCTTCACAGATGCCTCTATAGCTTTCTCGCCCCCTCCAACTACACAGATAAGGACTGCTGTTTTGGAAGCACCCACTATGAGGTCTGAAAATTATCTCAATGCGGGGCAGCTTCTTGTCTTGGGGGCGCCTTCAACCTTGTGCAGGAAAGAGCCTTCTGGCTCACAGCAGGATGTTTACAGTCTTCCATTTGTTCTCCAATGGAGAATCACTTCAGCCGGCAGACAGATTTAAATGCAGTTGGGATGGAAGAAAGGGGCGGGTTGCAATGACATCAGAGCCTGACCACACTACAGCAGCGATCTGAATACAAGCCCCTGAAGGACAGTTATATACACGCTAGATAAAACAAAAAGTGGAAAACTGAGTGAGCAATTGGGCAGCTGTGCTGACTCCAAACTTCAACTAGCACTTACTTTGTTATGGGATTATATTTCCTTCTCTCTCACATACACCCTCTCCCCCCAGAGTGCTGCTGCGCAGCCTGTAGTCCTGCAAGGTAAAAGATTGGTTGGAGGGAGGAGTGCTCTCGGCAGGGAGAGAAGACAAGCCCCTGATTTTCACAGAAGAGGAAAGATGATCTTGTGGCTGAGTCACCAACAGTGGACTCAGGGTTCAAGTCCCCCAGCTCTATATGACCTGGAGAAGACATGAGCATCAGTTTCCTTACCTATAAAATGGGAAAGATGCAAGACTAAATTTATGAGGGGCCTGCAAAGCACTGTGAAACAACATGTGAATGGGCTGCATCCACCCTAACCAAATTGACTCTGTTAGCACTTGCCCTCCCCATTGTCATGTTTCTCACTCTTGCAAGTGGATACATACCTACTAACTGTAGTTACCACTTCATGCCGCTGACAAAGTGGGTTGTAACCCACAAAAGCTTATGTCCAGAGAAATTTATTGGCCTTTAAAGTGCCACAGGACTTTTGTTGTTATGGCTACAGAGATCACAGATGGACCTAAATGCACAGATCCAAAATCGCAAAGCACCATCTTTGCCCCAAGGCTCTGCTATGTCTTGGCTTTCTGTAGGCTGCTGTGAGAAGCTCAAGTTCCAGAGGGCTAGTCACGTTAGTCTAGTTCAGCCAAACAAACAAGGAGTCCTGTGGCACTTTAAAAACTTTCTCTGGATCGTGGCTGGCGCTTGGCCCAGAGTTTCCAGAGCGAAAGAGTTACTTTTTTCTAGCAAAACAAACAAGGAGCCCTGTGGCACATACAGACTAACAAATCTAGTCATTGCATGAGCTTTTGTGGGAAAAAATCCCACTTGGTCAGATGCTTTGAAGAAAGTGTCTGACGAAGTGGGATTTTCTCTCACAAGAGCTCATGCATTAAATAAATTTGTTACTCTTTTAAGTGCCACACAACTCCTTGTTTGTTGTACTGAACTAAACTAAACTAACCTAACACGGCTGCCCCTTTGGAGTTTTTTTCCCCAGAACTCTCCAACATTTTTAGGCAGAACAGGGCCCTGCACCTTAAAACCATGGGTCACCCCTGTATCGTCAAGGCCTATTCCAGATCTGTCCCTCTGTCTCATCAGTGCCTGTCTCCTGTCTAGGGACCGACTTACCTACCTGAACAGGAGTCCTGTGGCACTTAAAGACTAACAAATTTCTTTTTTGTGTGAGCTTTCAAGGGAGAAAATCCCACCTCCAGAAATGGCTTGGTTCGTTATTTGTGATATCCTGAAAGCTAAGCACACTCGGCACATGCCCACAGTCCTCAATTCAAAGGCATCCATCAAAACCCTTCAGAGTCAGAAGGGTCGCAGGAGGGAAAACTCCCTCTCTCCAGCTCACTCCGCAGAGGGCCCCAGGCTGCCAGACAGTCCTGAGACCAAGTCAGGCAGGAGAAATCCTAAACCAGTTCACAAAAGACGCTGCGTTGTAGCTATAGCAATTCTCCAGTTTGGTCTCACAGCCCACCTCACAATTATTTCAAAGCCAAGCTGGCATCCAAGAAAGCTCTGCATGGGCTTGGGGAGTCATAGTCTTCTTTATTATGTCAGGCATGCACTTTAGACTTTAAAAGCCACATAAACCAAGTGAAAAAAGACAGGAATGAAACAGTCTGAAGATCTTGCCTTAGTGGATAACAACAGGGTGCCGCTCCCAGCTGAACCAGAAAACCCTCATGCACTCAGAACTGAAAATGTTCATCTCTGAACTCCCTGAAAAGCTGCCAGAGGATGTGAGATGGCAGCTAGCCAGGTTATGACACCTCCATTTTTCCAGCATCCCCAACCCTACCTACAGAAGCACGTACAAAATGCCCAGCGGAGCTCTGCTGAGGAAGAGGTCAGACCCCACACAGCCTGGCCCCTACCCTCCTGCGTAAGAGGGCTAGTCACCAGCTGCGGTGGGGGAGGGAGGGGTGACTCGGTGCAGCTGTTTCCAGGCAATGGCAAAACCCCCTGATTCTCCGTGCAGAAGAAATGAAAAGTGCTTTCCACCCCCACCCCCCAGCTGCCACGTTTCCGAAGAAAGGCTCTGCCGCCTGGGCCCCACAGATCCAAGCTCAGACCCCCATTCTGCCCTCTTAGAGGAGCTAACGCAAGCCGCCCTCCTTCACCCACATCTGGGCCACCCCAAATCACACGGATCCCAGAACCAGCCTGATTTCCTGCCCGCTTCATTGCCCCCGACGCTGGCAGACGCCTACGGACAGGGCGCGCTGAGCAGTGCCCGCCGGATCTCCCCCCGCTAGGCTTGCCAGATGTCAGGCAAGAGGAGGCCGTGCCCTCCTTTGTACCCCCCTCCGGCAGGCATTTTAAACAGACAGGATTTGGTCTGGCCAGCCAGTGACCCGGTCATCCTGCACTTTCCCCTCTCCCGGCTCTGGCAGCCGGGTGCCCTGCCTGTGCCCAGCCCGAGGGAGGCAGGAGGGGGAACCGGCTCCGGCTGGGCCGGCAGGAGACACCCACCTTCGAAGTCGGAGATGATGCCCTCCAGGTGCGCGTTCACCGCCGGGTCCGACATCGCCGCGCCCGGCCCGGCCCGGCCCGGGGTGGCCAGCGAGCGAGTCCCGCGGGCGGCGCGGGGCGAATGAATGGACGGACGGACGGAGGGAGGCACCCGGGCGCCGGCCCAGCCTCCCCGCCCCGCCGCGCCGGCTGCTCCGCGCGCCCGCCCCGGCCCCGCAGAGGCGTTTCCCGCGGCGCCTTCGCCGCCGGCCCCTCTGCCGCGGAAAGGGCCGCTCCGCTCCGGCGCTGCCGCTGGCGAGCCGGGCTTTTCCCCCGGCACGGCTCCTGCCTGCGGCCGGCTGCCGGGCGGACGAAGGGGGGTTTCTTGTCCCACCAAAGCTCATGCAAGGAATGAAGCGGGGTCTGTAAAAGTGCCCCAGGACTCCTTGGTGGTATCTGACCAAGCGGGATTTTTCTCCCCCCAAAGCCCATGTGGTAAATAAATCTGTTGGGCTGTAAAAGTGCCACAGGACTCCCAAGTTTGCCTCACACAAAGGGGCATTTTTCTCCCGCAAATGCTCATGCAATGAATGCATCTCTTGGTTTTTAAAAGTGCCCCAGGACTCCTTGGTTGCATCTGACAAAGTGGGATTTTTCTCCCACCAAAGCTCATGCAATGAATGAATCTGTTGGTCTTTAAAAGTGCCACAGGACTCCAAGTTTGCCTCATACAAAGGGGCATTTTTCTCCCACAAAAACTCATGTGGTAACTAAATGTGTTGGTCTTTAAAAGTGCCACAGGACTCCTTGTTTGCATCTCACAAAGTGGGATTTTTCTGCCACCAAAGTTCATGTGGTAAATAAATTTGTTGATCTTTAAAAGTGCCACAGGACTCCTTGGTTGCATTTGACAAAGCAGGATTTTTCTGCCATGAAAACTAATGCAATGAATGAATCTGTTGGGCTGTAAAAGTGCCACAGGACTCCTAGTTTGCCTCACACAAAGGGGCATTTTTCTCCCACAAAAGCTCATGCAATGAATGAATCTCTTGGTCTTTAAAAGTGCCACAGGACTCCTTGGTTGTATCTGACCAAGCAGGATTTTTCTGCCACCAAAGCCCATGTGGTAAATAAATCTGTTGGGCTTAAAAAGTGCCACAGGACTCCTTGGTTGCATTTGACAAAGCAGGATTTTTCTCCCACAAAAACTCATGCAATGAATTAATCTGTTGGGCTGTAAAAGTGCCACAGGACTCCTTGGTTGCATCTGAGGAAGTGGGATTTTTCTCCCACCAAGCTCATGCAATGAATGAATCTGTTGGTCTGTAAAAGTGCCACAGCACTAGGGTTACCAGCTACCAAAGCATGGAAAGGAGGACGTTGGAGGACACATGGAGAAAATGTAATATTCTTCTGTTTTTAGGAGGCCCTGGAACACTTTCCCCTATAAGCAGGGCGTTCCATGGCGTCCCATTATACTTTAACCCCAGTAAGTAAAAAGCCAGACAAAATCATGTATTTTGAAAATGCCTGCCAGACAGAGGACGTGAAGGTAAAAAGGAGGCCACATCCTCCTTTTGCCTGACATCTCGTAACCCTACTCAGGACTCCTTGTTTGCACCTGATGAAGCAGGATTTTCTCCCACCAAAGCTCATGCGATGAATAAATCTGTTGGTCTTTAAAAGTGCCACAGGACTCCTCGTCTGTTGTGCTGAACAGACCTCCAGGGCTACCGCTCTGGACCTTATCCCCATCCCACCCTCTTATTTCTGCCAGCCTCCTTGGCTTTCCAAGTTTTCTCCCCACACCATGGGCCATGGCTGCCTCCTTGCTTCTCTGTCTGTGCCAGCTTGGTCTCAGGTTTTGTCTACACACAAGGACCTAACTAAAATGGGTTTATACTGATATAAGTAACTTGCTGCAGTTCAATGGGTGTGCTCCTCTTATGTGAGCTCTTAAAACTGCTAAATTTAGGGGAATAAACAACCTTGATGTGAAACCGTTCACCAGCATGGCTGCATCCACACAGGGGGGGGGGCATGAAGAGGGGACAGGCTGAAAACCACAGCCATAATCGAATTAGTTCAGTCAGGCCAAACATTGGGTAGACCAGGCCTCAAGGGACGCAGCAAGTCAGTTAAATCAGAGCAGAGTTAACGAATCCACAAGGCCTCACTCCTTCCAACCGTCTCTGGATTACATGAAACCCACTTCCTTTGTTTTACAACCCCCACTGCCCGTATTCCTTCCTCCAACAGCTTTAAGGAGCCCTGCTTTGCCACCATCACCTTTCTGTAGGAGAATCCCTAGATCCACATACTTCACCCTCTAACTTGCTGTAATAACTAAGCCCATCGCCGCAGGATCAGCGCAAGTTTCCTCAGCTGACCAGAAACTACTACAGAGCAGCAAGACGTACTGTAACGCCCTGGAGTCTCAGCCGTCCACAACTGGATGGTTTCAGGCTGATATATTCTGGCCACAGCCTCTGTTGCCACTTCCTACTAGTCATTTTTTCACTAGTGTCTGCCTCACCCCTTCTCCCACTGCATGTCTAAACCCCGTCTACATGATTCCCCTCCTTTTCTGTTTCCCCTTCCTATCCTGACTCAGCCTCCACCACCTTTACTCAGGCTGGGCAGCCCGTATCTGTAACTGGAGACGGGGCCTGCTGCTCAGCTTTGGTTCGTACAAGATCCAAATGGGCAGCCGTGTTAGTCTAGTTCAAAAAACAAACAAACAAGGAGTCTTTAAGTGCCACAGGAGGACTCCTTGTTTGTTTGTTTAATAAATTCTTACACTGAACTCAATAGTAGTGCCTGAGTAAGGGCGTCTTGTTGTTCTCCCAACCCCTCCTGGTTTCCCAGAATGATTTAGGCTGGGCCACCCTCACTTGCTGATTTTGTTCAGAGACAGTATCAGAAATAGCATAAGACAGAACCCATTTAACTTCTGTGAGGCCACGGGGAAAAGTGACGTGGAAAAGAGCCAGCCAGCTTTAACCCTCCACTGCTGCAACAGGAGTGCATTTTCAGACTTATTTTGTTTCGAAAATTGTAGCGACTTGCCCCCCAGATACCAGATGGACTTGTCCTAGGATGTGGGGCTTCAAAAGCAAAACAGACTGGCTCACAGCTGTCTAACATCTGGGAAATCCGAAAAGCAAATGAATAAGGGGTAAAAAACACAGCTGATTTCCACTGCTGATCTATCCAGGATTTCACTGAGTGATTTGATGACATTGGTTGTGCCCTGACATGTAGCAAGGCAGATGACCTGAAGCAAACAAATGGATCGCCAGTCTAAACATGGGCATTTAATACTGCTGGTTTCAAGCCATATTAAGGAAGCAGCACCAGAATTATGAAAGGTGATTTTTGTATACCATTTTACTATTCTGATGTTTTTTATTACTAATACATGGAAGGACTTTCTTAAAAAAAAACAAAAAACAATTGTTTAAACAACCCAACAAATCCACCATTTAAAAGAGCAATCTGGTATTTTAAGCTACATACCACTTCTCAGACACTCCAGCCTCCCTTTAAAAGAGAAAAAATGCTAGTAGTGTCTTTCATATCTTGAGTTCTTTGTATAGAACTGGTAAACCACAAACAAGTCAGAAAGGTTTGCTCCGAACCTCCTTGCCACTGGGGGTTTAAAAATAATGTAGATGCTTATTGCGCTGCCAACATGTTAGATTGCTCAAAAAGACGAGTGCAACTTTTCTTGGAAGCACATGTTAAATTAGCCCCGTTATACATTCCAAACATGTTAGAAAATGGCATGCACTCACATGGATTTACAGCTACAAATGCCTTTCTTGTCATGCTAATTTCACATCCTTAGTAGTGGGCCTCTGCCATCTTCAGATCTACGCTGTCTTCAGGGAGAGGAAGCTATTGTTACAGTATACAAGATCCAGCGCTGGCTGACCCGCCCCAGCAACCTTGGCACCAATTTTGAAAGGAAGCTTGTGTTTCCTTCTTGTATGGTGCTAAAGTGCAGAGGTTGGATCCACAATCCATTTTAAGTGGACCAAAAAACCTCCCAACTCCAGAGTTTGGGATTTGGCTAGTACAAGAGTGGTTTTCAACCTTTTTTTCATTTGCAGATCCCTAAAAAATTTCAAATGGAGGTGCAGATCTCTTTGGAAATATTAGAGATCATCTAGGCCTGCAGAGGTCCACGGACCACAGGTTGAAAACCACTGCTTAGAGGCGTTCCCTGGTACAGGGAGCTGTATAACCTCAGTTAGATTGCAAGGAGTGCTGCTGATGGACAGGAGACCTGGTGAATTGTCAGCTTGGGGGTGGACATGGGATTAAAATTAAAAGTAAAATGAGCTAGCAAAGATAGAATGAAATAGGGAGAAAAGAACATCCCATGAGCCTCTGAGGGGCTCAGACTTGCCTGTGAGCCACACAGCACCTTCACCTCCTATTGAATTCAATGCAAGAGAAGACCCCTGAGTACCTCACTCAGCCAGGCCCACTGTTTGGAGTCTGATGTTCCTCTCCAAAATATGTCACCTAGGCAATGCTGTTGCACTGTGATGGAATCTGTATTTGAGAAGAGGAAGGGGTCTAGGAATAGGGAATGAACTAGCTAGTGGAAAAACCTGCTAGCTGGATACAGTTTTAATGCCAACAGAGCCCGAGCCCAGACTTACAGCTTCTCTGTGAAACACACCTATGGTGATATAGAGGGAAACAGCTTCCAGACCAGAGATAGGCACAGAGATTCCATGCATACACAGAGAGGGGAAATGAAATCATCAACAGGAAACTTAAACACCTTTTTCTCTGTTTATTTAGTAAACTGACACCTAGTGTGAAGGAAATGGGAAATTTTCCACTGCCTCACACCGCACAACCTAAGGGAAGAGATGAGGGAGAGAGGTTTGTGCATCCACTGGCCACGCTGCAACTCGTTGCTTTCTAGATGATTCCTTTTTTCCCTCCTTTCCCTTAGGGAATTATTTTTCATATAGGCTACTAAATGCCATCTGCTCTATTAATAGCATACTGAGTGGTGCACAGAAAAGGAACATTAGAAAAGCTAGTGCAGCATACAGACTGGAGTATGCGTATGCTGCACTTAGACAGGCATGACTGGCGCCTGTCGCTGACTTGGGCTAAGAGATTGTTTCATTGCAGTGTAGATTTTAGGGTCTCTCTCCCATCACAGGGTGCTAGAGCCCAGGCCCCACCGTGAATTGAAATGTCTCCACTGCAACCAACAGTCACTTAGCTTGAGCCCCACAGGTATGAGTAGCTGGTGTCTAATTGCACCATTGACATACCCATGGGTGATAAATAGTGAAGATGCGTGATCAGGCTTATGTAGATTTGATTTAATTTGATCTGGGAAGAAAGCAACTGAAGCCTGAGCTAAGGCTGCCACTGTCACTAACCCAGGCATGAGAGTGCATTTTATACCAGATGAGGTGGCACAATGCGGGGAGCAGGAAATGAAGAAGAAGCCTTCATTTGGAATTGTTTTGTTTTTGTTGGGTTATGATATACAGCTGTAAAATCTTAGAAGACTTGATGGTCCCTCTCTTCCTCCATATCCTGTCCTCATCCCCTCCTAGTTTCCAATCCACCCCTAAACTGCTTGAGTGCCATTTTTCTTCCTGTCTTCTCTCAGTTCTGGTGGTGTTGACAGAAAGGTTGAACTTGTCCAATGGGGCAAACTCAGCTGTCTTGACATAGAAGTACCCGTGCAGTTGCTTTGCATCAACCTGCACCACAGAAGATGTTGAGAAGCTAGCTACCCCAGATCTAAACTTTGCTGGGAATAATGAGGTGTTGCCACCAATCACTAACCCAGATGGGGGCATCTAGAACCATGCCAGAAGGTGGAAGCGAAGTGACTCATTGAGGGCAATCTCTCATTCAAATCAGCTCCCAGGATAGCATGGAACGCCTGAATTTAAATAAGACCCTAGGGATGATCTGGAGAATCACCAGCAAAAGAACTGGACATTCACATTCATGGGTAACATAAATATCCAGAGTTACCACAGTAAATATTAGACAACCAGCAAGAGCTTTAGAAGGGAGGTAAACCTTCCTCTTTCTGGGCATAATGCAAAATCTAGCTGGTGCAGCTTAGGAGTAAGCCCATCCTAAAAACATCCCATAATAATGTCTCCCCCATGGTTTTTTGCATCTTCTAAGCACCCTGCACTGACCACTGGATCTGATCCAATACAGCACTTCACATTCATGGACTATTAGGCCAGACAGGATGATGTGATCATCTAGTCTGACTTTCTGCATATCACAGGCCATTAAATTACACCCAGTTACCTCAGCGCTGAGCCCAAAAACTTGCATTTGTCTAAAGCATCTCTTCCAAAAGGCAACCAGGCTTGATGAGAAGACAGCAAGCAAGGGAGAATCCACCACTTCTCGTTGGCAGTTTGTTTCAGGGGTTAATCACCTTCCCTGTTATAAATATGTGCCAGATTTCTAAATTCAATTTGTCTGACATCAGTTTCCAGCCTTGTTGGTCCTTGTTCTGGCTTTCTCTGCTGGGTTAAAGAGTGAGGTGATAGCCAGTCTTTTCTCCACATGAAGATATTTATACACTGTGATGAAGTCTTACCCCTCAGTCTTCTTTTTGATAAGCTAAACTGATTGAGCTCTTTAAGTCTCCCACTTGAATGTGTTTTCTCCAGCCCTTGAGTCATTTCTGTGGCTCTTTTCTACATTGACTCCAATTTTTTAACATTCTTGTAAAAATATGGACTCCAGAACGGGAGACAGTAATTCAAGTATCACTCTCACCCATCCCATCAGCTCTGGGACTTGTTCTCCATAGTAAAAGTCCTTCTCACATCCTGGCCTGCTGTTGGAAACTGGACGGCTCCTGCTTTTCTTCAAATGCTTTCTCCAGCCTGTTCTTTTCTCCCTGGCTTATTTTGATGCCCAGCTTTTCTCTTCTAAAGCAGAAGAGAAAGCAGAATCATCCACTTAAACAAAAGCCAGACCTTTTCTGATCATTCTCCCCCAAACTTAATCTTGACCGGCTCTCTATCCCTGCCATGCTATATGGCTGACAATTCCTGCGTTCCAGATCCTGCAGTTGTACAAAGATGAGGAAAAGATGCCAGTCCCATGGCACAGTAAAGAACTGGCCAGACAGCAATTTATAAAACAGGGGGAAAACCCCAGTTTCTCTCTAGGAAGAGTCTAGTAGGCATGGGAAACCCTTCTCAGCCGTCTGTGGGGCTCCAGCCTGGTAATGGCTCTCCACCCTCATCTACTTTAAAAAGCACATTTTTCTGTGGTGTGTTTTTGAGTTGCAAGGAAGAGTGACATCTCCAACTACTTTTTCTTCTGTAAGTAAAAATTCTCTTTTCTAAACCCTCAGAGTCTCCCCCTTATCACTCTCCTGCAGTCTGTCGCCATCGTGAATGCCAGGCTCCGTTGCAGCGGATGGCGTGAGTCATTGTGGCTGAATGAATCCTGCAGACATGTTTTTAAAATTATGCAGTAAACTAGCAGATAATTAATCCCCATCTCCCTCTTTTTTTCCTCTCCTTGCTCTAATTAGGAAATGGAGCCCTTTGAGGGGACCTGCTGTTCACTTCGGGCAGTCAGACGCCTCCCCTACCGGGCTGGATCTGCACAGCTGTTCTACGATGAATCATCCCTCGCAGCCTTCGCGGGCAGGCCTCCCTTCCCAGGGAAAGAACACAGCAGCCTCTGTACCCCATATGGCAGAAGGCTGGGGCTCGGGATGCTCTACGGCACCCCCTGCAGCTGATGCAGAAGTGCCGAACGGCCCATCCTGTCTGTGCTGGACCAACAGAGGTAGGGCTACTAGATACCAAAGCCTGGAAAGGAAGACAGGGAAGTACGAAAAGGAGGACA
Organism: Podocnemis expansa; assembly: GCA_007922195.1. NCBI lineage: Eukaryota > Metazoa > Chordata > Testudines > Podocnemididae > Podocnemis > Podocnemis expansa. Next base: position 4,832,568 of record ML682068.1, read on the forward strand.
TATGGAGAAAATGTAGTATTAATGGAATATTCTTCTGTTTTTAGGGGGCCCTGGAATGCTGTCCCCTAAAAATAAGGTATTCCGTGGCATTCCAACATACTTTAACCCCATAAGTAAAAAGCCAGACAAAATCATGTATTTTAAAATGGCTGCCAGACGGAGGCCATGAAGGTAAAAAGGAGGACGTGTCCTCCTTTTGCCTGACATCTGGTAACCCTAATTACAGAGGCAGTGAAGTGGAAAACCATGGAGAGAAAGGGATTTCCACCTGCTCAGGTGGAGGACTCTCCATTTCCAGGTCAAAATAAACTGCAGCAGCCCACAGTAATGGCTGCAAACGCTGCGTTATGCCCAAGCTGGAGAGGGGCTGTGGCCTTTACTAGAGAACACTGTAGGGAGTGTGCTGCCGTATCTTTGGAGCAAGCAAATAGAGGTTCCTAGGTACCCCAAAGTCTCCTCAGACTCTGGGTGAAACCAGCACTAGCGGTCCCTCTTAGCAGGGCACAGAGAGCCCAAAGCACCCCAGCACGAGGAGAGATTTGTCCTACGGTCTCCCCCGTGGTTCCAGGCTCCTGAGAGGGAACAAGAACACACACAAGCATGAACCAAACAGGAACCTCTAGGAAGCTAAGATTTTATTTTCAAATCACCGTGGTAGCCCAAGGCACTTCACTGCTCCTTAACCATGATTCGATTCGATTCTATTCACTCTCCCCCACCTATGATCTCCGGACGACACAGGCAGCATATAGGAAAACTTTTCCTACCACTTCCAACCCTTAGCACAGAATTGCTACCAAAAAGTGCAGTGAACACAAACAAACACATCATCCAATTGGATCTTAAGCCAGAAGCTTAGGGAACAGGAAGGAAAAGTTTAAAACTTCCTCGAGAGGGAAGGAGGAGTGTCATAATTTGGGTTGGGTTTCCTTTCCATTAAACAGAGCTTTAAGTGTTGCTACAGTCAGTGAAGTATCTACAAAACTGGCCATTAGCCATGCACATGTGTGTACCCTTCATATTCTGAGTCACATGTAATCAGGTTTCTGGCACAAAGTTTCTGCTCACAGTGGTCACAACACCCCTGGGAAGAAGTGCTGTGATCTCCATTTTGTAGGTGGAGAAACTGAGGCCAAGTGCATTTGTGGCAGAAATTTTCACTGGGGTGAGCACCTCAGCAGCATGTGGGTGCAGAACACTTCTGAAAATCTGGTCTTTGTTCAGATGTGTACTGGAGCCGATTTTTTTTTTTTGAAAAGCCGGACCCTGACTGAAAGCACTGAGCATTTCAAAACCTGGGCTTGAATTGATTGGAAACTCAAGACACCCATGACTTCCACAAACTCACAGTGGGTGAGTGGCAGAGCTGGGATGGAGGAGAAAACAGGAGGCTGACTCCCAGCCTAAGAAAGACTGCTTCTTAATCCAACAGTCCAAACCTGTTGGCTTGGCTAGAAATTGTGTGAGAACAAGCTGTCTTGTGAGACTTCAGGCCCTTTTTGCTTTCGAGCGGGTAGGCAACATAACAAGTGCAGCCTTATTATTTGTGATGTTCCAGCACTTTCCATCCTGGCTGAACCAGGAAGTCTACAAAAATCTGCAAAAATAAAAACGTCTTTCAACCAGTTATGCAGCCACCTTATAGTAACTTCATCTACATCACATCATCTATTTTGCTTATGAGGATCTCAAGTGAGACTACAACTAAAGTCTTACTAAAACAGACATATCACTCACTGCTTCACCCATCCGCTAGGCCAGTAACCCTGGGAAAGAAGGAAATCAGGTTGGTTTGGCACAACTGGTTGTTGACAAATTCACAATGGCTATTCCTTATAATCCTCTAATCTTCTAGGAACTTACACATTTATTGTGTAACAATTTGTTCAGGCAGCTTTCCGAGTATCAGAGTTAGGCTGACTGGTCTGTAATTACTTGGCTCTTCTTTGTTCCCCGTTTTAAAGATAGGTATGGCACTCCTTGCCCTTTTCTAGTGCTGTGGGACCTGTTCGCCCATCCTCCATGAATTCTCAAAGACAACTGCTAAACAGTTCAGCTCTTTCCTTAACCACCTGAAAGTGAATTTCATCAGGACTTATCAACTAGAGTAGATTATGTCTAACTTACCTAAATACTCTTTAACTTTTTTTCCCTGTTTGACAAGTTCCAAAGGCGCAGCCGTTTTGGTCTAGTTCAGCAAACGACCAAGGAGTCCTGTAGCACTTAAAGACTAACAGATTTATTTATCACATGAGCTTGCGTGGGAGAAAATCCCACTTCGTCAGACACTTTGAAGAGGGGGAATTTACAGAATTTGGATGAAAATAAATGCATTTATTTTCCCCCTCTTCAAAAGCGTCTGACGAAGTGGGATTTTCTCCCACGAAAGCTCATGCAATAAATAAATCTGTTAGTCTTTAAATGCCACAAGACTCCTTGCTTTTTTTGCTTTACTAAACTAACACAGCTGCCCCTTTGGAACTCTACCAACCTTGGTATTTTCACCAGGGATGAATTTAGGCTGAAACAAAACCCATGCTTAGAAAAGTACAGTTACAGCCAAAAGAATGACTCCATAACTCTGATACTTATTTTCCATCAGTGTCTTCCAGATTAAATTTGCTCAGTTTATCTGAGAAGCAAGCCGTGCCTTTTCTCTTCCATGTGGAGATACAGCCGTACCTGATCTCACGATCAACATGCAAAGGGCCAAGTCCCCCTCTTGTGCAACTTGCAATAACTCTCTTGATACCAGTGGATTCCCTCTGGATTTACACAGGTACAAATAAGATGAGAATCTGTCCCAAACTTATTTGATTTAGGAGCATTTACACTGGTGTAAATGAGTCTGGACTTCAAATTTGGGCCACAGTCTTGCTGCCATACGCAGGCAAAACTCTTAACTTCCATTCCATGGCAGTCTTCGTGTCTCAGGGCTGCAGTTCTGCTTAGCGAGTGCTTGTCCTTCTCCTGCATCACTGTCTCTGGCACAGAAACCTTGCTTGTGCCAGCAGCCCGAGCAGATAGGGGACACAGAAGACGTGGAAAGCGCATGGGCCTGGTATTACAGATTATAGCATAACACGTGGGGGTGGGGGTCAGCAGCAGCGTGGCAGGGGGCAGAGAGAACGGCCCACACCCTGGTGGGATCCATGCCTGCACTCTTCAGCTGCTTATCACAACTGCACTCAGACCCGAAGCCTCACGCCCTCCCCCAGACAAGGCTCTGAGCCACTTGGAGCCTTATTGAACCGAATGAGCAAACTGCCCATTTATAGAGTGACCCATGTGCACTTAATGAGTTTGCTATTGACCACAGCGACCTCATGCTGCAAACACATGAGTCACTCATTGCATCTGTGTCAGAGCCCAGCTTGAAGCATTTCGCATGGAGCCGTCAATTCCGGCTATTGTGTGCATCAAGGAGCTGGGAAACAAAAACCTGTCCAAAGCTCCTGCTGAGGGACATGCTGAACTCCTCAGCTTCACCAGAACAGGGGCATAGCAGTATTGACACAGCACGCTTGCAACTTCCATTAGCCCAAGAGAGACAGTCACCAGCTTAGAGAGGGGAGAAAGGGGCGAAGGATATCATTTCCTTGCCTCACTGGGGCAGGTTGGGAGAGTCAAAGTGCTTTGAGATTCTTGAGTGCAAGGAAACAAAAGCAAGGAGTCCTGTGGCACTTAAAGACTAACAGATTTATTTATTGCATGAACTTTTGTGGGAGAAAATCCCACTTCTTCAGATGCTTTGAAGATGAGGATGAAAATAAATGCAAGAGAGTGTAAGACATGGGATCAGGTCACACAGTAACAGCAAATCAGAGCAGTTGTTAAGATTCAGCTTCTCTGATTTGCTGTTACTGTGTGACTTGATCCCACATCTTGTACTCCCTTGCATTTATTTTCATCCCATTCTGTAAGGTCCCTCATCTTCAAAGCATCTTTCAAAGTGGGGTTTTCTCCCATGAAAGCTCATGCAATTAATAAATCTGTTAGTCTTTAATTGCCAGAGGACTCCTTGATTTCTTTTGCTGGACTAGACTAACACGGAGCTGCCACTTTGAAACTTGACCGCAAGGGAAGATGGTGGTGGAGCCAGCTGGGATTACAGCTACCCAACCCCTGCTGCATTCCAGGTCAAATACGTTCAGTCTGAAGCTTTCAACCAGCCAGTTTGTTTCCAGCTCAGCCATCATTATAAACTTCAGTTTAAGGTGCATCCTTATTTGATGCTGGCTTTTAATGACAAAGGCCAAGTGAACTTTTCCAAAAGGGGAACTAGCTGACAGCACACCCTGCTTGCCACATACAAATAAGGTGGGGACTTACACATCTTCTAAGAGCAAGACAACGTGCAGGCACAGAATGCAGCCTGACAAGGACACCTGAATCAAGAGGAGAGGGGTCCTGGCTCAACCCCCCCAGGAGCTTAGCACACACGCATTTGGCACAGCGTGCTTCGGCTTACAAAGTCTTCTCTTGCAGCTGGCAGAGGCTTTGGACTCTGCCAAGAGTGCTGGACCTGGGCCTATATCCTGAAGAGATATGTCCTTGTGTTCTCAGCAGGAGATATTGTGCATGCAGGGCCGGCTCTATTGTGAGGCAAGAGACAGACATGGCTTCAGGTGACAGTTCTTAGGGGTGCCAAGCCCCCCGAAGATCAGGCTGGCTCCTGCCTCTTCAACTCTTTCCAAGCAGCGCAGGCACTCTTAGTCAACTTGCAGCTTAAGTCACGTAGGCAGAGTGCACTTTAAATCCCTCTGCAGGCAGCCGCTGGAGATTTATGCGCTTTGGAAAACCGTTTTCAACCTCCATGAATGCGATGGGGGGGGTGCCAAATCAAAATTGGGTTTGGGGCACCACAGCCCCTTGAGCCGGCCCTGTGTGCATGTTTCTCTGCTCATGGAGGCAAAGGAAGCTGGGCTCGAGGGCAAGGTTAGTGGGGGACACTGTTCTGGTCCCCACAGTAACAGGCCACTTTGGTTACTGACACCCATGTACTCTGCTGCCAGGTGGTTCTCCCTCTCCTTTGTATCTGGTCTCCAGCAGAGAGTTTTCGATCTCCTTCCTTCAGCACAAAGAGAATATGCAGGGAGAAGATGGCTTTCCATGCCAAGGTGCGGCAGAGATTACTTGGGGCTGCTCAGGCTTATCCAACAAGCTTGGTCCCTACGCTTGCTGCCCATACGCAGCTGCCCACTCTTCCCCATGCCCTCCTTCTTCACATGCACTGCTGCTAGGTGGTAGTGCAGTGCTCAGGTCCATGCCTCCCTCTTTGCAGATCCAGCTGGATGTGTCATTCGGACGGAGCAGCACACAAACTGGCCAGCTGGGGCGTCAGCTTTTCCAGATGCTTCCCCTCCAACTCCTTCTCCAGATGCTGTCCCTCTAGCTCCTTCAGCTGTGTGCTCGTGACCATTTCAACCCTGAACTTTTCCAGCTACAAAAAGGCCAGCAAATGGCTGGAGAGTTTCCTCATTGATGACTCCCTACTGCTTTGCAGGCAGGCTATTCCCAGTGGTTCTTGCTACATATGACAGTCCCTGCTTGGCTTCTCACCCTGCAGAGCCTCTAGTGATGTTGCCAGTGTCACAGGGCAGCTGTTGTCCCATGAAGATCTTAACCACAAACAGAGGGCAGCCTAATCCAAAAGCTGCAGACAAGAGAAGGAATCAGGCCCTAGAGGAGATGGTGTCTCCTGAATCTCTTTTCATTAATGATTTTGTTTAGAATAAAGATCCCAAGAGCCTCTAAGACCGTCATTCCTGTAACAAGTCTCAGTTACATCCCCTCCCAGCTTCCTCTGCGATTGGCAGACAGAATAAAGTTACAAGGTGCTGCTCTATTGTATTTGCTTTCCCTTAGTAGGAAAGTAAGAGAAACAAAAGTAGGAAAAAAAGTGAGAGGAAGAGAAAAATTAATAAATCTTTCCTCTTGGGCAAGCACCCTCCTACCAAAGTTCTCAAAGCCCTCTGCAAACACATGGAAGCAAACCTACCAGTGCCTCACAACACAAATATCATTCTCCTCATTAGCAGATGGGGAAATGAGGTCCAGGGAGGGTTTGTTCTCAGTTTGGACAGTGCAGGAACAGAGCGTTCCTGGTCCATAACTGGGGCTCTTAAGCACGGTGGCAATCATTATGAAGGGACCGCCTCCGATTGCACAGTAAATCCGTGGCACAGCTTGATTAGAAATCAAAGCTTTATTTTCAGTTCTGTACTTGAACCACTAGACCATGCGTCCCCTCTGAAAAACAGCAGAAGGCAGGATAAAGAGAAGTAAGAGGGTTAGTGGGATAAATTGCTATACATGGCTCTCTGTGAAACCCTGCAAGAGGATGCCATGCTGACCTCTTTCACACCATCTTGCAGGGAACGGCATCAGTGAAGACAACCAACCACCGTAATAGCCTGTTGGGTCATCCATGCCCTCCAGTTAACAACCCACACTCCCCGCCAACTAATCTGCAAAGGCATTTCACTGGCAGCCGGGCACACCTGCCCCACAGTGTGCGCAAGCTGCTGCTGAATGAGCTTCAGCTGTTGGGAATTCTGCGGCAAGAGGACGGTTCCAGGCAGTCACTGAATTTTGCTCTGCCTCCCAAATTGCCAGTGAGAGGGCATCATTAGGAGGGTGGCAGTAAGTGTCTAGCCAGACAGGATCAGAACAATTCACACAGGCCAGACAAGCCCTCCAACAGCCAGTCACTCTACTCCTCTGCTTGGCACTTATGCATCTAAACCCAGCCCCCACTAAAGAGACCGTGAGTCTCTGAGACCAGAGGCCGCATCGGCGCTTTCCACACCCACACTAGACAAGGAACTAGACTGTTTCCTCTGCCTTGCAGCCTGTTGAATCTCTGCTCTCTGGTGCTGATGGCTTGTGGCAGACAGAGCATTGGCTTCCTTCTGGCACTCCGCCAAATCGTGAAAGCCAGCTGTTGCCTAGCTTACTTCT
>ML682068.1:4839540-4850262 GCA_007922195.1 Podocnemis expansa
GGCACTCCGCCAAATCGTGAAAGCCAGCTGTTGCCTAGCTTACTTCTCATGAGTAATCTTGCTCCAGCCATTGCACGAGGGGAGTGACCAGCTAGAAAGTGTGAAAAGTCAGAACAGGGGACAGGGAGCAAGAGACACCCCTATAAGGCAAGAAAAGCAAGGAGTCTTGTGGCACTTAAAGACTAACAGATTTATTTATCTCATGAGCTTTCGTGGGAGAATATCCCACTTCGTCAGATGCTTTGAAGAGGGAGAACTTACAAAACTGGATGAAAATAAATGCAGGGGAGTGTAAGGCATGGGATAAGGTCATACTGCAACAGCAAATCCGAGCATTATGACAGGTAATTTGACTTCACCCTCCCTCTGTATGCTTTCTCCTGATTTGCTGTTGCAGCATGACTTAATCCCATGTCTTACACGCCCCTGCATTTATTTTCAACCAATTCTGTAAGTGCTCCCTCTTCAAAGCATCTGATGAAGTGGGCTATTCTCTCACAAAAGCTCATGCGATAAATAAATCTGTTAGTCTTTAAGTGCCACAGGACTCCTTGCTTCTTTTTTGCTTTACTAGACTAACACAGCTGCCTCTTTGGAACTTGGCTAGATGCAAGGCCATATAAGGCAAAACCCCAAATACTGGGACTGTCCCTATAAAATCGGAACATTTGCTCCCCTCTGGATAAGTAATGTCAGTCCAAGTGTCAGCTGGGAGCTGGTGTTCACTCATACCAGGGTGTGTAAAAATGCAAGCTGTCAGTGAAAACAGGGGATGCAGGAAGCCAGGCGGCATGTTTTACAAAAGGCTTCTATTTTTGCTTGAGTGGGCATGATATATTGTGCCGATCCGGGCAAAAATACAGACCATTTAGCAGAGCAGCAGATGGTCAATAGAGAGGACCTACAGTGATGTGCATGGGTCTCAGCAATTATCTTTATTGGCCTCTCCCCATGTCCCTGCCCCAGGCTTCAGGAGACAGCCCTCCCCTCCTCTATGTCAGAGGCACTGAGGTCAGTCCTCCGTGATGCCAGCTCTATGGCCTAGTTCAGTCTTTCCTGTTGAGAACAAATTCTTGTCTCTCAGAGATGCTGTGTGCTACCCTTTCAGCATTTTTTGCTTCCTGTTGCAGGGCTGGAAATCCCTCTTCCTCCCCCATCCTCCCTCCCTTCCCGAACTTCATGAACCCCAACAGCCAGGGTGTCATGGGGGGGAGGACAGAGAGAAGATGAAACCCTAGTCTTCTGCTTCATAGTGCTAAGCACTCGACTGGCATTCTGGTTTTCTACTCCCTGAAGCCAGCCCTCCCCCTGGCACGAGCAGCTTTTTGCACATTGAAGAGGAAGGTCTTGTGGACAATGGCTCCCATAACAGAGAGGGGATCTGAAGTCTGCTGTGAGATAAATGGAGAGGGTAACAGGTACTTAGGAAGCTGAAGATCATTTGCAGCCTTTCCCTGGCAGCAAGGAAAGAGAAAGCACAGAGCAGGTGAAATGGAGTGGGGCAGAGCATTGAGCCAGGAGGTAGGTTCGGGAAGGGAGGGAGGATGGGGGAGGAAGAGGGATTTCCAGCCCTGCAACAGGAAGCAAAAAATGCTAAATTGACATTCTTTGTAACCCATTAGGTAGGCTATCATCATTCACAGTGAAACCAGAGAGATAGACTGACTTTGGGCTTCAGAACCACATCAAATTCAAAGACACCTTACAAGCAGGGGGTGCCCCTCTGAACTGGCCTGGCTTATCTGTGGTGGGGAGGGAGGGACCGGCAGGAAAGTCTTGGCGTGTGGAGCAGGCCGTGGGTTTGAAAATAGCTTCTGCCTTTGCATCTCCTCTACAATGAGCTGTCGTAAGCTGCTCCCTCCAGGAGTGCTCTCTGGAGAGGAAGTGGCTGCATCCATCAGCCCCTAAATCAAACCACCCTTGTTATAATTGTTTAGGTCTCAGTTCCACATGTCTTGCTGTGGTCTTTGGGGTCATTTGCTTTGCTTTTGTTTAAAATGAAGACTGCAGAGCCAAACTGCTCTCACAAGCGAGCAAGCTATGCATCAGTTGCCCCCTTGCCCTAACCGAGCAGTGCGGTTTCACCTCCACATGCCTAGGCCCATGTATATTGCACATTATCTGGCCATATCCCGGCCAATATGCTGCGAAGTATGACTGGCCAAATTCCTGTCCTGGTTGGGAGATCTTATTAGTGCCCCTGCACACAGGTGTGGTGGTGAGACAAGTATAAGGTGCTCGCACCTGCATTCCTCCCTCCCACAATCTCAAACGTGCATGACAGGTTTTATTTGTTCAGCTACTGGCCCCAGCAGCCCCCTGTGCAACCCATGTGATATCCCCCACTGTCTCATTATTACTTTGTTGTTCCATGGCAATAGCATCCAGAAGATCCAATGCAGATCACAGCACCAGTAGGAGAGGTGCTGTGCGAACACACAGAATTAGGCCACCTCTGTGCTAAGGAAGTTACCTTCTGATTAATTTAAATTTTAAATACCTCCTCCGAGGAAGGAATTAAAAAGAAAACCATCATATGCATCATGCATTAACCCAGTGGTTCCCAACAGTTTTGGCTCGAGGGCTGCAAACATTATTTTCACAACCTTGAACAGTCCCCAGCCTATCATCTCATGGAAACTGCATTGATGTATACACCATTAAGGACTACAAATCAATAGATATTTTATTTAAAGAACATTTTGATGCTATGCTCATTTTTACATTCACTATTTTACACCTACAAATTATTCCTGCATGTCCCACGCTCACAGGCAAAGCACTAGTGTGAGTGAGTGACTATCACTACATACCAAAGCGCATGGCCTCACAGCTAAGCCATAGTGAGTGGCCTGTTCAGTGCAGGGCCAAATTGGGAGGCACTGCTTTTTAGACTCCTGCCCCTCCGCAAGCATGGTGGGTCCTGGCTGCTCCACCAGCAATATCCTACCCCCATCCCTCCAGTGCAGCCAGCTGAAAAGAGTTCAATGAGGAGGCTGCCTCTTTGTTGATCTCCCGTCCCTGGGGCTGCAGCAGGGAAACCACATACATCTTGCAGCCCCATGAGCACCACCTAGGTCAATAGGCAGGAGCTCCCTTCTGCAGCCAGGAGGATGGGAAATCAGTGCTCCCCCTCCCTCTGGCTCCAGCAGGGATCTCCCCATCCCACAGGGAGTGCTTTGCTGTGTTCCTTGCTATTGCAAGGGGGAGGAGGGCTGATCTCCTGTCCCTTTTGCTGTAGCAAGGAGCCTGCACTGGTCTTGTAGCCCCACAGTAACATGCTCTGCTTGGGTCTTTAGATTGCAGCTCCCTTTTGCAGCCAGCAGGAGAGGAGTGTGGCAGACCATTGTCAAAGGCCCCACGGGTCAAGGGTTGGGAATCAGTGTATTAGCATATAATCTACAGAAACACACACAAACTCTGCTGAGAATGAAGAAGTGAGTGGGAGAGGGGGAGGGAGCAACTGTCTCTGGACACCTCAGCCTCTCACTGTCAACTCAGGGCTGAGACTGGAAGGAGAAAGCACGGGACAGGGAATCAACAGATCTGAGATCAGTTCCTGGCTTAGCCACAGATTTCCTGTATGCTCGTGAGCAAATTATTTAATCACATCATGCCTCAGTTCCCCAAGCTGTAAAACGGGGGAAGCAATTTCCCCACCTGCCAGGAGGGCTGTGAAGAACGCTTCACGGCTGTCTGCGTGGCCCTGGGCTGGAACGGTGATGAGGGCAGGTAAGGACATAGCTGAAGTCTCAAGAGTCCATTGGGAGGCTGGCCTCAGCGGGCAGCCTTCAGGTAGTTGCCTTTCCACCTCCTGTTCAGCCAGGCACTGTGGAAGCGATTAAAGAGACAGCTGCATGTGCAGAAGTGAGGTTGACACAGATACCTAGGGGAAGGAATCCATAGAATCCTACTTCTCTGGAAACAGTTGTCAGACCCCTGGGAATCAAACCTCCAGCACAGACATCGCCATGGCCAGACAAGCCACTCCCTCCATGACTGGACTCCACAAGAGTCCTTGGCAGTGCAACAACAGGAGCTTTTAGAAAAGGCACAAAGCCTCTTGAAAAATCCTCCCTGCAGTGAAGACCTGTCTTTTGCAGCCAAGCCTCCCTGGAAACAGGCTGCTAATGATGTTTGCAGCCGAGCCAAGCATGAGTATGGCAGTTCTGCAACACCAAGTCCCTGTCAACTCCAAAAAAGCCTCTTTCTTGCACAGCTCATGTTCGGTGCAGGCTGTGTCTTCGCTGCCAGCCATTTTAAACACATCATAAGAGCTCTCGGCTTATATGTATTTCTACAATCACCTGCTCTTGTGAGATAGGTAGGCAGTGGTGCAGATATCAGTCCCATCTTGTTCTTAGCAGTCACTTAGCTAGCTAGTCACTAACACAGTGGTTTTCAAACCATAGGTCAGTACTGGGTCACAGGCTCCCAGGTACTGAGTCACAGGGTCCCCTGCTGCTGCCACCAAAAGACTGGAATGCATTGCTAAAAGATGTAATTTTTGGCTTGCACGCATAAATGATTTTCTTCAACTGGGTCCCGAGGAAAAGAAGGTTGAAAACTAGTGATCTAAAACACCAAAGGGCCAGCCATATTAGTCTAGTTCAGTAAAACAAACAAGCAGTCGTGTGGCACTTAAAGACTAACAAATTTATTTATTGCATCAGCTTTCATGGGAGAAAATCCCACTTTGTCAGACACTGTGAAGATGGGGGAATGTACAGAATGAAAGGAAAGAAATGCAGGGAAGTGTAAGTCATGGGGCAGGTCACACTGACACAGGAAATCAAATTCTCTCATACAAATCCAACCTACAGCACATTCTTCTGCGTGGCTGGACTTCACAAAAAAGAGAAGAACCATCTACACCACACACTTTACTTTCCTACAGAAGAAAAAAGACACCAAACTGTCTAAACTGCTATACACCACTAAGGACGACAAGAGTGACACCTTCAATCCAGCCAACAACATTGTTAATCTTTCAAGCTACACACTTACTCCAGCGAAGGAATCTATACTATCTTGGGGGCTTTCCTTCTGCCCCACAACTGCCACAGAAAAGATAAAATTCTGTGCTGACCTGGAAGACTACTTTCACCATCTAAGACTCGAAGAATTTTCCATACCACCACTGATCAATGCAATGACACACAGGTACCTTCCTCCAAACACTGCAAGAAGAAATATTCTTTGTGGACTTCTTCAGAAGGTTGAACAACAGGTTAGACTTCTACATAGATTGTTTCTGCCACCGTGCGAAGGCTGAAATCGAGGACAAACAACATCCTTTACATCATAATCTCAGCCATACAGAACGCAATGCCATCCACAGTCTCAGAAACAATTCTGACATTATTTTTAAGGAGGCTGACAAAGCAGGTGCAGTCGTCATCATGGATAAACTGGATTATGACCAGGAGGCTTATAAACAGCTCTCCAATACAACATGCTACAAACCTCTTTCCTCTGACCCCACTGAAGAATACCATAGGGAATTACAACACTTACTCAAGAAGCTACCTAAGGCCAGGGGTGTCGCTGGCTGGGGAGGGACCCGGGGCACGGGCCCAGGCCCCACCCCTGGCCTGCAGGCCCTGCCCCCAGGCCCCGCCCCCTGGCCGGGGACAGGGCCAGGCACCACCACCGGCGGCCAGGCCCTGAATCTCCAGCCCAATTGGGCCGGAGATCCGGGGCACTGGCGCTGGGGTTCAGGGCACGTACCCCGGAGTGCCCAGCGCCAGTGACGCCCCTGCCTAAGGCAGCACAGAACAAATAAAGACAGACGCACCACCAGAACTCCGGCCAAGGATATTCTATCTACTACCTAAAATCCATAAAAGGAAACCCAGGACACCCCATCATCTGAGGCATTGGCACTCTTACAGCAGGCTTATCTGGTTATGTGGACTCCCTCCTCAGTCCCTATGTTATCAACATCCCTAGCTATCTTTGAGATACCATGGATTGCCTGAGGAAAATCCAATCCACTGGTGAGCTTTCTGAAAACACCATCCTGGCCACTATGGATGTAGAAGCTCTTGACACCAACATCGCACACAAGGATGGATTACAGGCCATTAGAAGAACCATCCCAGATGATGCCACAGCACAGCTTGTGACTGAACTTTGTGACTTTGTGCTTACCCACAACCATTTCAGATTTGAGGATAATTTATACCTCCAAGTCAGTGGCACTGCTGTGGGTACCCGCATGGCTTCACAATATGCCAACATTTTTATGGGAAACTTAGAACAATATTTCCTCAAGTCTCATCCCAAAGCACTTCTCCTCTACTTACGCTACATTGATGATGTCTTCATCATCTGGACCCATGGAAGGGATGCTCTTGAAGATTTCCACAGAGATTTCAACAATTTCCACTCTACAATCAGACTGAGCCTGAAACACTCCACACAGGAGATCCAGTTTCTGGACACTACAGTACAAATTAGGGATGGACATATCAACACTACTCTATACCAAAAACCTACTGATCGGTATCGTTATCTACATCCCTTGAGCTTCCATCCTAAACACACCACACAATCCATTGTCTACAGCCAAGCCCTAAGATAAAACCACTGACAGAGAGAGACATCTTCAGGGTATCTATCAAGCTTTCTTAAAACTACAGTACCCACTGGGGAAGTAGAGAAACAGATTGACAGAGCTAGGTGGGTACCCTGCAGTCCTACAGGAAAGGTCCAAGAAAGAAAACAATAGAAACGGTCACCACATACAACCTTCAAGTCAGACCTCTACAACGGATCATTAAGGACTTACAGCCTATTCTAAAAGATGATCCCTCACTCTCTCTAGCCTTGCGAGACAGACCTCTCCTCACCTACCAACAGCCACCCAATCTTAAAGAGATACTCACCAGCAACTACAGACCTAACAACAGAAACATTAAAGCAGGCACATATTCCTGCAACAAACAACGCTGCCAACTTAGTCCACACATCTGCACAAAAGACACTACCATGGGACCTAATCAAGCCAGCTATTCCATCAAAGAGTCATTCACCTGCTCATCCACTAATGTGATTTATGCCATCATGTGCCAGAAATGCCCCCACACCTTATACATTGGACAAACAAGACAGTCCCTACGCAGAAGAATAAATGGGCATGACACCGACATCACAAATCACAACACAAAAAGGAAAGTTGCTGAGCACTTCCATTTTCCTAATCACTCCATTGATGATTTGTTAACGATGGTCCTCAGGAAAAGTCAATGGGACATCAAGACTTCAAAAAGAAACAGCCAAAACTGAACTAATATGCAGATTAGCTTGTGTGAAAGCAGGACTGAATCGTGACTATGGATTCTTTTCACATTATAACAGGTAATTTGACTTCACCCTCCCTCTATGTGCTGTTTCCTAGTGTTTGAATCCTTACAAGTGCTCTGATTTGCTGTTGCAGTATGATCTGTTCCCATATCTTACATTCCCCTGCATTTATTTTCATCCCATTCTGTAAGCTCCCCCTCTTCAAAGCATCTGACGAAGTGGGATTTTCTCCCACAAAAGTTTATGTGATAAATAAATCTGTTAGTCTTCAAGTGCCACAGGACTCCTTGCTTTTTTTTTGCTTTACTAGACTAACACCACTGCCCCTTTGGAACTTCGCAAATCAAAGCAGCTGTAAAGATTCAAACATTGGGGAACGGCATATAGAGGAAGATGAAGTCAAATCACCTGCTGTAATGAGAGAAAAATCCAAAGTACCTATTAAGCCCTGAAGCAACACAACTGAATTTGCAAATAAATTCAATCTCAGCAGCTTCTCTTTGAAGCTGTGACCTGGTATTCATCTGTCTGAGCACAGCAATTAGCAAATCATCAATGGAGTGACCTGGAAGGTTGAAATGCGGACCCACTGGTTTTAGAGTATTGTGATTTCTGATGTCAGATTTGTACACCCTTTGTTCGGACTAGGCAGTGGTTAGTTCGGACTAGTAAGACCCCTTGGTTAGTTCGGACTAGCCAGCTTAATTTGAACTTTAGTTTGAACTAAGCACGGCCAAGACCCGAAATAATGGCTAGTTCTGATTAAAGAAGTTCAAACTAAGCCATTAGTTTGAACTAGCCATGTGTTCTAGTTCAAACTAAAAAGTTAGTTCAAACTTGAACGCACAGCTAGTTCAAACTAAAAAGTAGCAGTTACTCTGAACTAACCTGAGGTTAGTTTGGACTAACATCAGACTTTTTTAGTTTGGACTAGCAAGTCCGGACTAAGAAAGTAGAAGTAGACATAGCCCATGAAACAAGCTGATGGGCCATTGTCTGAGGCCAGGTCCTTGGAGATCACCTGTCCACATCCTAGCAGGTAGAAACCAAAACTGGCAGCACAGCAGAGAAGTCAAATGATGAATGTCCCATGAACTCCCCAGTTCATCGCCAGAAGCAGGCAGCCTTGCACAATACCCTACCCGTGTGTGAAGATCCAAAGGGGCAGCCATTTTAGTCTCGTTTGGTAAAAACAAGCAAACAAGGAGTCCTGTGGCACTAAAGACTAACAAATATATTTATTGCATGAGCTTTCATGGGAGAAAAGCCCACTTCATTAGTCTTCAGTGCCACAGGACTCCTTGTTTGTTTTACCTGAATGTGTTATGTGGAGGAAGAACACACTACCACCATTCCCTAGGGCCTAGAAACACAACACCTTCTGGAGGCCCCCCAGACCTCTCAGTCTTACAGTGGTTAGCATCTTGCCCCAGGCATCATGGTGCAGATTTCTTCATGGAGCTTGTGGTGAGATTTTCAAGTGCTCGCCACCCACTTTCAGGATCTAACTTTCAAAAGAGCTATGCTCCCATTTGGGCAGCTAGAAAAGGGCTGGCTCGCAAAAGTGCCCATCACCCAGGAGCTCTAACTGTGACACACTGTAGATTATGGGCACTGCTAAAACAGCCTCTGAGACACTTATTTTTAGTAATAGATACAAAGTCTGTCATAGTGGTGGGCGTGTTTTTGTGGGACATTTGTGGAAAGGAGGTGGGAGTGGGCTGGGGATAGGCAGGTGGGGATCGAATTGGGGATTTTAGATTACAAATATATTTACTAGTTGGAATTTTTATCCTGAATAGTATCAGTTTTGTAAAGGTTAGGGGATTAGCACTATCAATCTAAACATATACCTTAGCATGAAATCTATTAATTTATATGTATTACAGCTATAAATTTATTCTTTTATTTTGCAAATCAGGTACCTAAATTGTCAGGCCTAATAGAAGGAAGGCAGTAAAATAACTGGGTTTTGCACTAAAAAGGCGGTGTGAATCTCTGGTGTTGGCTAAAACAGAAGTGGTTACACAGCAAGTACAGAATAAGCACAGGATCTTTATTCCTAGTGGATCAGATCTGTGTTCTTCGATGCATTTCCAAATAATGCTATTTGCTTTGCGCACACATGGTTTGCTACCAATAGCCGTCAATCCCTTCCATTCACAACTTCTACCTGATCAGATACCAACAATATAGACATACAATGGGACCAGGAGAATGGGAGAGGCATTCACAGTGAATTTTAAAGAAAACAATTTGAGTCAGTGCCAAGATAAGGGTTGTTCCAACAGTGGCATCGTATTTCTCTACCTGCTCAGAATAATCTTTGAAGAGGCTTAGAATGCAGAGGTTTTGCCAGTCACATCAGAGCATCAGCACGTGCCTTCTGTTGTGTCCCCTGCATGACCTTGTTGCAGAATTTGATTGCATCACTCAGAACTTCATTCAAATGCCCGCACGAGACAATGCAATTTTGCTGAACTTCTCATGACAGCCTCCATTCTTGCAGAGGACCTTGATTTAGCTCCTAGCTTCGCTCAGCTTAGCAGAGTTCTCCATAGCCACTTGGAGAGCCACATGGCAGCATGAAAAGAGATCACTGCAGAGGCCATAAACTCAGCTCAAGGTGGGAAACAGTGCTAGTCAATCCCCTTACCCTATAAATGTTCAGACAGGAGAGTTGTTCCATCAGGTTCAAAATCAGACTCAACCATGCCTGATCATTTACCTCTATTACGCTATGTCCCTTCAGACACATTGTCCGCTACCAGCTATCCCTTTACTGTAGCTCTTCAACCAGCAACAAGCTCTGTAATACAGCAATAAAGAAGTCACTCCACCATGTGTCATGAAAGCTCAAATGTTTTCAAAAGCTGCAGCTGTAGTTCTTACGAACTAGAGGCCAAACTTTGAAGTCTGCACTCATTTCTTAGGCAAACTTTCCATCAGTGGCAGTTGTTTGGCCAATCTAATCAATAGGAAAGACCTCTGGGTTTTTGTAGACCTCTGCACCAGTTAGTTTAGAGTCTGACTGGTGTAGAGTATTAAGATACATTACAACAGTCCTAGTGTAGCTTTCAAGAGTGACGCCCAACATGGCAAGTCAACGCTACCTTTGGAGAGACAAGTGGTATCCCTCATTGGGGAATATTGTATGTAGGTCCCAGCAAAATGCAACTAATTCAATCACGACTGGTGGGCTCACCCTACCCACCTGCAAAATATCACAGGCTAGATATTACCATGATGGGTCTAGAGTCTCAGGGGTGGCCAAATTTATAGAACTCAAGAGCCATGCAAGTTGATTATTAAACCTTTGAGGGTCGCATTGAGGCATATAGCCATATCCTTCTACCTACTCCAAAATTACTAAGTTTAAAATTTATAGCACACTTTAATTTTATTGTAAAAAGA
>ML682068.1:4850272-4860776 GCA_007922195.1 Podocnemis expansa
GTTAAAATAAAATCATGTTTTACAACGAGTAAATGCCATTAGGGCTCAACAAAGAACAGAAAATATGTGTGTGACCATTGCTAACGGCCCATTCTGCCCACTAGAGTACTAAGACATATCTCCAATGGCGTGATAGCAAGAGTTTTTAAATAATACGAATCTCATTGAATAGCTTTAGTGATCGAGAGCAAAGAACTCTGATCGAGATCATAAAATTTCCAGTAAAAACTCCTGCTTCTATTTGCACTACTTTTTCATGATGCTGCCCTGTGCTGAGACTCAGTGTCTATTTGTGTTTTAGAAATTTCAAGGTATTCACATCATTCATGACTGATAAACAGTTCTGATTAGGATTGAAAAAATAATCTTTATATTAATTGAAAACAAAGCCTGGGAGACGTTTGCACTTGGGAAAACAATTCGAGAAAATGATTTGCTGACATTCTTCAGCGAGCCACACTTTTTCATTCAAGAGCCACGTGGGGCTCCTAGGCTGCAGTTTGGTCATGCCTGCTCTAGACCAAGGAGGGTTCAAGTTCATCCATTTAACTGTCAGGTGAGACTGCAAGAGCAGGGGTTACTCAGAGCAGCTAGAGTTATGCCATCTCTTTAGAGAAGACAGAGATCAACCTACCATTGGCATACTAGCTACTCAACATCTGTGACTTTCCTTGCTCAGAATGTGAAGAAACACCTGTCTCCAATCCAGAGAGCATCCTATGCTATAGCATTTGGCTCTCTTGTCTCAAGTGGGCTCCTAGGGAGTTACTGTGTTCAAGGTGAAATCTGCATTGATGGCGCACACAACCCATCAGATATTTCATCCTCCCTTTCTTGAGCCAAAGCAGGTATGAGGGAGGCATCCATTTTACACAGTACTCCCCTTCTCTGTCCAACAG
Organism: Podocnemis expansa; assembly: GCA_007922195.1. Lineage (NCBI taxonomy): Eukaryota > Metazoa > Chordata > Testudines > Podocnemididae > Podocnemis > Podocnemis expansa. The sequence goes on from ML682068.1 coordinate 4,851,172, forward strand.
CTGCAAGAGAACAGACGGACAGGGAGCTGACAAAGCTTTGACGGGGGAATTGAGGCCTATGAGCCAGTCAGAGTGATCAGGGTGCAGAAGGTGGCACAAGGAGACAGCAGATGAGTGCAAAGAGTTTGTTTGGGCAGGGACGGATCCCTGTGGAAAGGCTGAAAGTGTCACTTTGTTCATGCGAGGCCTCTTGGGTCTGGAACAAGTTAGCAGGAGATAGACGGGGCACCCCCCTGGCAGCTCCCATCTTCACAGCCCTGGGGATTTCCTCTTCCCTCTCTCCCCCCACCAAGGACTCCTACAGAGTTCCCCATAGCAAGGAAGGCGGCTGGAATACTTTTTGAATTTCTCTCCCTTCCATGCTTCTACCCCACAGAGGGACTGATCTAATCATTTCTTTCTCCTCCTCCTTTCCAGCACCTGCTTGTTTGAAGAGCCAGACTCTAGCCCCATCCATCACACTGACTAGGCGCTCTCAGAAACACATCCGTCTGGCCCAGGTTTTTGGTTCCAATAATGTAGTTGCACTGTGCCTCTGAACCTGAGAGGGATGCGCAGAGTCTGGGACACCATGGCAACCAGCGTAGTGTTGCCCATAAGCCTCAGCCAAGAAAAGGGTGGAGGACATGTTCTGATGACAACATTATTGCACGCCAGACAGGGAAAGCCACCCAAAATCCTATCTGTGCCTTGGCTTCCTTCCCTCCTTGATCCTGGTTCTAAGGCTGACAGTTCCAGGCAACAAAGTCTGCTTGGAATGGTCTCTCTTGCGTCTTGGAAGCCAAGAACATCCTCTATGGATGAAAGCCTGTTGCTATTTTTGTTATCAGAAAAGTCAGAAATCATGGGGAGGACAACAGTGCTATTGTCTATGATCTGGATTTATTGCCAGTCACCCCCTGCGAGGCTGACCCAAGAAAGATGCAGAGCCCAGGCTACTTCAGATCATGCATCTTGTTTCTGCATCCAGCCCCGAGTGTCCCAGAGATGCGGCATACTCCTTCACCTGCCAGCTCAAAGGTAAGTAAAGTTCCTGGGTGTCACTGAAGAACCACCCAGCATGGCTTCTTCACTAAAACCAGATGCACAGGCTGGAACCCTGGATAGGCATCATGCAGGGCCAAAGACAATCCCACCAACAGGAGGGATTTGTGAAACCACAGAAAACAGCCAGGGACTTCACAGGAAACCATTTCATAAGCAGCAGAGAGGAAGGTTTCACTAAGTATGGTAGTAATCTGTATATGAAGAACACCTGGATCCATAACCCAACTGAGTACAAGACAGGCAGGCCTGTGGGAAGGGAACATTTGTAAATGAGGGAGATGTACGCTCAAATTGCTACCAGAGAGAGGCTCCAGTAAATTCCCTAAGGCAGAGCTTTAACTCTCTGTTTGAGCACCCAGGGTGCGTTTTGATCAGAACCGTGTCCCTTGCAGTTAGCAGTGACTGGGGCTTGTGCCACAAAATGCGCCTTTGAATGCAGCAGCTCTATTGAGCCGCTCCAGAGTACCCCTGGGAAAGCCCCACTTGCCCCACTGTAGTTATGGCTCTGCCCTAAGGAAGGTCGTTGGTGCCACTGTGTAAAAAAACTCTGTGAACAGGATTAAGGTTGAAACCTTCCCTAAAGTACCTTTTGTCTGCAGCCTTCATAAGCAGAGGCTGTAAGAAGCCACAGCGCGGGGGGGACGACACTATCTGCCAAACCGTTCACAGCAAGCCAGTAGCAAAGTTGGGAATAGACTCCAAGTCAGTGGTTCCCAACCGGCAGTCTGTGGACCCTTAACCACCAGTACTAACAAGTTTGAACTAAGCATTCCTTAGTTCAAATTAAGAAATTTCTTAGTTTGCACTAGGGAACGCCTAGTGCGGCCATGGGCTAAGTTATCCAGACCAAGCCTCCTTAGTCCAGACTAACTTGCCAGTGTAGACATAGCCTTAGCTGCCAGTCCCATGCTCTGTTGAAGAGACCATGCTACAGAGGAACCATTTCAGATGAAAAAAACACAGCAGCCCAGACCTTGACTTGAACAGCAAACGTCACATCTCGAAAGTTTCAGAAAAGGGCAGATCACTTTTTATTCCCCCATTTCACACACTTGCACATTTCCACAGGAAAATCCCGCACTGCCGGACAGCACATGTAAATCAACCTGACGCACTGGTAATCTCATGGGAAAACCTGCTTGAAGGAGATTGTGAGTATGAGCAGAGGCTGATAGCTAACAGTAAGCTAGGAAAATGCAGCATGATCTGGCTTGGGGTGGGCACTTATTAAAGCAAAGAGCCATTTGACTGACTTCACATGGCCACAAAGTGCTAAACAATCCATCCCCTCCAATGCCTGGGAAACCGGAAGCTACAAACTGTTTAGTGCTTGCTCTTTGCATGCTGCTAGGGTTTGATAGCAAGTTCTGAGCTCCTGCTGTGTTCACTCCACTTTTAATGAACAGCAGCAGAATACAGCTACTCTTGCCAAGGACAGGGCCTAAGCTGGAGCCCCACTTCCTGCAAGGCTTGGGAGACTTTTGCAACTCCAGCTTTGCCAGCAGGGGAGTGGGGTGTGTGTGTGTGAAATGAATCCCTTGCCCCTGCTGGCAAGGTGAGCTGTGGAAAGAGGAAATTCCATGCAGAGGTGGGGGGAAAGGCGACATTAGCAAAGAGAGGACAAATGTCAAGCTGGGCTCCCACTCTCTGCTCTGAAGGGCCCAACCAGAGTCATGGGATTCCTGTGGACAACATGCAACGTCTTCGTCTTTTGACAAAAAGGTTTGAGCATCTCTCCCATAGCGTGCAAGTCCACAGAACTGCTCAGTTACACAGGCACTCTGCTGCAGCCTCCTGTGCAGCACAGCGACTTGAATCATCCACTGTATCCCCATTTTCCTCCCTTGCCAATTCCTTTTCACCTAAGCCCTTACAAACTTTGCTGATGGCTCCACCTTTGCACAGGGCGAGAAGATTACATTTTCTTCCCAGCAGGACACAGGGGCCCAGGGCTCCGGACTTACTTCCTGAGACCGGACAAGGAAAGGAAGGTGGGTGTAGAGATACGCTGGTAGCAGGCTGTGATTTTAAAGACATTGCCTAGCACGGACCAGTGTTGAGTGAATTGGGAGATGTGACCTACAGGTGATCTAAGGTGGCTGTTCGCTGCCGCACACCTGGGATTCATACCTGTCAGTGTTATTAAAGTTCCCTTCCTCACTGATTCAATAGCATGGTCTTTAATGAAGCCTCAAGATCATTACATGATGTAAGAAGTGCGATATCTTTGTGATCATCTGTGGAGTGTGTCCCAAGACACTATATTCAGGAGCTCACAGTTATGGGAATGGAGGAAGGTTCCCCTTGCCCCACCCCCATGAAATCACAAACCTATTGCAGGGGATTTCTGGCTTGTTTAGTCGTCTTCTCTCCCTGTCCCCTCAGATCCCTGGACTTTCCTGTGCCACCATCTTCAGTGTACCTGCTTTATAATGTTGCCTGCCATGGTGCTCGTTCATGGTAGCTCCCGTGGCCTGCATTGCCAAAAGCACAGGCCTCTATCCCCTTGTGCTAAAAGAGTGATATCATCAGCTGGTTGTAGCTGCAGACGCTATGGCTGGTTGGGCCAGCCGCCAAAGGGCTCATGTTAGACAGCCGTCCTTAGGGGGGAAAAACATGCCTACTGACGTCAGGAGCATTACCGTGAAGAGCAGTGCCTTAGACCAGTGCTGCAACATATTGCATTTTTTTTTATAAGGGCTCAGCCCCTCTCCTCTACAGATGTCTAGAAGAGGAATACATGAGGATAAATGACTTCATCTCCCCTCCTGCACCTCTGCTGTTCCCAGGAAACACATTCAACCAGCTACCATGGTTTTGTGCTGCTCCCACTGGCTGACCCTAGTACCAATTTTAAAAGGGAAGCAGTGTGGCCCCCATGGATAGGGCCCTAGGCTGGACTGCAGGATATCCAAAGTCTAGTTCCAGCGACCTGTTGTGTGACCGTGGGCAAGTACTTTCATCTCTCTCTCCTTTTCCTTTCCTACCCTTTGCCTGTCTTGTCTATTTGGACTGTAAGCTCTAGGGGCAGTTCCTAGTACAATGGGCCACTGATCTCTGCCTCTGTGTCATACAAACAGCAGCGGTTTATTATATTTGTCTCTTCTTTCTGTTTAGCTAGGTCTGTCTCCAGATGTGACAACAATTCACTCCAGGCACTGCTTTGCTGTGGGAAATTTGATGCTGTCATTTCCTTCTTTCTATCTGTACCCCATCCCCCAACTCAGGCGTGGAAGGAAGTGACCATCAAAAGGCAAGCCCTCTGTGCGCTGAACTAGGCTAACTTGCTTGGGAGCTGAACGTGCGCACGCACACGTCACTGACACACTACTCATGAGTGTTAAAGATCCATGACGCTTCTAGTGAGAGCAGGAATTAAGTTCAAGTCCAATGTCCTCCTAGCCTCTTTCCAATACAAATAATTACCATGATATGTAGATTTTCCCCTCTTGAAAAACCTATTCACTAATAATCCTCATCTTAAGCTGAGCTAACATGTGCTGTTAAACAGCTGTTGCATTCCACCCCAGAGGTAGCTGCTTCAGTTGCCCATCAAATGCAATTCCCATAAGGCGAGGTGCTGTGAAGTACTTTTGAATAAAGCTGGATAACAAATTATTTTTCTTCACGCTGTGAAAAACTTCAAAACAACAAAAATAATTTTTGTCAAAAATTGTTTGAATTTTCTCCCTCCCCAACCAAAAACCTGCACCCTCCTCAGAATGGGGTTGTCACATTTTCAACAGCAAGAGACCTTTAAAAAAACAAAATGAAAAACACCCCAACACTTTCAGTTGTGTCAAAACATTATTTTTAGTTAAAAATTGAAAAACAACCCTACCCTCCAGTTTGTAGAACATGTTTAGAGCAGTTCTGTTTGGATCCTTGAGCAATATGGTAAATATTTCAGGTGCTAAGGTATGCAGGTGCTACTCTGCTCAGCAGTTGCAAGGCCTAAGCGATTTAACTATGACTAGGTTCTACAGGAGGCAAGGTGCTCAAAGACCTTTGGGCATCTGTGCCTCGTAAGTCTCATTAATGTTCATTAGAGAAAGACCTAAATACTTTTTACACATCTGGGTCTAAAACTTTTGTATTTCCTGGCTTGGCAACTCAATAGCTGAGAAGGTTGCACCCTTTTTCTCTACCAGGATAATTAACTGCATGTTTAAACCTGAATTTTTCTGGCAAGCAGTGACGTTTCTCCAGTGAAGTTTTAGGCCTCGCATGCAAAATATAGAGCACAGAGAGGCCACAGGGCAAGGAAAAAGAAGAGTAAGTTCTTGAAGCTGTGTGATTGCTAAATGCTTTAGCATTTAGCAGGAGCAAATGACAAAACCATGATGGAAAAGGCCATTAACGGGAGAAGATCTCTCTATGCCAGGGTGGGGGGAAGCTGAAAGACACCAAAAGCCAAGGCTGAGCCAGCTCCCCAGAAGCACTCCTTGTCTTTGGAAACCGTGCGGCCTGGACGAACCGTAAAAGAATGAGTGGTTTTATGCCTCCCCTGGCAGGTCCATGGTGCTACAATGGGATCTGGGCAATTCTAGCTAACACAAGGAGTAGAGACCTGCAACCGCAAGATATGTGTTACCTTGAGGTGTCAGCTTGTTGCAGGATCCCTGCTGTAGAATTGAGCCCCCCCCCTCGGAGAGATCTGCAAGGCCCCAAATGCTACTGCAGCCTGATGCAGAGGTGGGCAGCTGCCCGGGCAGTGACCCTCACACCCAGCTATCTAGCGAGGCTCCTCAGAATGGGCTGCAGGCTGGGCCAGTGAGATTTGTTCATGTCTACAGCCAAAACCTCACAGCTGTTCTCCATCTCTGTCCCTCACAGCAGGCTCAGCTGCTGCTTTCACCACCCAGAAAGTCCTGCTCCTCCCCTGAAAACGTGGGTGCTGGCAAGAGAGGCACTTGGGGTTTCCAGCTGTAAAACATCCGTGAGAGGCTTCTGAAGCACTTATCCTAGGGAGGCAGGAAGTATGAGGCTCATTTTACAGTGGGGGAAATCCAGGACAGATGAACTGATTAGCTCACAGCCACAGGGCAAAGCAGTGACACAGTTTGGAAGAGTATCCAAGAATCAAGACTCCTAGACTCCTCCTGTAGCCACTAGAACATTCCCATCAACTTGCTTTTAAACCAAGGCTTGTTTAATAATAAATACCTGAACCAAAAAGTGCCAATATCAAAACAAAACCAAAAGGAAAAATGAACATAACACTCCAGTGTGTAGGAAATGGGGCAAGGTATTTTTTATTAGACAGCCCAGTTAGAAAGTTCCTGGCCAATTTCACAATGGGTAGCAGATGACAAAGGATGAAAGATGGCTCTCACATTAAGCTTTTCAGCTCCTCATTAGCTTACTGAAACAGTATATGCATGTATGCAATGCAATGTTGAAGACACGCAAGCGTGCTCATACCTTCACGCACACATACGTGCAAGCCTATAACCTGCCAGCACACACTCAACAGCCCACATTAGATTTGGGGTGAGAGGGAAAAGCAAAGGGCCAATGCCTGAAAGCAGACATGCTCACTTCCTTACGCAGCACATGCCTCCTGATGTTTAGGCAGGGGTTAGAGTATAATTTGGTGGGCCCTGGAACCCTCCCGCACCCCAGCTCCTGCCCCCCAAATGCCACCCCCCACCCCAGCTACTGCCCCCAATACCTGCCCCCAAAATCCACCCCCAGGCCCCAATACCCAGTACTCATGGGCAGCCGCATGCTGGGCTGTGAAACTACCCAACACGCAGCCTGGGCTTGGAGGCTTCTGCATGTGCGCCATCCGCCCCGCTTGCTGGAAGGCACGGTGGAATGCCGTTCCGGGACCTGCTATTTTTAGAGGCTCAGCATTCAGGCCCCTAAAAACAGAAAATGGAACCGAGAGGCTGCATTCCACAGCCTGCTGTTTTTAAACGGCGGCCCCAGAATGTGGCGTTCCGGCACCATTTCCTATTTTTAGGGGGCCTGGAACACTGAGCCCCTAAAAATAGTGGGCTCCAGAATGGCATTCCAGTGCGTTCTGGCCCACTTTAACTCCTGTGTTTAGGAGTCTCTGCTTCACGCTAGGTGTGTGCCCCAGCTTCGGAGAAAAGAGTCCGTGGAGAAAGGACAGCCACGTCTGCCTGATGGGCCATTGCAAAGTGAACCCGCAATATTAGCTGAGAGAACGCTAAATGTGCATTAGTTTCAAAGCATCTGATGAAGTGGGATTTTTCTTTCATGAAAGCTCATGAGACTAATAAACTTGCTAGTCTTTAAAAGTGCCACAGGACTCCTTAAATGTGCATTGTTTGCCTAGGTGGCCACAGCCGGGAAGGGAAAGGACTGACAGGAGAAAGCACAATGTCAGTTGACAGGCATATGAAGAATGTGAATAGTAAAGATGGACAGGACTTAGGGCATCCCATGCAACAGAAGTAGAAGGCATGGGATGAAGATAAGGAAAGAAAGAAAAGGACAGCAGAAAAAACACAGCTTTCTGACTATGAGTCAAGGTGGGAATGCAGGACAATTGCCAAGGGCTGAGATAGAAACTCTTAGCCTGTGGGATTTTTAAACACAGGCTGGGCAAAGCAGTAGCAAACATATATCAAAGACAAAGACTGACGTGTTAATGAGGATTTTCCAGCTTTGACTTCTAGGATTTTTTTTTTCTCCACCAGAGAAAAATGTTGGGATTTTGAAGCTGGGGTAACTGGAAGTAAGATGGAGCCATATAGAATAACCCCTAGGAAAGTAATAACACTGATAACAGAAATGGGTCAAATTCTGCAGACTGTTCATTGCATCGGAGAAGTCTATAGACAGGCATTTACTAGTGTCTCTCTCTCTCCCCCACTTCCTTCCTCCCTCCCTCTCCTCCCCTCACTACTAGCTCAAATCCCCTCCTGTAATCCTTGCTAATTCTTTGCCTCTTCTCCAACTCTAATCCTCCCTCCTCTTCTCCACTGCTGTGTAATCAAAGCCTGGGCTGTGGGAGCTTTAAAGGAGACTCAGAGGTTCACATGAGCAAACACTGAGTTTCTCCCAAGCTATCCTGAAGCCCATTGCAAGGACAGTGCAAAGATCTTTGGTGTGTTACCTATCTAACAACGCGGCATGTTTGGAGGGCGAGTTGGGGTGTAATGGTGACCCCTCACTTAGTCAGTGCCCACTTGGGCCCTCCTTTGACAGTCTTTTCTCACCCTTCCCCTTCTTCATGGTCTATTCCTTCAGCTCCATCCCCACCATCTCTGCACAACCATCCACTGCATGCTGAAGCTCTCTCTGATAATATGTCGAACAGTTCAGCAGCAGCTATTTCATCTGCCATGAATTATGTGAAGGCACAAAATCGTAAAGCATTTATTTCGAAGGCTTCGGATTTCAGAGCAGTCGTGACTTTGGATCCTATTAAGAAGCTCACACTGCCATCTACTGGCACCAAACCAGAACACAACTAACACGGGTATCCCTTTGGAGCCCATACCTCAGCTTTCCTTTCCTGTGTCTTCCTCCCATCACCAGTTCCATGGCCGCTAGGTAAATGCATCCTGGCTAGTTTCTCTGTCCATTCAGGCCTCTTCCTCAATATCTGGTTCCACAGTTTTCCTCAATCCACCAACAGCCTTCCCAGGCCCCCGTCCTTGTGACCCATAGGGAAAGGATACAAGTGGTGGAAAAGATGAGTTTTGCTGAAAGAAGAGGCCAAGGCTGGTGCCCTAGAGATGGCTAGGGAGCTGTCCTGAGGATGGGCCTGGCTGGCACCTGCCCAGGGGCCCACAGACTAGCCAGCTGTGGGGGCGGGATGGTGCTGGGGCCCAGCGTGTCAGCTGCTCCATGTGATGTGACATGCTGGCAGTGCTTAGATCAGCTGGCACCCAGTTTGATTTTGTGGCTCTCTACGCAGGGTGACTCCTTTGGGCTTGGGGCCCAGGGCTGCAGCCCCTAAAGCCCCTTGGTTAATCCAGTCCAGATCCTGATGCTATCACAGTTTCTGCAGAGAGCTTGTCCCTTGAACTCATTCCCTTTTAAAAAGGAATAATTGCCCTCTGGAGCATTCTTAAAGGGCTCTGGGGTGCAGAGACCAACCCAAGACACTAGAAGGAGTGAAAATGCCACTTCCCTTCACCCCTACACACAGTATGGGTCAGACTACAGAGCACGTGACTGGGCATCAGGTGACCTGGATTGTTCAAGTCCCATCTGTGAGAGCTGGGGCAAATCAGTTCAGCTACGTGTGCCTTGGTTTACCTTCTCCCCCTTGTCTGGTTAGATTGCAAGGGGTGCAGCTGCCTCTTCCTCTGTGAGTGCAGCACCTAGCACAAATGGAGCATGATTCCCACAGGGGGCCTCTGCTGCATTTAATAATCAAGTTCCAAGTAGGCCAATACAAAACACTTTCAAACCCTGGGGAAATTCTGCTCTGCTCCTCACTGGGGCAGCCTTATTCTGACTTATCCCACAAATACAACAAAACCAAAACACTCATGTTGGCTTGAAAGGAAATAAACAACAAGCAGTTGTGTGGCACTTTAAGACTAACAGATTTATTTTTTGCATGAGCTTTC
>ML682068.1:4861176-5044285 GCA_007922195.1 Podocnemis expansa
GAAAGCTCATGCAAAAAATAAATCTGTTAGTCTTAAAGTGCCACACAACTGCTTGTTGTTTTTTTACTGGACTAGACTAACACGGCTATCCCTTTGGAAATTGAAAGGAAATGCCATGCAGCCAGCACCCTATTCCTGCAACTGAGGAGTCTTGCCCAGGTGCTGCTCAGAGCTAAACTTGCCAATCTTCTGCCCAGTGTGCGACACCTTCCAACAAGACCCTCGCTGTCTCTGTAGCTACTTCCCTTCCCTCACCCTGTCCTATAGAAACAGAGAGCAGGACACGCTTGCTGTATGGGCTTGATCAGCACTGACACACGCAACACCCTTCCAGCAAACTGTGGGACAGCTGGCAAAGGGAGTGGTCACAAGGGAGCCTCACAACTGCAATTGTTTTTCTCCCAAAGAAAAACCATGTCACTCCCTGCTTTATTCTTCCTTCGCACACAGACATAAGGACACATGACTAGGACAGAGATCACAGTACAGCTATGTCTCAGGTGCACATACAGGTAGGCCCACAATGCAGGACATCCTTGCTTGATAACTGCATGACACCACAGCCTACTGCCTTCTAAGAGCCTCTTTGCCAACACCTCATTCACCAGATTGCCCCTGCCATGGCTTTCCTCGACCTGCCTTTTGTTTTAGTGGTTTGCTAAGCCAAGTGGAACCCTCTGGATGCCAAAGTGGTGAGTGGGGATGTGATTTTTATGATCTGGACCGCAGTAGCACCTACAGCCCCATTGTGCTAGGAGCTCTGCTTCCAGCTATCCCAGAAAATTCCCGCCCCAGAGAGTTCCGAGTAATGTGAAAGTATTTGCACAATTTAGCCTTCCCTGTTTATATGGATGATCGTCCAAGCAATGTTCCAACGGAGCAGCCATGTTAGTCTAGTTCAGTAAAACAAACAAGGAGTCCTGTGGCACTTAAAGACTAACAAATCTATTTATTGCATGAGCTTTCGTGGGACAAAATCCCGCTTTGTCAGACGCATCTTCAGAGAGCTCATGGAATAAATACGTTCATTAGTTTTTAGTGCCTCCAACTCCAAGTGAAAGATTCCTCCAAGGTTAGGCACTAGATAACACAAACCATAATAATGCTCAGTATTTAAAGAGACTTTCTTAAAGTAGTGGATCTCAAAAGCGTTATACAGAGGAACTCCAGTATTGAGAGACAATGTAGTTATAGGCAGGCTGCATCCATACTCGTCACATCACCATGACATGATGCTGCTTGTAGCAATGAGACACTCTGACAGTGGGGCATCGTATTGCTATAATCAGCAATGTATTTGTGGGAAGTGTTGGCTGGGTGTGCAGACAGCCATGTAAGGTGCACGTCCTGGCTCAGGGTTCAGGCATCCTTTTCTATTCCTTTAAGCAGTGCCTACGCTGCTACATATACCCATCAGTTTGGTGTGCGGTGTCCATACTCTACCTGTCACCATCAGTGTAGACATACCTTAACAGAGATTGGCTGGAGCCCTGAAGCACCTGTAACACCTTGTAGCTGAAGAAACAGAGGCTGAAATGACTTGCTCATGCAGCAGGGCAGTGGCAGGAACAAAACTTTGGCTTGAGTCTCAGGGCAGTTCATTAGCCAGTAAAACACACTACTTGGCTGCCCTGCAAGGGGAACCATCCTGCACAGGATCTGTTGGATGCAACTACTTCCATCAGATTGAGAATAGAGGAGAAAGGGACTTGAGGCATAAAGCTAAGATTGGGATCTAAAGCCTTACTGGAAAGCCAGCTAACTTCACAGACACTCTCTTAAGGAAAAGCACCCAGCTGAGCACTGATGTTTTGAGAACATAACCCTTTCATTTCTGGTTTTCAGTGTGACCCAAATGCACAGCTGCACACACCCAGAGATTAACGCAGGCTACAGCCACAGTTAAGCTGCTGCGACGTTTCCGTGTAGCCCCTGATTATAGTCCTGGGAGTTCTCCCACCATGGTGCTTAATCCAGCTCCCTGAGAGGAGGCAGCTGTTTTGACAGCAGGACTCGATCACAGAGGCCAGGCTAGTTTAACTACGTCATTCAGGGGGGTAGATTTTTCACTAACTCCTTAATATAGACTTGCCATCGCTCTGGCCCTTAGCAAAAGTTTTAGTCAGTCTCCTCTGCTCCAGTGCAGCCTGAAGGTTTCAGCGGTCCTCACTGCATTATCTGGGAGAACCAGCAACTTTTGAATTCTCCTGCATCATGTATGTCAGCAAGGGCTACTTCTCCCTATGCAAAATGATGAGAAACCCATATAGAAGACAGCACTTACCAGCCATGTGTCCCATAGCAACCCTCACAGATCGGACTCCTTTCTTGCCCTATAGCAGAGGGCTTTTATGCATCCCCCAAATCACCATTCCACATTTGTGACTAAGGACTTAAAACATGCAGCCTTGAAAAAAGCCCAGGAAAATAAATGACAGACTCCTTTTACTTTCCCAAAGGTCAGAAAGACACAGAGTCACCCACAGACGACCAAGGCTGGAGGGCAGAGGATGGGTGGCCAGTAATGGAGGAAGGGGAGAGCAACAAGGGGGATGTTGTGGTAGGTGTCTGCTACAGACCACCAGATCAGAAGGAGGAAGTGGATGAGGCATTCTGTGTACAACTAACAGAAGTTTCTAGAGCACAGGCCCTGGTTCTCATGGGGGACTTCAATTACCCTGACATCTGCTGGGAGGCCAATACAGCAGTGCACAGGCAATCCAGGAAGTTTCTGGAGAGTGTTGAGGACAACTTCCTGGTACAAATGCTGGAGCAACCAACGAGGGGCCTTGCGCCTCTCGATCTGCTGCTCACAAATAGAGAAGAATTTATCAGGGAAGTAGAGGTCAATGGCAGCCTGGGTAGCAGTGACCATGAAATGATTGAGTTCAAGTTGATGATTAAAGGAAAGAAGGAAAGAAGCAAAACACAGACCCTGGACTTCAGAAAAGCAGATTTTGTCTCCCTCAGGGAACTGATGGGCAGGATCCCTTGGGAGGCTGATCTGAAGGGGAAAGGTGTCCAAGAGAGTTGGGTGCATTTTAAAGAAACCCTGCTAAGGGCACAGGAAGATACAATTCCGATAAGGAGAAAGCACAGCAAATGTGGAAGGCGCCCACTGTGGCTTAACAGAGAGCTCTGCACTGAGCTGAAGCATAAAAAGGACGCTTACAGGAAGTGGAAGCTAGGACAGATGACTAAGGAGGCATATAAAGACATTGCTCGGGACTGCAGGGATAAAATCAGAAAGGCCAAAGGACAAATGGAGTTGTGACTAGCAAGGGATGTGAAGGATAACAGGAAGGGGTTCTACAAGTATATCAATAACAAGAAGAGGATCAGGGATGGTGTAGGTCCCTTACTGAATGGGGCAGGCATCCTCGTGACAGAGGATGAGGAAAAAGCTGAAGTGCTCAATGCTTTTTTTAGTTCAGTTTTCACAAGCAAGGTCAGCTCCCAGCCCACTACACTAGGTACGGGGGACTGGGGAGAAGAAGAGAGGCCCTTGGTGACAGAAGGTCAGGTTAGGGACTGCTTAAAGAAACTAGATGTGCACAAGTCCATGGGGCCGGATGAACTGCATCCGAGGGTGCTGAGGGAGCTGGCTGATGAGATAGCAGTACCGTTGGCCATTATCTTTGAAAACTCGTGGCGAACGGGGGAGGTGCCAGAGGACTGGAAAAAAGCAAATATAGTACCTATCTTCAAGAAAGGCAAAAAGGAGGATCCTGGGAATTACAGACCTGTCAGCCTCACCTCAATCCCTGGAAAAATCATGGAGCAGCTTCTCAAAGAATCCATCCTGAAACACTTGGAGGAAAATAGAGTAATCAGGAACAGTCAGCATGGATTTACCAAGGGTAAATCATGCCTGACCAACCTCATCGCCTTCTATGATGAGATGACTGGATTTGTGGATGCGGGAAGAGCCGTTGATGTGATATACCTTGACTTTAGCAAGGCTTTTGATACGGTTTCCCACAGCATTCTCATTGGCAAATTAAGGAAGTATGGGTTAGATGCGTGGACTGTAAGGTGGATAGAAAACTGGCTAGAACAACGGTTTCAGCGCGTAGGAATCAATGGCTCCATGTCAAGTTGGCAGGCAGTAACAAGTGGTGTGCCCCAGGGGTCGGTCCTGGGGCCAGTTCTGTTCAATGTTTTCATTAATGATCTGGATGATGGGATAGATTGCACACTTAGTAAGTTTGCAGATGATACCAAACTGGGGGGAACGGTAGACACCCTAGAGGGCAGAGACAGGATTCAGGGAGACCTAGACAAATTGGAGCAGTGGGCCAAGAGGAATCTCATGAGGTTCAACAAGGATAAGTGTAAAATCCTGCACTTGGGACGAAAAAACCCCATGTACTGCTACAGGCTGGGGAGTGATCAGCTAAATAGCAGCACTGGAGAAAAGGACCTGGGAGTCATGGTGGATGGGAAGCTGGATATGAGTCAGCAGTGTGCTCTTGCTGCCAAAAAGGCCAATGGCATACTGGGCTGCATCAGAAGAAGTGTTACCAGCAGATCAAGGGATGTGATCATTCCCCTCTATTCTGCACTGGTGATGCCACATCTGGAATACTGTGTCCAGTTTTGGGCTCCCCACTACAAAAAGGACATGGACAAATTAGAGAGAGTCCAGAGGAGGGCAACCAAAATGATCAAAGGGCTGGAGCACAAGCCCTATGAAGAGAGACTGAAGGAACTAGGCTTATTTAGCCTGCAGAAGAGAAGACTGAGGGGGGATTTGATAGCAACCTTCAACTACTTGAAGGGTTGCTCCAAGGAGGAGGGAGCTCGACTGTTCTCGGTAGTAACAGAGGGCAGAACGAGAAGCAATGGTTTCAAGTTACAGCTGGGGTGGTCCAGGCTGGATATTAGGAAAAACTTCCTTACTAGGCGAGTGGTGAAGCATTGGAATAAGTTGCCTAGGGAGGTGGTGGAATCTCCATCTCTGGAGGTGTTCAAGTCCCAGCTGGACAAAACACTGACTGGGATGATCTAATGGGAGTGGTCCTGCTTTTTTTGGCAGGGGGTTGGACTAGATGACCTCGTGGGGTCCCTTCCAACCCTATGATTCTATGATTCTATGATAAGCTGCAGGCCCCACGGAGCCTGCAAACCAGGCCCTGACCTGAGGAGAAATGGCGTGTGGGTGGGGAATTGTGTTGAAGTGTATTTCTGGGTCTAGAAACTGAACTGGACCCATACCAGGAGGCCAACACTTTCAAGAGTGACCTCCCTGTACAGGGGCCCTGGACTTGATCTTCAGAAGTCTGCAGGATCTGCTGGTGCTCAGCCTCTCAGAAATGAGACACCAGGCGTCTTCAGCATGGCAGCTCAAATCAGAAGCCTTTCTACATCTTTCCCTGCAACAGTGCCTGCTCGTTTTGATGCTGCTTTCCAGCACTTGCTGAGCTCTAGCTGTTTTATGGGGAGGAAGCTCTGAGAAGCAGAGATCTCTCATGACCCATGCCCAATCTTGTCCTCATAGCCAAGCGTGACAAAAGTGGAAGATGCACCTCTGGAATCTGGGCTTGAATGGGCCTGGATCAGAGAACGGCTGGCTGGGCAGATTACCCTTTCAAACCTGAGTGAGTTGTTGTTGCCCCCAATGTGTCTTATCAGACCTTAGTAGTTCTACGGGGTCACTTTTGTATCAGCATAAAACTCTGAAAAAGCTTTTCTGTGCTGTCCCAAAACATACGCCTCCAACCAATCCATGGTTATGAACTGTGACCCCCTGAGCCTGTCCCGTGGCCAGATCAGGCCCCAATGGGGCTTCTCCTGTGAATCCTATGGAGCTGCGTATAGCAGAGTGAGTAATTATGTTTGTTAGATCCCCAAATTAATTACCACGGGACCTGCAGTTTGCTCCAAGAAGTATTTATTCAGCCTGTCATACCTGGTGACAATATCATCAATTAATTAGTTAGGGTCTTACATTTATAGAGCACAGCTTTGCAAAACTGTCATTGGCCATTTACCCACCTGGCCACAAAATCAACTTGACTTGCTGGTGCTTTTTCATGGTAATTATGTAAAAGATAATGGTATTTTACTCATGTTAGATGATATATATTCTCCCAAGCAAGGGGAAGAAGACGTTTGCACGGCTCTTAGAACATTGCTCAGATTTAATGATCACAAAGGGCTTTGCAGAATTTATACACAGGGATTTCTTTGGCAGGCTCTCAAATGGCAGCCACACCAGGCGGGCGTGAAAAAAAGGCAAATGTTTAGCAGCGGATTCAATGCTAAGAACTGTCTTTTTGTTGTGTTTATAGCAGAATGGGGTCCTGGTGCATGACTGGAACTCACAGACACTACTGCAGTACAAATAAATAATAAATAGTAATAATGATCCCCCCTGGTTTAAAACAGGTAAGAAAGCTTGCAATATCCCATTCAAACTGCAAGGGAAATGAGTTACCTAGATTAGCATTTGGCAAGGATGTGATGCTCATGCAAACGAAAGCCTAGGATCTTTGGTAACCAGAAATGGTCAGAGTCTCTCCCCATGAAACTCATCTGAAAGCACCATCAGGGTCACCGATGTGAAAGGAAAGGAACTGCCTATGGACGCCCTCCTGCCACTGCCTGCGACTCCTGTGTTTCCTTGGGTCGCCTTCCACCCAAACACAGACAAACTACAGTAAACCTAATAGCCTCATAAAATCTCAGCCATCCATCTTAAGTATTTATATGGCCCTCCATTATCATGGTCTCTGAGCATCACCATGTGACTATATTTAATGTATTTGCCCTTTCACAACTCTCCTGTGAGTAGAGGCAGGGTGGTGCTATTATCCCCATTGTTCAAGTGGAAAACAGGGGTGGTGGTGGTGGGGAGAGGCTAAGTGATTTGGCCAACATCACACAGGAAACCTGTGGCAGAACAACTACTTAAACCTGGGGCTTGTGAGTCTCAGGCTGTTCCTCTAACTCTTGGGCTAACCTTCCTCTCTAAATATCACCCAGAACAGGTATGGCTGATGGTAGATCCCTTCTACGCAGGGTACGGAACACAATAGTAGGATTTGTAGCATGAGGTGCTGCTATTCTCTGTAATGTATTACTGCATACCAACAGCACTGGCGACAGCTGTGAAGCCCTAGTGGGGAAGCCAACAGCCAGACACACAAACACGTTGCTTCTGGGATTGTTAAAGCTATAGAAGACTTGTGTTGATTCAGACATACTTCCCCACCTACATGCTTGCTCCTTAAATACACAGCGTCTTGGTATGCTGGACTTAGGAAGCTTTTTGGCTTGCGTGAGAAACTTCTTCCCTTCATCCCCAGCACTGGCTGAGTCTCAGGCTTTGCACACAATATAGCTCAGGCAGGTACAAGTTATGTCACTCAAGGGGTATGTCTCCATGGCACTTTTATTTCGAAATAACACTCATTATTTCGAAATAAAAGAAATTAGGTCTACATGACGTTTTCTTATTTCGAAAGGACGGATCCCGTCCTTTCAAAATAAGAGTCGTCATTCCGAAAAAGTAAAACCTAGATGTTTTCAAAATGGCCGTTATTTCAGAAGGGATATTTCGAAATAACGCCGTTTAGACCTGTTGTTTCAAAACAACACCATTGTTTCGAAACGACTGTTTTGAAACAACAGGTCCAAACGTCTTTATTTCGAAATATCCCTTCCGAAATAACAGCTATTTGGATTGCAGGCTTTCCCTTAATTCGAATTAACATTTTGTTAATTCAAATTAACTTATTTTGAAATAAGGATTTTATTTCGAAATAACTCATTTTGACATCCTTATTTTGAAATAACCATGTGTGTGTAGACACAGCCAAGGACGTGAATAAGCCACTCCTCTGAGCGATGTGAGTGACACTGATTTCTCCCACTGACCTAGCTACCCCCACATGCATGGGCTGAAATATTAAGCTGATGGAAGAGCTCTCTCCCATTGGCTCAGAGCATCTGCATTTAGCAGCACGGCGGCATTCATGCAACTATGTGGCTATCAGCTCCCGGAGTGCATCATAGCCTAGATGCTGAGCACTGAAGAGCTGATATGAGGCCATGTGAGGTAGTGATGGGAAAACTGGAGACTTGCTTCTGCTTGACCTCTCCATGTGAGAGGAGTCTCATGAAGTATTGAATCACACAATATTATTGTAAATTATATTATAGTCACACTTAGTAATCGCAGCAGAGACAGGTGCCAGAGGGGTAGCTGTGTTAGTCTGTGTATACCAAAACTAATGGAAGTCCTATGGCACCTTAAAGACTAACAGATTTCTTCGGGCATAAGCTTCAATGGACTGCATGTCAGATTCATGAAGTGGAAACTACAGTTAAGAGGTATATAAACACTTGCAAGGGTGAGAAACATGACATGCCCTCCCCACTTCTCACCGTTGTGTAAGTTCCCCCATCTTCAAAGCGTTCGATGAAGTGGGATTTTCTCCCACGAAAGCTCATGCAATAAATAAATTAGTTAGTCTTTCAGTGCCACAGGACTCCTTGCATGAAAGGAACAGTTAAAAGAGCAAATTGCCCACAGGCTGCATGAAACTTTTTAAAAACTTCATAATAGAGGCTCAAACTATACAAATATTCACAACAAACAAACAAACAAACACAAGACAGTAAGAGGACCAAGAAACCCCACCACTTTGGATGAACAACAGCATAAAAGAAGCAGTAAGGAAAAAAGACATTCTTTAAAAATTGGAAGTCAAATCCTATTGAGCAAAATAGAAAGGAGCATAAACTCTGGTAAGTCAAGTATAAAAGTAGAATTATGGAGGCAAAAATCCACTTGAAGACCAGCTAGCAAAAGACACACAAACTTAGCAGCATTTTTTTTTTAAAAGGTATATCGAAATCAGGAAGTTTACCAGTCAGTGGGGCCACTCAACAAGCGAGGTGCTAAGGGAGCACTCCAGGAAGACAAGGCCATTGCAAATAAGCTCAATGAATTCTTTGCAATGGTCTTCACTGCAGAGGACACGAGGGAGATTCCCACAGCTGAGCAGATCTGAAGAACTTCCCTGTATTGAGATGTCAATAGAGGAAGTTTCGGAACAAAGTGAACAGTAATGTATTCAAGACCTGATGGTATTCACCTAAGAGTTCAGAGGAAACTCAGACATGAAATTGCAGAACTAGTAACAATGGTATTTTACTTATTGCTTAAATCAGCTTCTGTCCCAAATGACTGGCAAATAGCTAATATGATACCAATTTTTACAAAAAACTCCAGAGTTGATCTTGGCATTTTACAAGCCTAACTTCAGTACTGGGCAAATTGTTGAAACTATAGTAAGGAATAAAATTATCAGACACATAGATGAACACAGTATTCTGGGACAGAGTCATCACTGCTTTTATAAAGGAAAATCCTGCCTCATCGATCAATTAGATTTCTTGGAAGAAGTCAACAACCACGCGGATAAGGGCGATTCAGTGTAAATGGACTTTCAGAAAGCCTTTGACAAAGTCGCTTGCCAATGCTCTTCAGAAAAGTAATGAGTTCGGGGATAAAAGAGAAGGTCCACACATGGATCAGTAACAATTAAAAGATAGGAAACAAAGGGAAGGGATAAATGGTCAGTTTTCACAGTGGAGACACATTCCCCAAGGATCTGTACTGGACCCCAAAGATGTGACAAAATTTGCAGATGATTCTAACTTACTCAAGATAGTTAAACCCAAAGCTCACTGAAAAGTTACAAACGAATCTCACTAAACTGTGTAAATGTGCAAGCAAACTGCAGATAAAAATTGCGGATGAAATTCAATGTTGATAAATGCAAAGTTATGCACATTGGAAAAAAAAATATCCCAATTATATCTACAAAATGATGGGCCCTAAATCAGCAGCCACCACTCAAGAAAGAGATCTTGGATTTGTTGTGGACCGTTCTCTGAAAATATCTGCTCAGCTAACAGAATATTAGGAACCATTAGGAAAGGGATAGATAATAGACAGTAAAAGTATCATAATGCCGCTATATAAATCTGTGGCACACCCAGACTGCATACACTGTAGGCCATTCTGGTTGCATTGTCCCCAAAAGCATATATTAGAATTGGAAAAAGTACAGAGAAAGGCAACAAAAAGTGTTAGGGTCTGGCAAATTGCCATGAGAAGTGAGAGTGTGGAGCATAGAGAAGAGATGATTAAGGATGGATATGGCAGAGGACTATAAAATCATCAGTGGTGTAAAAAAAGTGAATAAGGAGGTATTATTTACCTCTCCACATAACATAGGAACCAGGGATCTCAAGGAAATTAAGAAGCAGCAGGTTTAAAACAAAAATAAGGGAGTACTTTACACAACTCGTTGCTAGGGGATATAGTGAAGGCCAAAAGAATAAAGAATTAAGTACATTCATGGGGGATAGGCGCATCGGTGCCAATCAGCCAAGATGGCCAGGGACATAACCCAATGCTCTGGGTGTCCCTAAACCTCTGACTGCCAGAAGCTGGGATGGGGCAACAGGGATGGATCACTTGATTATTACTCTGGTCCATTCCTCCCTCTCAAAGCACTTGTCATTGGGCACTGTCAGAAGACAGATTACTGAGTTTGACAGATCGTTGATCTGACCCAGCACAGGCATTCGTACGTTCTTAATGTAGATCTTCACCCATTCCTCGAACCCCTCGCACCAGGAGAACTGGCCAGTTCCACAGAGTCCAGCTACATATATCTGAAGGTCTGATATTTGCCTCTGATACTTTCTGTCAACTGTGGCTTTAGTTTCCCTTTGCATTTTTGACTCTCAGGTACCATGGGCCAAAGGTCAATTCAGAGGACATGCAGGTATTGGCTTGCCAGGAAAAATACTACATAAAATATCCTGCACTCTTAGGGCTGGGACCTGTATGGCCTTCTCCACCTTTGAATCTCCATCTCTTGGGATGAACTAAAATCAGCTCTAGTAAAATGCTGCCGTCATTGAACAGAGGTGGGAATCCCATACTGTCCCTTTCTCTCCAAGATGTGGGTTTGGAGCTGGAGTTTGGATCCTCTCAGAGTAGCTCCAGTGGATTGATTTTTAAGTGTTCAACACCACAGTCCAAGCCGGTCTGGGAAGAGAACTCAGCCCCATTTGGGCACAAAAATAAGGGGTTGTCTGCAGTGGCGGCTCCAGAAATTTTTGGATGGGGAGGGGGTACAGTGAATTTCAGGGTGGGCAAGCACTCATCCTTAAACTTGTTTTCTCTGAAATAAATCCTACAGATTTAGATGAATTTAGGTGACATATTTTGCTCTTTATACAGCAAGCAAGCATTAACCAAACAAATTCAAATTACAACAAGGAAAACAGCTTCCCAAGAAGTCCCTATGTAAACCTTTTGTGTACAAATTAGACAGAACAGAACACTGGTAATGGAGTTCTTTCAAATACAGTTGCTTACTTCTGAGCTAGTTCTTGTACAGACTCATCCAGGAATACACTAGGTGTCAGTGGCTTTGTCTACACTAGCAAATTAGTCTGGATTAAGGAGGCTTAATCCGGACTAATTTGATCCCTGTCCACACTAGGCTTTGGCTAGTTTGAACTAAAAAATTATTTAGTTCGAACTAAGCAAAGCTTAGTTAGACTAGTAAATTCAAATGGTAAGTTCAAACTAACTGCTTATTTTGAAATTATTTCGAACTTCAGCTCAAACTAACACAATGTAGTCATGCTAGTTCGAGCTAGTGGTTAATTTTTAGTTTGAACTTTTAGTTCAAACTAGCCATGCTTTTTTAGTTTGAACTAAAAAGTTAGTTCAAAATAAAAAATGCGTGGCTAGCTTGAACTAAAAAGTTAGTTCAAACTAAAAACATGCAGTTAGTTTGAAATAACTTTGAACTACTTAGTTCAGACTAAGCAAATCTGAACTAAGCTTTTAGATGTAGACATAGCCAGTGAGAGGAAGCAGAGCAAACTGAGACAAGACAACCCCTGGCCAGGTAAGAAAGCCAGGACATGCTATGGTTTATCCAAGGTCTGACTGATCAAGCTGGCAGGACGCAAATGGGCTTTCTCCTTCATTTCAGACTCAGAAAGATCACCAGCATCCGCACAGCGCCTTTCCTTTGATTTATGATTCTTGTCTCAATCATTCCCAAAGGATCAGCCCCTACCCTTCTGTTACACTGCACAATGACCATCCAGAATAGTCCTCGGCTGTACGATGTGTTCCAGTAGAGTCAGATGCCAGTCACAAGGAAGAAGGAAATAAAGGTGACATTAACCTAAGGGGCCTTCTGTAAACGTGGGCTGTGAGCAGTCTTTGTGATGGTCTCTGTGATCAGTGGGCCTGTGTGACCCAAGGTAAATTACTTTGGTTTGATCAATTTGAGTTTCTCTGGGACTTTTGGACTGTAAATAGCGGAACTACTTTGGATGTGCTATGTCAGGCATGGCCAAATTTATGGAACTCAAGAGCCACACAAGTTGATTATTAAATCTTCAAGAGCTGCACTGAGGCATATAGCCATATACTTTTAGCTGCTAAATTGATTTGCTGACGTTCTTCTGTGAGCCACACTTTTTCATTCAAGAGCCACATGTGGCTCCTGAGCCGCAGTTTGGCCACACCTGTGCTATGTAAAGAGCATATGGGGGTGATCCTTCGCAGGAAGGACTGTCTGGCATTTGAAATTGTAAAAGAATTGAAACAAGATTTGTGAATAAAGAAGAGCTAATAAACTCGGGTCATGGCGATCTTTCAGAAATGAAAGGGTGACAGCATGTGTACTGTGAAGTGTTAGGGAGTTGGTCCAGCCTGGTGTTCGTCTTCCTCATGTGTGAGATGTCTTTTTTTGCAATTCGATCAAGTGAAAAGTCAGTGAGACTGACAAAGGTAAAATACACGGGTAAATAACAACAGAAGTGGAATCTGCCAATTCTTATGCAATTCTGCGAAGTGGTTAACCACTGCTTCAAGGTCAAGGGCTTTGGAGAGCCTCTTTTCTATTGCCAAGATGGCAATGTTACATAAGTGTTCAGGTATGTCCACACACTGGTTTTAAACTGAAATAATGCTGGTTATTTTGATTTTAAAAAGTTTAGGTCCACATGACGTTTTCTTATTTTGAAATAAGGAAACTTATTTTGATATAATAAAACCTGGTATTATATCAAAATGAGGGTTATATGGAAATAGTCATTTCCATATAACCCTCTGTGGACCTGTTATATTGATATAACACTATATCGATATAACTGTGTCTGACCCTCCTCCCGGGGTGCATGGCACCCTGGAAGGAAGCACCCCCCAGCACCCTGGCCAGGGAGGGAGGGGTGGAGCAGAGGACCCCACCCACTGGTTGGGCCAGTGGTGGGGGAAACATCCCATGCCGGCTCTGCCCGTGGGACCTGGGTGCACAGGGCTTCCTTTCCCTGCCACCCAGCTAGCGCGGGGGGAACTGGGCGCTGGAGTCCCATCTCCCCCATGCCTGGCTGAGCCGGAAGGCTGCAACCAGTCTGGGGGGATGTCTTTTTCCCCACCAGGCCCCAGGAGTCCAGAGCCAGTGGGGGCTTTTTTTCCCTTGCCCCTGGCTCTCCTGGAAGATCCAGCCAGGGGATTGGGTGGCAACATGGCCCTGCCAGGGGGACATGTTGCCACACCTCCCAGGGTGTCCCTCTCCTAAATTAAACTAGCCTGTCTTGTCCCTGGACATGCTAGTTCGATTTGTTTTTTTTGTGGGAACCTGTTTGTTGATTTAGGTTAAATCAATTTAATGATTGTTATATTGATTTAATTTAAATTGCTTCAAGTTAAATCAATTTAACTCCCTGTGTGTGGACACAGCCTTCATCACCCATACTGTTCCTTAAATAGGTCTCAATTTGATGCAGACATGAAAATGTCCATTCACAGCCTGCATTTGATGGAGCTATAGTGATGGGAATAGCACACAATCAATAAAGTTCACTGGAAGACATTTTCAGTTCTTCAAATAGACTAAGCACCTGGTTCATTGTGGCAATTTTTTTGCGTCTCTCTCAGGTTCATTCCTCTCTAGAACTTTTGGAAATAGTCTCAGTTCGGCTTCAAATGTGTCCAAATCACTACTGTAATGTCTTGCAAATGGTCTGAGTTTCTCTGAATCAAGAAAAACAAACAAACAAGGAGTCCCATGGCAATTAAAGACAAACAAATTTATTTTTTGCATGAGCTTTCCTGGGAGAAAACCCCCCTTTGTCAGTGGCAGTTTCTCCCATGAAATCTCATGCAAAAAATAAATATGTTAGCCTTTTAAGTGCCACAGGACTTCTTGTTTGTTTGTTTTACTGAACTATATTAACACAGCTACCCCTTTGGATCCTGAATCAAGAAAATAATGGCAATTTGGGCTGAGTGCACTGACCCCATTAAAAAGTGGGAGTTGTCTGTAAATCGTTATTTAAGTTCACTGGTAGTGTGATCACAAATAGGAAGGAATGCCTTTACTTTAAACTCATGGTCAGTTTTTGGAAGCATACTGTTCTGCTATGTTGAGTTCAGTAAAATAGCTTTGAATTTTTGGGGGCATACAGCAGATTCTCTTTTCTTTAGTTTGCATTGTGATGGATTTTTTTTCAGAAATAATCTTCACATCAACCACAATTTTGTTGCAATTCTCATGATCCCTCAGATCTTGCAGTTTATCAATTAAAGAGTTAAGAAGAAAGCAAGCTTGTGCCACATCACAATCTGATTTCTGCAGGTAATCTGATACTACTTTAAGTTCACTAAATAGATTCAGACAAAACACAAAGCAAAAGTCTATCTGGTTTGGAATGCCACATGCCTCTACATTTCTTTCAGAATTCAATTCATTGCTGATTATATTCAGAAGCAACAAAATTACTGAAAGTGTTGCTTTAACTGCTAAGCATGGTGCAGTCTGACATACCCAGAGTGTGTCTGATAATTTCTTCAGTTCAGTAATTCTGCTATTAGTTTCTTTTTGGAATTCAGTGAAATGTGAATGCAAAGAGGAGCGTAACAGAAGCATACATAGTTGTTGAAGAAGAGTAGAGAAATTTGCAACAACATCTGTGCTTTTACAGACATCAACAATTAAGTTCAACCCATGTTTGTAACAATCAACAGGGACAGATAGCTTGTGGTACCTCTTCCAGAAACTGTGCTTGCATGCCATTTAGTGCTCCACTCATTACACTGGCATCATCAGAGGTTTGTGCTAGGCAGGTTTTTATATCTACGCCACAACATACTAAGGTGTTCTCTATATAACTCATTAGTGAAGTAGCATCCAGTTGATGAGATGGATGAAAGCAAATGAATTGTTCAAAGATATTGCCTCTGTAGCAATAATGGAGGACCACTGAAATTTGTTCCTGCTTACGCATGTCCTTTGTTTCATCAGCAATTAATGCAGAGAAACCAGCTTCTTTTGACATCTTGGGAAATTGACTCTAGAACTATTCTGCTCATCGTATGTAACAATTCCTCTGAAATTGAATGATGTGTATACTTTGCATTGTGAGGTAAACTATCTGTTTTAGACTAAATTCTGGGATCATGGTTTGCAACTAGCTGCAAGAGCTCAAGAAAATTTCCTTTGTTGTCATTCATCTCATCATTTTCCCAGTGACCACCCTGAGCAATTTTTTGTTTTGAGCTGAAACAAAGAATTTCTGCAAGAGTAGCCACATAATGTCTATTTTTCCTTTTAGTAGTTCTTTATGAGCATCACTTAATTGGGCTCAAATTGAGCCTCCTTTGTCTGTGTTGGTCTGTAACTCTCCCAACCCACCGTGCAGTCTTTGTGGACTGCATTTCTGTTATGAAGCCTCAGACCTGAATCATTCTCAGTAACCTTCTTCCATTTGCCATACCCCTTGTGAGTAAACACATTTTCGCCACTACTTGCATCCTTTTCAGTGAAATGGTGACAAACAAAGCAAAACACAGGATTTTCCAGTGCACTGTATTCCAACCAGGAGTACAGTTTGTACCAGGCTGGACTGAAATGTCACCATGATTTGCCAGATTTTGAGGGTAGGAAAATATTTTAGCACTGGCTGTACAAGACTTTCTTGCTTAGACTGTACAATGTCACTTGCACCCAGTAACTTATTTAGATAAGGAGGTACACGGACCTCTGGCAGTAAACCAGCACATACATGCACCCCCAGATCATTTTCCTCATCACATTCATCTTCACAAATGTCAGACTCACTAGTACTGCATAATTCCTCCTGCCAACAAACGCTTGCTTCATTGGACCTTTCTGAGGAACCTCCCTGCACTTCTGTGACATCAGAACTTCTTTGAAATTTTTTTTTTTGGGGGGGGGAGGCTGGATTTATGAAATACTGGTCTAAAGCTCCTGAAAATGGGCGTTTTTGCTTAGACAGCATGATAGGGCAGAAATGGAGTGGAACGCTTGGGCCTTCACAAAGAACCAAGACTTTTTCATTGCCTGGTCCTGGAAACCTCTTCTCCCTTACCAGTTTTCTGGGCTGCAGCTCTGCTTTCCCTCTGCAATTTGTCTGCTCTCTCCACTTGTCTCCTGTTTGAGCCCTCTCAGGCCAGCTACCTTTCCTTTATTAGCAGAAGCAGCTGAATAAGGCAGACAGCAATCAGGACTGGTCTAACAGAACTTTACTAATTTGAAAGAGGATTAAAATAAGAGTTGAATGCACAAGCAACAATACAAAATCAGCAAAACTAGGCCTTCTACCATCTCAGTCAGAACATGAGACAAAACTTAAACAAAGGCTGCAGGTTCCTCAAAACAAAACTCCCCCCTCCCATTTAGATAATTTAATCCTCTAATAACAATCTTTTGGTGTTATCCTTTTCCACTGCTATTCCAACATCCTCAAAGGGCCCAGTGAACCTGTGAAAAATGCCCAAGTCTGAAAGCCTGAATATATGAAAAGTGCCTTTCCCTCTAACCAATCACTGCAGTCCAGCTGGAGGGGGGGGCAACTGGAGGGAGCGAGCTCCTTATCTGGGGGGCCCTGCCCTCTGCTGCCCCCTGGACCCTCTGGTGGTCATCTGGTTGGAGGCTGGAGGTTATTGTTTCTTGAAAATCTGACCTTAATTTGGGGGCCTACCTAAGGTGTGAGCCAGTTTGAAAACAGGCCCCCAATTATTGGTTCTGAGCACTTGAAAATCAGGCCTAAAATGGAAAAAAAATATACCCAAAAGACTAAGAGACCCATTTTCAGGAAAGTAACATATAAATTTCACGGAAAGAGAAACATAGCCATGCACACAGTCCCCCTGCAGCAATTCATTCTGTGATTTCTGCAGAACAAATGACAATCAAGTGAAGATGGGTTCACACACACATTACTTCTGTGCAGCGAAAGTGAAGCCAGTTAGTCTGTTTTCAGGATGTTCATTTTACAGGCAGGAGTGGGAATGCAAAATAGCATACTGGGAAATCAGCTGGATTGGTCAAATTCTTTCCGTCTGAATAATCTAATATTACTTCTATCATAGAGGAGTTTGTTTCTCTTTCTTTTAGTGATTGATTTATAACCCAGCAGCATCCCTTTAAAAAGAAGAGAAGAGAATCTCTTGCACATGATTAATGGTGGAAACCAGAAAGTAGCTGGACCTTTGTGTTGGAACCAAAGTCACATCAGGCTCCTGCTAAAAAGCGAACCAATCTGTTGGCTCCTGGAGAGCTAATTGTCTCCCCACACTCCTATGTGATTGTCACATTTTATTTTCCTTTTGGACTCGCAAGAGGGTCCCACAAGAAGCTGCTCTGAGATCTCGTGCCTGGGCAGCCTCTAGAAGGCACCATTTCTAGAAATGGTATTACATCGTTCAAAGCCTGCGCCTGTTTCTGCTGTCTCACCACTGTTAATCAGCAATAGCTCTTGGGAAACCAATAGAGCTCGGTGGAGGTAAATGCTGTACAAGTGTGTTCTGAATCAGGCCCCCTACATTTCCAACCTATTTATCGTGGTGGGCTGCATCCACACAATATATATACTGCATGTCACATGGGACATAGCTGTGTGCTGATTGGGCAGCATGTAACCCACTGAGGATGTCACATGAGCCACAGCTGTGTGCTGATAGGGCCGCATGTGGCCCAAAGGCCACGGGTTGAGAACCAAACATGTTTAGGGAAATCCTCTTTATAAGCATGAGGGCCATGGATTTATACCAAGTTCCAAAGGGGCAGCTATGTTAGTCTAGTAAAGCAAAAAAAGCAAGGAGTCTTGTGGCACTTTAAGACTAACAGATTTATTTATTGCATGAGCTTTTGTGGGAGAAAATCCCACCTCGTCAGATGCTTTGAAGAGGGATTTATACCAGTCACACACTCTACTCACTGAGATTTAGGCATGGCTACTGCCTCCATAACTCCTCCTAATCTCTGAGACCCACAGGAGTGGTCACTGCCTAACTGGGCCTGATTAGCTCTGGTTGTGTCCTACTTTGGTGAAGTCAGTCACTTGACACCCTGCTGACTACAGAGCTGTTGATAACAGCACAGACTGCTGCTGCTGGTCATTTCCCCACACTTTGCTGGGAGGCTCCATTGATCACAAGTCTATAGAGGGTTAATAGATGTTTAGTAGCTGCGTAATAAAATGGTTAGAGAATTCAGTAGATAGCTTATAATCATCTATTGCCCCTTCTATTAGCCATCTGTTAACATGTGCCACTCATGCCTTTAACACACCTATAACATTCATTCATCATTTATTACCTGTTTATAAACTGTTTACACATGGAAGCTTTGTGTCAAAGTGTAACTGATAATTCATCTGAGATATTGGATCCTCCACAAAAGCTGCACCTATCCCCTACACCCGCCCCACACAGCCCAATAAAAACACAATTCCTGCTCCTCTGTCTTTCCTTTCCTCTTAATAGAAGTCTTTGTCTCTTTCTGCAATTAACGGCTCAGTTAAGGTTGCAGATAAGAGTTGGCTTAGTCCAGGGGTCTCAAACACACAGCCTGTTGGCCACATGCGGCCTCTAAAGCTATTTCCTGCAGCCTGCAATGACACCATTTTACTGATAATTTGCAATATTGTTGTATGAAAAGGTTTCAGTGGTGTGGCCGTCATGCTAATGTACTAGTCCTCATGTGGCCCTCCACTAGGCTTCGTGTGGCCCTTGTGGTGATTTGAGTTTGAGACCCTTGGCTTAGCCATTTATAACAGGAAAGTCTGGATGTATCGAAATGTCCTTCTCTTAGGGAAGGAAAAGAACATTCTCAAGGACAAACTTGCTGCCACCTAACATCCCCAAGACTGTTTGGATAGGAGAAAAGGAAGGGGAGAGAAGTGTAAATAAATAAATAAGGGTCCATAGAGCAACAGCTAGGAGAAGTTTTTTGGCCTTTTTCTAGAACTCACACATAAATATATCTGACAACAACAAATTTAAAACAGCTCTGTGTGTTTCAATGCACCACAGTGTTAACGTATGAAACTCAGTGCCCATGATTTCATTGAGGCAGATAATTTAGTGAGGATAGTACGATATTCATATTTTGAATAAACATTTTTATTATACTAGTCTAATCTAGTGATGCCCAAAGTCATCAGTCAGGGTTGAGGCCACAGATTACACTAGCTGTATAAATGCAGAGCCTGTCTGTCCCTGCCTAGGAGAACATGAAGCAGGAGAGAGGCACAAGACCAAGGAAGGAACTCCCACAGGAATTAAGGACCATCACAAAGCTCGTCACCTTCCACCCCAAGTACAAGGTGCTGGTGCATGTCTTTGATCTGCTTCTCTCACATAAGCGATCCTCGTTGGGGGGTGCAGGTGGGTGGCCATTTGCCCAGGCCCCCATGTTGGGATGAGGCCTCACTGCTTTTGCCAGGGCCCCTGCCAGCCTTGCCAGGGCCACCTCCCACTGTGTATGAGCAATATTTATACAGTATATAGAAAATCCAGAATAAGACACTTCCCTGCACACGTCTTCCCAGAGCAGTGGATGAGAATGAACACGGCAGACGTTAGGCATGTTGCTTACTGCACGACTCAAGGTGACTGCCCAGATATTATGTCAACAGGTGTAAGAACCTATATAGCCTAGAAAACTTTATAGATCTATGGTCTGGATATGCCTCTATTCTTAAACAATTGTTCTTAAAAAACTTCCCAGGACAATTGTAGTTTCTTGTGTCAGAGTGCAGCCTGATCACCAGGTGCAGAACTGCAGAGCTAGGTGTATTAATACAAGGATTGAGACCTTCATCTGAAGAATCAGGGCCAGGACAGCAGATTAGGGAAGCTGCTGATCTGCTTTGACAGGGCCAGGCGTGCCCTAGGCTTTCCCCCTGTGTGGAGAGAGCCTGTGGGACTCAGATGCTCATTTACAGTAGCTGCAGGAGAGAGGAGAGCTGAATCTCAGTCCTGCAGAGGCCCTTTTGCATAGCTCGGTAACAGAGAATTCAGACAGGGAGTTTTTATTTCCGCACTGTGAAGCTCCAGTGATAGAATATTAATTAAAAGCATGTTTCTGGCCAGAAGAGTGACTGGGAAATGTGGCTGCCTACCACCATGTGTATCTGTTCTCCATCTGAGTCATGTTTTGTTGATTCACCAAAACCAGGGTTTTTTCTTTCCTGCTGCCAACACTGCAGAGCCAACAGAACTGTGAGAGAGCCAGATGCTTTCTCCTCTGCATGGGACACCAGCCACTTGACTGCCAACTCCTGTCATGATGGCTGAAGCATTACCAGTCAAACTATGAGGCCCTGACTCAGGCAAAACCCCACTGAGTGAAAACGGTGAACCCGATTCTCCTATGCCATACACTGGTGTGCAGGCCCAACAAGAGAAATTTGATGCCATGGACCATTCATGTTAGCTGGGACAGCACCTTCTCCCATTTCATTTTATTTGCACAGATGTTACAAGCATTTTGGGTGGGAGTCCTGAGCATGGAGTCCCAGTAGAACTGCCTTTCCCCTTCATCAGCCCTGCCAGTGTGCCACCAGAGGATTGACCCTGGTGTATGCAAGATCAGGGTCAGACCCCAAATAAGAACTGGTCCACAGGACACAGCTGAACTGCTAACTACCAGGGGCAGCTCAGTCTGCGGGAAGGTAGTGAGATCTTGCCCAGGATTCAATTTGCCCAGGGCTGGAGAATAAACCTGGGAAACTGAGGACATAGCCTGACCAGCCAAGACCTTCACTTAACAGGATTTTCCTCTGTTCCCTTTAATCCTTACTTCACAGTGGCTACCCAGCACAGTCTAAATTCCTCACTGTACCAGAGGTTTTAAATATTGTTTGCCATGAACAGTCCTGTGTGTTTTGGGATTTTAACTCTTTCCCTAGCAGGCTGTTAACACATCCCTACCTCCCCTTCTCCTCAAGCTGCTGCTGAGACAGGGCTTTTGAAAGCGTGAGTCATTCAAGAACTCCCTCTAGTCACATCCCTTTCTGTCTCCATTGCCCGTTGACTCTGCTGCACTCTTTCCTGCCTGGCACACACAGCCACCTGCCCAGTTTAGGCCTGTGGTGGGATAGAGGGAGTGTGCAGAGCAAGAGTGGAGCCCTCGGTGCACTGGTCCCAAACGAAATGCTCCCAGGACTGAGCTGTACCTGCAAACATCCTCTATGTCTCTGCGTGACGAGTCGTATATCAACTCCCCTTTGTTTAGCATGTTATCACACACCACATCTATTTACCATACAGATGCAGGAAGAGGATTTAATTGGTGATGCTTCTGCCTGGCTTTCCTGCCAACAGCTGCATGACATAGCTAAATCAGAGTGAGCAACCCCGTTGGAGCTAAATCAAGGAACTTTGATATCTGCACAGGCCCTCCAGATTCCAGCAGGGGTCTCTGGCACCCCCAAACTAAGTCAGGCACAAACAACATTGCACTCTGCTCCGGTGCCAGCATGCTGGAGGTTAAGTGGAGCTGCAGCATTTGAGGCCAACAGTCCTGGGTCTTTCCTGCCCTTGGCTCCTTTGCCTACGTCGAACACCTAGGCTCAGTGCAGCAAGAAGTATACCACCCAATGGTGGGTTCTTCGTTATATTAAGCTGTTGCATTTTGGTGGCCTGCTGTGTGCTCTATGGAGCAGGTCCCGAAATGAGTCAGGGCTGCTGGGAGCTGAGTTCTGGCATTTCTCTTGACTGAAGAGAGCCTCGGATCACATGACCGGCCCAGACATTAAAATTCAGCTTTTTGGCCGCGTTCCTATTGGCCAGGTCCATGGCCCAGCTGCTTTACTCAAAGGGGGGAAACATCAGTGCTAAAGGAAAGCCACAGAAAATATAAAAGACCCACTCAGTTTAGGGTCCGGCGGGTCCTGTTCTGCAGAACTCGTCCCATCCTCTGCTCTGTTGTTTATCCTCTGCCTGGCCAAAACCTGTGCTGCAGTGATTGAGGATTATCCACGTCGGAGCGCTGGTATTAGTTACACACACACTCTCCATCCTTTGAGCCAAGGGCAGCACCCAGGAATGCTTTGAAGTGGCTCAAACCAGAGGAGGGAATATGGGTAAGAGAGGGCCAGAGAGAAGGCGCACACACGTCATCCATCTGAGCTGGCCTTATTGGAAAAGGGGTGGGAGAGACCGTGCGCTCCAGCAGACCCATCTCAAGCTGTGAGCGTTCTCAGTTCTCACTGACATCGGTGGCAGGAGTTGCGATGCCCAGCGCCCAGCAGGATCAGGCCCTTAGTCAGCCAGAGCTAAGTCAGTGATGTTTTCTGTCCCCACACCCCCTCTGCTGTGCATGTTACCTGCCCGGCTGGAGCAAAGAAAGGACCCCTTCTGGTATGTCATGGCACAGACCAGTGACTGGACAGACAGCAAAGGCGTTACATAAGTCTCAAGGTTTCCACATCCAGACCCCCCACTGTCCCATTCTCAGCCCGCTGGGCTCTCTGTGGGTCCCCGACTGCAAGAGACACAGTGGGCCTACGTGGCCCAGGAATGGGACGGCCTTTCCCTTGTGGTTGCTGCACTCCACCCTTGCTTAACAGTTTCCTCTTGCCCTTGTGGTTTTCTTTCCAGCACTGATGCCCAGTGCCTGTGCTGCTTGGCTCACCCTTTCTGGTTGCTGCCTTCCCCATGCCAAGTCACACAGTGCCCACAAGCACAAGCAGGCCCCAGAGCAGGTAAAAAGTGATCTGCTTCTACCCCCAGCACACTCCTTGCTCCCCAGGAGGATGGAGACCAGGGGAAAGCAGGGAACCAGAGACTCAGTCAGTGGCTGCAGCATCCTGGGGCCTGCACACCTAGCCTTTCCAAATGCACTTGGATTCCTTTGTTGGAGCCCTCCTGTCTTTGTTTTGAGACGCTCAGAGCCCCGCTATTTAGACTCAGCCCTGTTCTCAGACTCTCCACTCAACCACGGTAACCCCCCACCCCCGGCTTTTAAAGATGAGTAGCTGTCAAGGCCATGAAGTCCTGCAATGCTGTGCGAGCAGCGCACTGAGATGCCGTTACCTGATGCCTCCTGCCCAATTAGCAGCAGTTCAGGGCATCTCTCAGACGTGCACAGTTAGTTGGGGCTTACAGGGACGTGCAGGAATTTCATGTATCCTGTTTAGTCAGCCTTTTATCTCCACCTCCACCCTAACACACACTTCACCAGCCACTTGATGCCAAGGACATACCAACTGCAGGAAATGACCCCCTCTTTTCCAGAGTTACTTGTGAAACACACAGGTAGCCATGAGGCCCTGTCCTAGCAAGGGGAGAGCCCCAGTCTGGAGTCAATTCTCTGTGTACCAGCAATACAGGCGTTACTGGAGAGAAAGATACTGAATCTAACACAAGCTTTGACAAGCCATGAAAGCTAAATCACAATACTCAGCCATATGAACCAAGCAGTCGACCTACAGGATCCAAAGGCATCCTCAAGTGAAGAGCCCAGATATTTTCTCTCCTGGACTCCAAGCCCTGAACTAACAGTCTCACCATTCATCTCCCTCACTCAGTATGGCAGATTGGAAAATTTAAAAAAAAAAAAAAAAGAGAGAGAGAGAGAGAGTCAAATGAAATCCAGACTCAGAAAATGGTTTCTTTCTCCCACACCCTCCTTTGCTTCTGTTGGAAACTCAGTCTGTCTGGAGAGCTTAGGAGGATGAAAAAAAAAAAAAAGCAGAACTTTTTTAAAAAATAAAAGGGACCATAGAAATCAAACCAGAATTTGGCTGACTCTTCACTTAACATGCAGCCCCTCCAGGGGAAGTGGAGGGGGAGCAGAGGATGATAACAATACGGCACAGATAAAAAGATCAATAGCCTACCTGAAATCCGGTCCCTCTCCATTACTACGGGATATATTTAGCATCCGCGTGTCAAGTCGTCCCTTTTTTCGGTGGCGTCCCCTTCTTTCACCCACTCTCCCTGCCTCCCTCCCTTCCTTGCTGCCTCCTCCTCCTCCTCTTCCAAAAAAAGCTCTTTGTCTGGTCTAATTTCTTCAATCTGTTGCAATCATGAATGCATCCAAATTACCACATTTCCATGTGCTGATCATATGTTTGTGCTCCAAACTGAAGTAGCTTTGTCTCTTTGAAATGAAAAGAAAGAGTGAGGCAGAAAGGGAAATAGAAAAAAAAGGGGGGGGGGCATGACCTGCCAATTCAGCAACCCCCCAAATAATCCACTGTGTGTGGAGGATGGCAGAGCCCAAGTCCTCTGTAAGACAGTCTTAAAGCTGCAGCCTGTACAAATCCAGGAGAATGTGCCCGTCTCTGCAGCTGACTCTTCGTATCCACCAGGAGATGCTTACACAACTTGACTCCTTGGAATAACAGAGTAACAACACATCCAGCTTCTCCGATCTCTCCCTGCTTCCCCAGTCTTATTTGTCGCTATTTCCTCTATCCCCTCCTCCTTCTGTGGCTAAAGCATTTTAAGGAACTAAGATCCTGCTTGTTTCCCCACCCAGCCAGGTCTGAAGTTTCAATTCATGCATAAACCATTTTGCTGATGAAGGCTGATTTCATCCTCAGGCAGGGCATCATGGTCTGCCTGCTCCCGCAAAGGAACCGATGGCTGCACATTTTACTCTCGCACTGGAGTGGTTAACTACCGAATCTTGGCAAGGAGTCCCTGCTTCGTGGTTGCATGAACAGCCGGCTATGCTGTGCCCTCCCTCCTTACACAACTGATAAGGGATTTCTGCAGCCAGCCTGAAAATGATAGTGAAACTTCCCCTTCCAACACAGTGGTGACAGGAGTCAGTGGCTGCCCAAACAGACAGAGCTGGGCTTCCCGAGGCACCCTTTGCGTACAGGGATGAGCTAGGTGCCTGCAGTGCAGTCATTATGAGCTCATGTGCAAGTGTGGACATTACAGCTGCTTCTGTCAAGGGCAAGACGGGATGTTGGCACGAACTCAGGGGTTAGAGGCTACTCTTTGTGGAAACTGCCTCTTGGACAGCTGCCAACCTGACTTTAGTTTAACACACCTCCCCCTAAGAGAACACCTATGCCAGCTCAATACATACTCCCTGCAGCATCGGCACTAGGAATAAGGCCACTCCTCTGATGGGACTTGAACCCATAGCCGTCTGACTTAGGACAGAGCGAGCGATGCTTGCACTGTCTGTTACTACAGCACTCACATTGTCTGTTTCCCAAGCCAGCCTTTCCACAGGACGGGCTGACTTGTATGACACGGGAATCATCTCTGTGAATCCCGGTGAAGACCCAGAGGATGGTACAGAGTGGCAAAGGACGCCAGCAGCCAATCTGCCACGTCACTTCTCAGCTGGGCAATGAGAACAATCCTCTAATTCCTCAGGCTGTGAGTCAACAGGCCAGATGTAAGGCTTCTCCACTCAGCGTGCATGGAAGAGAGCCAGGGCCCCGTCCTGAGAAAGCAGGGACTGCCACTAGGTAGCAAGGCGTGGAAGGCCATTATTGTTCCCAGTAGCTAAAAGGCTGTGTGTGTCAAGAAGCCAAAAATGGCTGAGAGAGAACTTTAAACAGACCACGACACCCAGGGACGACGCAGCGTGATGGCATTGATCAGGCTTGTTGCTGTTTCCATCACTTCACGCTGACTCAACAGACATTCTAGGTGTCAACGTGACAATCCTGGAATCTTATATGAACTACTGTTTCTTCTGCAGTAGCCCTAATGAAGGATCAGGTTCCTACTGTGCTAGACACTGTAAATGCACCTATAATAAAGACAGTTTCTAGCCCAAAATGAATACAATCTATATGTAAAATAATGTGCATTGTATTAACATCCAACACTTGCCACTTAGTAATGAAGGCTATGGCAGATGCTTAGGTAATGATTATTAATTATTTGCACTGCAGTGGCTCTTAGAAACCCTAATCATGGACTAGGATCTCATTGTGCCAGGCACTGTACAAACAGAGCAAAAGAGACAATCCCTAAGCCATTGTCTATTTGGTTGAAGAATCAATCAATTAAGAGAGCTGTCCAGACAGCCATCTTGGTTTTTATGGGCTGGATTCACTGGACTCTGCTTTATGGCACCCAAATTTAGAAAAAAAAACAAACAAAAAACACCCACACATTTTCCAACACGTCTGATGATGGAATCTGATTGCTGCCAAACCAGAGAGGGAAGCAAAGGAATTGCTGCATGGAACCAGATCAGTGGCCCTTCTGGCCAATTATAGGATAGCCTGGTCCCATGGTAAATGTTTCCTTCTGACCCCAGAAGTTAGAGGTTGGCTTATGCCCTAAAAAGGGAAAGATTAGATTCATCAGACTCTTTTCCTATGAGAATTCTGCCTATTCTTGCTGCTCATAAAATAATAATCTGTAGTGTTTTGATAGCACTTTGCATCTGTCCAGCTCAAAGCATTTCACCAGGAAGGCCAGTATTGCCTCCATTTTGCAGAAGGGGAAACTGAGGCACCAAACAGTGACAGTCACCCCAGCAGGTCAGAGCCACAAAAGCTTCCACAATCCCAGTCCAATGCTTTATTCACTATGGTATGCTGCCTGTCAGATGTGCAGGGAATTAGAAAGAGAAGACAAGGTAATGCTTCTCTGTGCACAAAGAGCAACTCTCTGCTTCCTGTCTGAAATTTAGAAGGAGTAGAACACAGAGAGCAAAAAGCCCTGAGTGTTGCATAGTGACATATCCATTGCCTCTAAGAGGGAGCTTTCACTGCCAAGCACTTCATGCATACAGCCAGTTGAAGGCTACAGAGGAAAGGAAAAGGTTAAGGGAAAAATATTAAGAGAGGAAGAAGGTGAATGGGAAGGAAGGATAGAAGCAGAATAGCACAAACATTGAAGTTTATGGGTTTTAACCCATCAGGACCTGGATGGCTTGGGACCGAGCAATCAGAGACATCATTTCTCACTCCCTGATAACTGCAGATGGTCCAGGCCTGCATGTGGAAGGCAGCCAGTAGCTACTTGCAAGGTGTTCTATGGCTTTGAGCTTCCAAATTTTCTTCCTTCCTGCTCCTAGGGTTTTAAATAGTTTGTATCTATTTCTGAAGGGGTAGCCGTCAGGGCTGGGCTCAACCCATAAGCAAATAAGGCAGTGGCTTGGGGAACCACTGGCTTACGGGCATTGTGGCGCTGCATTGGGGTGGGGTGGGCTGGCCTATGGGGTGGACTCCACTTTCTCGCCCCACCTCTGGGCTGGCCCTCCCTGCCCCAAGGTAGGAACAGTCGGTCCAGAGGAGAGGTGGGAGAGAGGAGCCCTACCTCTGGGCTGGCTCGCAAAAGCAAAAGTAAAAGCCGGCTCGGGGCGCCAGAGCCCTTTGAGCCTGGCCTAGTAGCCATGCTAGTCTAGCACAGGGGTGGCCAAACTTATGGAACTCAAGAGCCACACAAGTTGATTATTAAACCTTCATGAACTGCACTGAGGCATATCGCCATATACTTTTACCTACTAAATTGATTTGCTGTCATTCTTCCACAAGCCACACTTTTTCATTCAAGAGCCACATGTGGCGCCCGAGCACAGTTTGGCCATGCCTGGTCTAGGGTTAAAGTACGCTGGAATGCCCTGGAACATCCTATTTTTAGGGGGAAGCATTCTAGGGCCCACTAAAACCAGAAGAATATTACATTTTCTCCATGTCTCCTCCAATGTCCTTTTTGTATTTCCCTGTCCTCCTTTCCAGGCTTTGGTATCTGGTAACCCTATGTTAGTCTAGTTCAGCAAAACAAACAAGGAGCCCTATGCCACTTTTAAAGGCTAACACATTTATTTATCGCATGAGCTTTCGAGTGAGAAAATCCCTCCTCATCAGACACTTTGAAGATGGGGAACTTGTGCTGGAACTTCAGTGCTCTGGCTTTTTTTCCTTTTTGGTTTGGGGGAATTTACTGAATATGCTTTTATTTGCATTCATCTTTGTCCTTTAAACCACTGGCAAAGGGGCCTAGGTCCCTGCGCCAGTGCTTTGTGATACAGGTGTTGTATAAATCTAAATATAGAAATATAAAACATATAGCACCTGCTAACAGTAGCTGTAGGTGAAAATATAGATTTTTGTTTCTGCTCTGTTGCACAATGCTGAAGCCTCTGAAAGAACATTACTAAGGCCCCAATTCAGCAAATTGTTTAAGAACATGTTCTGTTGAATAACTGTTGTAACCACCTATGTCCTTAAAATAAGCACGTGTGTAAATGGTTTGCTGAATTAGGGCTTAATACAGCAGTTGCAGGGGTTTTTTCAATTATTTCTAGGGATGATGTAAGGAAAATGTGAGCTGGTGACAGGGCTTCTCACCGAAGCTGTGATTTTATGGATCTCCAGGAACTTTAAAATCAGTTATCAGCACTGAGGAAAGAGGGTGTTGAAAGTCACATGGGTCAGGTCCAATTCTGACGTCGAATGGAGCCACGCCAATTAGGGCTGTGCATGGAATTAACATGAAATGTGGATCTCAAAATGAACAGCTTCTGCATTTCATTTGGAATCCATGAAAACTAGTCATATTTTTGAGAAAGAAAAATGGACATTTAAAACAGCTAAATTTCACTAGGACTTGGACCGTCCTTGGAATTGCTTCTCCTTAAGAGAAACCGGCTTTTCCGCAATTTTTTCATGAAAGACAAAATTGGGAGGAGGGGATGTGAAATATCCCAGAACAAAATGGTGACTTTAGGATTGCGGTGGCCTTTTATTAAAGCCCTGTTATCTGATTTTTGGTTGTTTAGTAATTTGGATAGAGTTATAAGCTCATCAATAGGTTTAATCAGAAGTCAATGAGGTTCTAGTCTCTGAATCAGGCTACAGAGGTTTTTACAAGGACCCCAGAGCAGCACAACAGCAAAGGACCAGCTGATAGACAGATAAGTAATTAAAGACAAATGAGTAAATGGATAAATCAAATTAAGTGGATAGTGCAATGGATAATGATTTTAATTAGTCTTATTTTAAGATATATATGGTATATTTTCTATTGTATGTGTGGATAAATATCCTCCCACCCTTTCCCTCTTGACTCAGTTGAGAGAACTGTCTGGCCTCTCAGCTCTGGTGTGGATGGATGTAGAGCTATAAAGATGAGAAAGACTAGAATTACTGATTATACTGAAGTCTTTTAAAACAAAAGTTCCTAATAAACAAGGAAGCAGAAGCACAAAGAAAAAGTAGTTGGTGAACACACCTTGGCAACACTGTTTACCCTTTTCATACCCTAAGCAATATGGGTCCTTCTTCCAAGTCTAAACTTAGCCCCTTCACCCATAGGTTCTCAGAGCACACTTCTCCTGTAGACTGGCAACTTCATGCGAATTAATGACATATTACTGTACTG
This sequence comes from Podocnemis expansa, assembly GCA_007922195.1. NCBI lineage: Eukaryota > Metazoa > Chordata > Testudines > Podocnemididae > Podocnemis > Podocnemis expansa. The sequence goes on from ML682068.1 coordinate 4,890,857, forward strand.
CTTCCTTTCCAGCTAGTTCCAGGTAGTACGTTTTTCACACCTATTGCTATTTCTGGCTCTTTTGGTGGGTTCTGTGGTGGACTTGTAAAGTTTGCCTGGGCATTGAACTGGGCAACCGTCCTATTTTGATACCTTCAGACTATGTGGGGTGCTGAAGTCATAACCACATCTTTAAGTGTCGTTCTTTCTTTGGGCCAAGGGGGCCTAAACAGATGTATGCTTAGCTTTTGTGCAGGATGTGGCCTGCAGGCTCTTGTGTTCCATTACTAATTATATATATCAATCTATAATTTGTTTCAGCATAAAGCAAATACTTAAACCTGTAAGGAGACTTAAATCTATGCTTAAATGATATGAGGAAAAGTATATGTGCAAGCAAGCAGACTAGATCTATAGGCTAGAGCCCTAATACCAGTGCTGTGTCTGTGTCCTCAGACAGACTGAGCAAATGCAGGAGAGGTCTTGGAGATTATGGACTGGCAGCGTCTCTAGAGACTTTTCTTTTGCCTGATTTTTTAAAAAACATTAAGAAACCTTGTTAAAAAATACCAGTGGAGTCCCAAGGCCTATTTTGGTGGCATTACCCAGGGCCAGTGATAGGGCTGGTTTGTGAGAGGGAGTCAAGAGCAGACTTTAGGAAAGAAGCTCCATTTCTGTTTGGTGTGGGAAGGCTTAAACAAATAGGAACCTTCATTTTCCAGCTGTTGTTGAGTCTGAGGCAGAGGTGAGGGACAGCTTGTGGCTTCCATGGTCCAGTCATTCCCCTGCCAGCGTGTTTGCCAGTGATGATGGGCTGCAGACACAAGGCATGTCTCTCCCATGGGGCATCAGGGATAGGGAACAGCAAGCAGGAAAACAAACAGAATCCAATTAGAGGCTGGAGTTTGGGGTTTATATATATAGCGCACCTTCCACACCCAAGTCTGGAGCACTCAGCAGAGCAATGAGGGGGCTGCCGGCAGTGCAGTGAATGTGGAGGAAGAAAGCAGCCATTATGGGATCAACAAAAGCTCACACACAGCCTTGGATGCTGGATCCTGGGGACTGAGGTAGGGGAGTGGCAGGCAGGACATTGGGGTGATGCAGTAGGTCGAGGCTCTTGACTTACTGCAGCTGGGTGGCAGGTGAGACAAAAAGGTCTGTTTGCAGGTTCTGTCTGACTCTCTTGGTTTCCACATGAGACACACTAGAGCCTGAGCACCTCCTTTCGTCAACTGGGGAAAGATTATTTTCTAACACAGCCAGTGCTCCTATGGGATGAGCCCACGGGTTACAGCCTGAGGTTTGCAAAGCTATCTGGGTGGCTTGGATTCCCATTACAATTAATAGGAGTTGGGAAGCTATATCATGTTGGGGTCAAAGGGGCTCTGTAAAGACTTGTTATTAGGGGCTGTACTAGCTTTGCATGTATTTTAGAGTCAGTGCTTGAGGCAATTTGATTCAATCCCCTTCTCCTCCAGTGAGGTGCCCAAGATCCCAGCCCTGCCATAGGACTCCTGGCACATCATTATTTCTAGTGTGATCACACCAACGAGCCCCATTGCACTAGGTGCCACACCAGCACATGACACAAAGGCCCCATCATGCAAAGCTGCAGCTCTCCCACACTCCAACTTCTTCCTATAAACAACAAACCAAATTGCATTGCCTCTGCTTCTGCCCTGGTGCCCAGGTTGCTGGCCTGAGGGGGCTTTGCATGCGAATGCATAGATCAGTGGTTCCCAACCTTTTTGTCTGCCATGGCACACCTTGACACTGTTCATTATTTTCATATAGTCCATTATTTTCATATAGTCCATACTACCATACAGTCCACAAATAAGCTTGTGAATATTCCAATAATTCTGTGGCACACCTGCTCAGGCCTGACAGCGTACCTATGTGCTATGGCACACTGGTTGGGCAATGCTGGCATAGACTGCTGGGCCCTATGTTGGGCTGCCATGGATTCAGAAAGTCGTTTGCTTTCTCAGACCTTCGTAGCCCTTCAAAGAATTGAGGACCAGAAATGGGACACCTAACAAACTGAAGTTTCCACTTCACACATCTCCTAGCCCAGGAAAGCTCATGCCCCAAAATATTTTCTGTTAGTCTCTAAGGTGCCACAGGATGCCTTGTCATTTGCTGAAAATAGCCTAACATGGCTACCCCTCATATTGGGATGAAACTCAACAGTGAAAGGGACACTGGAAAAGGAAGGCAGGGCTCGGACGAACTTAGGAGCCTGGCTCACGTTTGTATGGTGGGGCGTTGGGAAGGAATTTCCCCCATGTCAGAGTAGCAGTGATCTAGAAGATTTTTCACCTTCCTTGGCAGCGTATGAGTGTGTGTGGGGGAGTGTCATTTGCTGGGATTCCCTGGGGATATTTCACCTAATCATTTCCCAGCTGTTGTGAGGGCACAAATAGCCTAGTCTCCCGCAGGTTGTGTTACTTTGATCTCCTTTAGCATGAGGGTGCTGGTGCTGGGTGGCCATGGGGGCCTGTGATGGAAGGTCAGAGTAGATGATCCTTTCTCATCTTCAGCTCTGGCTAGTGACCTGGAAAGTGTGAAAGGGGAAAAGGGCGGGAGGCAAGTAGATGGTGGATGAATGTGTTTGGGTCACATTAGGCACAATGGAATATTTCTGGCTGTAGCAAAGGCAAGGTCAAAGTCAGGCCTAGTGTGATCAGGTGCAGCTCCATTACACTGGGCCTGAATTTGGCTCACAGAGGCACCACACCAGATCAGCACCCTGTGCTCATTTGTTCCAAGAACCCTCTTTTCATGTGAAAATTTGACGTGTCCACAGTGTGCGGGCTGGGGGGGGGGCGGCGGCTATGCTTTGATTCAGAACAATCGTCCCTACTTTAGATGCTGTCAGTTCATTTTTGCCAGGGATGACTTATCCTTGGGGCTCTTAAAATTGCTGCTGAAGACCAAACTGCAGCAGGTGCCATGTCTTTAAAATATAGAGAAACCCTGAGGGAGGTGGAAAACACCAGCTACCCCATTAGCTCTTAGTATTCCTCTTCTCCCTGCCCTTCACCACCTCCCATTACTCAGACTGAGTCCTGAACTGCCCTTTCACTAGCCTCAGAATGGTAAACATTCCCAGCACAGGGCTCTTTAGAAATGCTTGCGTGCCAAGTGCTGTTACTTCCCTTCCTGCTTGTTTTCAGGGGAAGGCATATTTGTTTGAAAGAGGAAAACAAGTGTGTGCATTTCCTTCGCTTTCACCTGCTCAGCCCTGAGACCACAGGCACTCCAGGACATGGGGGTATGTTTTAGTGGCAGCTGTTTATTAAATATTAGCAGCCCATCACTGCATGGTCTCAGGCCCCCATGGAACATTAATTTAATGCACTCGATTTTTGTTCTTGCTGCAAGCAATGTGTGTGTTGCTTTAAGAATTTCTGCTGGGTAGACGTCAATTCCACCCTGCCTCAATCTCTGCCCGATTCCATTCGACCTGCAGGAAATCCCCAGCACATCCTCTCTAGCCTTTCTGCTCACACGTCAAAATTAATGTGCTGATGTATTAATAGCTGCTGGCAACCCAGAACGAAAGTAGAGGCGGAGCAATGAGGCTTGGGACCTTGTGGAAGCTGGAATCAATTCTTGAGAAGCATGAACTCTACTATTCATTCCCTCCTGCTCAACTTCCCTTCTCCACACACCTAATCGTGAGCTCCGGCTGTCTCCTCAGTACCATCCCATCTCCTTTATCCACCAGACCAGTGCATCATCACTCAGGAGTCTAAAGGGCTAGGACACTTCCCCACTGACTGGCTGATGGAATAAAGAACTTTCTTGAGTTCAACTGCATCTGCTCCTCTGCAGGATGAGGATCCAGCTACTGTGATCGGTGCTCCATCACTGCAACGGAGCCCATCTGTGATGCAGAACTATTAACCGAACCTATCCAATGGGCAGTAACCTACCTCTTAACAAGGGAAGCAGCTGATTGCACTCGGGTTCTCCACACTTCTTGGCTCCCAGGTCCTTCCTGAATACAGTTCAAGGACCCAGCTCATTTATTTAAGGTCCTTATTAGGCCAGGGCCTTAGCAACCTTGGCGACTGCTCCTCCTCTGCAACCCAGGAGGGCGGCTGTGCCCCAGTGGAACCTATGGCTGTCCCAGCGAGTCATTATCAAGCAGCACAGCTTGCTGCATAGCTTTTGCCCTACAATATCGATGTGGGTTAGCCAGACACCTGTGAGAGGTGTATTCCACCTGCAGCACAGTCAGACAAAACCATGGCCCAGATCTTTGATTGGTGTAAATCCATGCAACTCCACAGAGAACAACAGAAGTAGCCTGAGGAACTAGTCCAGGGAGATCTCAGTTTCTCGTTCTTTACAAGAGCAGCGTTCTGGGGGAATGACTTTCCACACCACATAATGCACTGGCACTCACTTGGGAGGGGCACTCCCAGGTAACACCCCTCCCGTCTTTTAGCCCACATGGCCACTTTTAGCCATTTGACCTGAAGCATGGATTTTGCTGCTTCTTGCCACCATGTCATTACAAGGGCCATCAGCATGTTTCCTGGCACCATCACAAAGAAACTTTGCCATCGGATACCATGGCAGGATGCCCGTGCACTGGCCCAAGGAAGTCTCTGGGTCTCATCAGTGGTTTTTCAAGTTGGAGATCCACCCATTGAAATAGGGAGGATGCTAAAAAAGCCAGGCTTGGTGGCAACACTACCTTGCAAGGAGAGCCAGAATCTTGAAGGCCTGGGAAGTTCTCAGATCATCATGCCTGCTTGTGGACACAGAAATTCAACTGGGAAAACAGAGAGCGGCAGCGACTGATCCAAGACCCATGAATCAGAGATGTATTTTGCTCCCTGATCCTCCCCAACACCCACATGAATGACTGTCATGGCTACCAGGATTTCAACCACGTCTCTTAGTGCCTCGCAGCTCAGCATTAACCATTCCCGGCAGCCGATCGCCTACCTCCATTTCAGAGTCAGAGAACAGAAACAGTTAACCGGAACTGTAAGGACACAAAGAGAGCGGCTGCATCCCCATCTCTTCTGCAGCCCTGCTCAGAGGACAAATTTAGAGGTGGGTAAATGGGTGCTCTGTGCCTAAGATACAATTAGGGGTTTCAATAAACACGAGATGGGAGCCAGATGTTCTTGCCTTGGAGGTTCACAGCATGCCTGTGGTATGCAGCCAGAAAGATTTCACAGGCAAGCCAGCGCCCTGGAAAATGCCACTTCTCCCCGCAGGACGGCAGGACACAGGACTGTGGAGGAGGGAAGAGAACGCTGGGAGACCATCAGCTGGTCTCGCAACAATGAGCCCTTAAGAAAAATTTGCAAACTGCCATCACAGAGCTGAAAAGAAGTGGGAGAAAGCCATCACCAGAGCAAGATAAACATGTCCGGCAGTGGGGATTTCTGACTAAACATAGCTACCCAGTAACTAGCACCGAGCTGGCTTAGACAAATGGCACGCTAACCGTGATTGAAACCAGACAGCTCCTCCTCACACCTGATCCCCCCTCCGCTCTGCTGAATGCATTCCTGCACTATAGAGGAGAGGTGAGGGGTCAAGATGTATCCCTTTCCCCGCCTACGCCCCAATAGTGGAATAATCTCAACAGTACCTGTCAACACCCTGGCTGGAAATATTTCACCTCCTCTCCCCCAGACACCAGGAAGCTGCTTGCAGCCTCGCTTAATAGTCTGTGGTGCTTTCAGGCAGGCTCAGTGCTTGTACTACCTCCATCCCCCATCAAGGTTGTTGGTTGTTGTGTCCCACACTGGATACATGTTGGCCCTGGGAGAGTTGATAATGGATGTGTGTCTCTCTCCCTCTCTGGGTGCAGCATATTCAGTTTAAAGGGGATTGCTTTGTTTTTGCGTTGTAACGGCTGAGGCAAACAAAATGAAACAGACAAAAGCAAATTCCAGTCTGACTTTACATCCCTGCTCCCTCCCCTGTGGCAGCTTGCAATGCTCACTTGTAACCGCTACAGCTTATGGAGTTTTACTCCCAAGACTGGCTGGTACAGAGACTATAAAGAAGCTGATTTATGGTCTGTCCAAAGGCCATAGTATTTCAGTAGAGGTCCCAAGATCAGAGCCTTGTTGTGCTAGGAGCTGTACAGACCTGTAGTAATAGAGACCCTGCACAAAAGAGAGTACAGTACAAGCAACTAAGACAACCAAAGGATGGGGGAAAGGAAATTTCACCTCTGCGTTTCACAGATGGTGAATTGAATGCTTGTGATGGTAGGTGCAAGGGTCAGCAACTCACATCCAGTTTATAGCTTATGTTCCTAACAGCTCGTGCTTTGGGGTTTCAGCTGGCCACAGCAGAGGACAGGAAGGGATCTCCATCTCCCTGCATCTCCATGAATTCTGTGAGTGTTTTTAAATCTCCTTCCTCTGAGGGATCAGGGATGGCCACAGCTGGAGGTGGGACTTGGCAGGGGTGGGTCATGGCTCTGAGGTGGCACTGACAATTCTCTGTCTCTCTCAGTCCTTGGCTGGCTGACTGGCACTCCACGCTCAGGGGTTATTTGTGGGGTTAGTAAGAAATTCCTCCCCCTGCGGATTGGCAAGTATCTTGCAGACTTTTTTGCCTTCCTTTGCAGTATGAGGGTTCAGGTCACTTGCCAGGGTTATCCGAGTCTATCTCACTTAATCATTTCCCTGCCGTTCTAGGTTCCTCTGGCACTGGTGCAATCTGTCCCTTTTGTCCTCTGCTTTTGGCACACACAGTCTAGATCACCTGTGGACTGTATCATTTTGGTCTGGCTTCAGTTGTTGGCGTGAATGTGGGGCTGCGGGGGGAGGTTGGTGGTTTGTGACAAATAAGAGATCAGTCTAGGTGGCTCCTTCTCACTTTAAATTCTTCTCCCTTTAAACCCATTGACCTTATCACATCAAACTTAGAATAGCCCATGAAAGAATGAGCATCAAATATTCCTAAATATTTTATACTGCCCCTCCCATCTGTACTGTCACCTGTACCTAACATACCAAACACAGCTATGAGGCGGAAATGTACAAAAATAACTGGAGAGATTGGGTTCCAGCCAGACCTATTGTAAAGGCAATGCTGAGCACTTGCCTTCCAGAAGAACCTAGACCTCTTTAAAGGGGTCTCAAGTTGGGCAGTCAAAACCTGAGGTGTGGTGAGCTGAGGACAGTGTTGGAATTGCAAGTTATCACTTTAAGAGTGGGAGGGCAGAAGCAGTTCCTGGTCCCGTTTATGGTACTCTAAAGAAGAGCACTAGCAGTGAAGTTAGTGTGGGAAAAGCCAGCCCAAAGAAACATGGTGTGGGTTGTGCATTGTTGCCTTCAAGAGCAGCCTGTTTTCTCTCTCTCTCTGTTTTCAGGCTCTTGTGCGCAATTGTTCTGAATCCTAAGAAATGAAGTAGTGTTACATTGCAACCCTCCAACGGGAATCCTTTTTGGTTTTATCTACCTTCTCTGTGTTTACTCTGAAAGTATAACATGAGGCACTCAAGGAGTCTTGTGACACTTTTAAAGACTAACAAATTTATTTATCACGTGAGCTTCCATGGGAGAAAATCCCACTTTGTCAGTCTGCTAAAAAGGGATTTTGTCCATGAAAGCTCATGCAGTAAATTAATTTGTTAGTTTTTAAAAGTGCCACAGGACTCCTTATTTGTTTTGCTGAACTAGACTAACACGGCTGCTGCTTTCCCAGATTCACCCACCGCTTCTGAAACCCTTAGCCATGCATTCATAAATTACTAGAAACCTCACAGTTCTGGCCATGATCCCCCCTCATTGCTCACAAACTATCATCCATGTCGATAGCATCCACAGCCACACGTCCTTTACACATGGTGCATGTCATTGGCCGGTCACCAAGTCAGCAACACTGGGCTCTCCCAATGGCAGTGGCAAGTACGAGCAACAGTGGCACTCCCACTAGCCACGCAGGTTGGTCCCCGCAGCCCATCTGTCATGGTGGGGCCAAAAGAGAGTGAGTGGTGCTGTGACTAGGGGCACAGTGCAGCTCAGGTTGGGTCCTTCTACCCCTTCTGTTCAAATCTGAGCAGTGTCCAAATCACAGCACCATTCACACTGTTTGGGGCCCACTTGTGACAGAAAGAGTCAGGGGCCCAAACCCGAATGGAGCGGTCACCACTGCACCTCAGCCAGCTCTTGCACTACAGATCCCACCCAGCCCGGCTTCCCGTGTCTCCTCTGCCCTCCTGCTGCTGCAGGACATGCTCAGCACCAGGCTTATGAGCTGTGGCATGGGCCTGCTTGGGGGATTCAAGGAGGGTGGCAAGGATCCCTGGATCCTCCCAGGTGAAAATTTGCTGGTGTGCCCCGAGATGCATGATCTGAGTGTGTGGAAGCAGCTGTTGTGCTGGCGGCTTCAATCCACCATTTTAGTTTATCTGAGCACTCTCCTGGCCGGTGCTGTAGGGTGCCTGGCAATTGGTTTAACTCAGGGGTCTCAAACACGCAGCCCGTGGGCCATATGCAGCCTCTAAAGCTATTTCCTGCAGCCCGCAATGACACAATTGTTACCAATATTTGCAATATCGTTGTATGGAAAGGTTTCAGTGGTGCGGCCCTTGGGCTACTGTACTAATCCTCACGTGGCCCTCTACTAGTCCTCACGCGGCCCTTGTGGGGATTTGAGTTTGAGACCTCTGCTTTAACCCCTTGATGCCTCACATGAGGATTTCTTGGATAACTTCCTTATGTTTTTCATTTGTATGGCTCTCCATACCAGCTGGCGATACAACCAGTGCAGCTTCAGCCTTTGCTGTTCGTCCCCACATCCTCCTACGCCCGATCAGTAACACAACGAGGACACATTTCAAAAGCCAGCCTGTCACTAGTCACTAAGAGGAGACAGTGATGTGGGCATTCTTTGGCACAGGGCTGCACACAGCTGGGGTAGCCAGCCTGGGGTGGAAAACAAAAGGGAATAGAGATTGCCCCAGGAAATCCAAATGATCTCATGTAGGAACCAGTCCAGGCAACCAGCCTTCAACCACCAGCACTTAACCCCTTTGCTGCTGTGCAGAGGCCAGACATCGAAGCGTGAGCTTCTGTTTGTACCACAGTCATAGCCTCAAACCCTGCAGTTCTCCCGCCTTATGTCTAAACTGCTGTGGTTTGAACCATTAAAGCTGAATGCCTGGAAGAGTCATTTTCAGCAGGCCACTGCCACTCCCATGAAGATTAATTCCGGTCAATATAGCACCATAATCTTTTGCAGCCGTCAGGTTCTCTTGGGTCTGCCAAAATAACTAGACATCTTACAGCATCAAAGTCTCTGAGGAGACATTTGAATCATTCCTGCTTCTGGTGGGACTGGAAATACTGAGGTTATAGCCTTGATCATCAGACTTTGGCAGTGGCCTGTGAAAATGACAACAGGACAATTAGAAGTTGGGGTCCTCTGAAGCTCTGGACAGACGCTGAGGTTGGTTTTCTTCACTGCGCAGCTCACCTGCCTTCTAATTCTGATCCATTTGTGAAGTCAATCCTTGTAGGTGCAAAGAGAGCAGTGATAGGCCTATGGGCTCTCACCTGCCATGAATTCACTGCATGACCATGGGAATTCGCTTCAGCCTCCTCTTTCAAAACTAATTTTAGGTTGTCTGACTGGAAACAGTCAAGGTGCAAACCCCACCATGCCCTTTGCTCAGCTCCTCTGAGCAGTGGGCCATACGTGCTTCCGTTTCGAGTCCCAGGACTAAAGCAAATCCACAGACACTGAAAACATTCTGGCCTCAGCATCGCTGCTCCCCTATTTCCCATCCGTACAATAGATTTTCTCCTGTCTGCTGTGTTGGATCTCTCACTGGGATGGTGCATGGCTTAACCTTGGAGGCGGGGATTCATTCCTTATCACATCACCACTGGCATCAATGGACTTACACTGAGGATGAATTTGGTCCCATATTTATGGTGCATTTGGGGACCCAGAGAGGAAAGTGTTACAGAAATATCAAGCATTGTTGCATTTCCACTATGTCATGATCTCCAGGAGAGGAAGGGGACACATCCTGGAAGCAATGGGAAGTGAACCCTTCTTCTCTCTTAAAGAGTTTGCTGGAAAGCCCCGTGAGCATGGGCAGCTCATACCAGCAGAGTATCTTTTGGTTAGCATAGCTTACACCACTTCCCCCAAGGCAGACAACTACACTAGCAAAAGGCTCTTGCTGCTAGAACAGCACATAGACTAGGGCTCTTGGTAGGATACCCGGTCAGCTAAACCATGACATAAATATACAAAAATCCTCCCTTTTATCTAGCTGTGGTGGGAAAGCCCCCAGCGTAGACCAGGCTTGGGGATGGGAAAGTTGCCCAGCAGGGGCACTGGAATGAACATCACCCAGCCATATGCTTTTACAGAACTGGTGACCACACCCTGACTGGTTTTTAGATATGCAGGTAAACCATATTCTCCTTGCTCCAGCTATAACACCCATCCGTCCTAGTGCTCTTTAGAGCTGTGGGGTAAAAGAAGCAGCTGTGATAAGGACTTGCCATACATGGGATATCCAGTCAACTGCTACCCCTGTTCACTGAAGACTGATGAAATATCTCTCCTCTTCTGACCTACAGATCCTTTGGGAAAATGAAAAAAAATCTTCATCATGGGGGAAAAGACTGGGCTGTTTTTGTGCCACCAGTGAGTGGTCCCTGATAATGCAACCCAGAGAGCTGGGCTGAGCTTTGTACTTCTTTAAATTATGCACTGCATTTCCAAGCAGCCTCAAGATAAACTGTGGTGGGTCCTCAGCCAAATGCTGATGATGCAAAAGCAAGGAGGTTGTTAGCACTTTGCCTTTCACAGGCAGACTCATTCTGGAGAAAGAACCATGCTCTCCTGTGTTGCAGCTGGCTCTGGTGTAAAGTCTCCATTAGTCTGGTAGCTGCAAATTACTAGCCATGCAGCAAGACAGAGAACAAGGGAGGGAAGCAAGAGGCACCTCTTCCTCTCCTACCTCCTTGGGAATTTTAACAAACAAATCCCTGATGCAGAAACAGATCTAATAAAGAAAGTTTCCCTGCATTGGACTGAAAGATCGTCCCCTTATTAGGTCTTGCCTGCTCACAAAAAGTGCTGTGCCAGCACCCTGCCAGAGGTGTTCTTTCTGCTGCATAAAAGCCAAATAGTAGCCTGCAAGGAAACTGAAATACAGAAAGTAGCTGGCTTTCAGGATGAAAACTCTGTTCCCAAGATGCAGATTCCTTCTACTCCGGTGCTGTGGGGCTACTCCCTGACCTACCAGGTAACACACACTCTGCTGCCTGGATGGCAAGTGTCAGCAAGTATTTCCACTCACGAGCATTTGTCGGGTGTTAATCTTAGGAATGTTCAGGTGGAGAAAGTCTCCCTAGGAAAAATATTTTGATGCTGCAGAAATGAGAGCCGTGGCTACCAAAGATGTGAAAAACTGGCGTGATAGGTTGGGAGCTACAGCCTGCCACTGAACTTCTGATTTAGGGCTTCTGCTCTCCTCCCCCACAGCATCCACTCTTCCTACAGAGGAGCTGCCTGTTTCCAATTGCATGTTTAATACAGCTCCCAAACATCCCACATTAGTCAGCTTGCTGGACTGTATTCCCTTGTTTAATTGTTGGGTGACGTTGCCAAACCCAGATGTGTGTGTCCAAGTGACTCTCAGGGGGCCCCTCCGACTCCTGTTGAGCAGTAATTTCTCATCGTGCGTTGCTGCTGACCAGGGTTATTCTGAATTGAAACTCAGCAGCCAGTTTTCTAATGCATGAAGAAGGGAGGAGAGGGTACAAATTCCCCAGGGAAGCTCTATGTGGAGTCTGAGGGGGAGGGGAAAATCATTTGAGGAGCAAGTGACCATGCAGTAGGACAAGTCTTAAGAGTGCTACTTCGGTGGGTGTGGGAAGAGGGGTGCCAGCAATCCCTTACCTGTCCCAATTCCACCCTGGAATGGGCTTTGCTGGGCCCAGCTCTGCATCTTCACTGATCAACCTTAGTCAGACCGCACACACCAGCTGCACTGGCACCTCTGTCTAGGGTACCAATATGGCCCAGTTACGCAGTCTTTGAAAGTCTCCAACACTTTGATGTGTTCACCCTCACAATACCCCTGAGAGGCACTGTCCCAGGGTAGAGAAGGGGAACTGAGGCACAGAGCAACAAGTCATTTGCTCGAGGTCACACTAGAAGTGTGTGCCAGAGCAGAAAATTGAACTCAGGTCTCTCCTGAGTCCCGGAGTAGCACCCTAATCACTGGACCTCCTTTGTTTCTAGGGGCTATCCTGGAAGCAAAGTTGCAAGCCTGCTTGTAGATGACTGGCAATGGCCAAGTGGCACTGCTACAGGAAGGAAAGAAGATGGGCAGTGGCGTGTCACAGGACCAGATTTTCAAGACAGTTCTAGGCCAGATCTTCAAGGTCTTAGCCCCCAGCTGCACCCCTTAGTTATGGCCAGAAATAATGAAAATCCAGCCCACAGGGAGCAATGGCTGCAGAAAGGCACCTTATCCCCTTCTTTGCTTAGCATGGCAAAGAGCTGCAGGCCACCCCTGACTGAGTAGCAATTATGAGTGAAACCCCACAGTTATATATGAACTGAGGTGCAGGGTCAACTGAGCAGGGAGAGGAAATTTGGAGCTGAAATGAGGGGAAACGGAGCTGCAGTTATATGGAGCTGTAAATAATTTGTTGCAGTGTAAACCAAAGTGCTGAACTGCTTGGTAAGATTTTCAGCATGAAAATGATTACTAAAAAGGGCTCTTGACAGAAAAGGCAGAAATATCTTATTTGAATCTGTAGAAACTAGGGTGACCAGATATCCTGATTTTATAGGGACAGATACAATATTCCTGGCTTTGTGTCATATAGTCACCTATTATCCCTTATCCCCTCTCCCAATTCTTCATACTTGCTACCTGGTCACCCTAGAAGAAACCAAGCTAAAGCAAACATTCAGTTTCTTTCAATTTGAGGTCCCTTCACTCCATTTACTCTTGGATTTCTACTTTTTTCTGTCTTTGGCTATAGGTGGTGAGGACATACTGCACCAGAATTTGGGACAGCACCATTGTGTCTGCACAAAAAATGAGCTAACATGCCCTAGCTATTAAGACATGGTTACAATTTATTTCACTAGTGGCCAAGAATCTGAAGCCAGTTTTCCCAAGGTGAAGGTTTACTGAATGAACCCCTATCACATAGAGAGAAGTCTGTCCAATGGATATAATTGTTCCATACATTCTCTGTTTTCTCTATACTCTGCATTACATAAAGCTAGATCCACTTCCTCCCAGCTGGCCCTCTGCCATGTGGCCACAGAGAGATTTCTTGTAGGCCTCACAGCTAGTGGATGGTTTATAATGTTGACCTGAAAACCTCTCCTCTGGGTACTAGATACCTGGAGCAACCAGGGAGCCGAATGGAGGCCAGCAAGGACAAAGAGACCTGGAGTCCCTTAATGGCAATTCCAGCAAAAAAGGCCGCTAAATGGGAATGATCAAGCTCTAAAGGAAGTTACAGTGAATATTCCCCTATTCTCTAATGGCTTGAGTCAATGTCCATCACAGCCAATGGAAAGACTGACTGACTTCAGTGGGCTTTGGAACAGACCCAGAGGGACAGTTCGTCTAGTAAGGGTGAAGGAATCTGTTCAGGAAGTCCTGCGTCAAAAACACCGTCTAGGGGCCAGGATGATGAGAACATTGGAGACTTATTTGAAATTAGTGCAATACTCCTCACATCCCTTCTCTCCTATACCGTCCCAGGCACCTGTCCCATTTTGGTCATTCTGTCCTTGAGATCGATGTTTGCTATGCTCTTTAAAAGGTGGCATGACTTATTTTAACACTTTCACTTTATATAGTCCAGATGGGATTAACATCCAGGTGAGAAGGAGCCAGACTATAAACATACAGTGTACATGTTCTTCTGATGGACGACGCCAAATATTCCAGTCCAGTTTTTATAAAGCAGAGTCCATGGCCATTATCCAAAGAGTATTAAAAACAAACTGAAATGAGAACATGAAATGCTGACAAGCTTGTTATACTAGTAACTTTGATGAACCCAAGTGATGTTTCTACACTGAGAACTGAGGGTTTGAAAATGTAATTTCATTCCACATACACTCTGTCAGGTCCATTTTCTTCTACTGGATTTTAACTTTCGATGCATGGAAAAATTGGATTTTTTTTTAGGAAGCATTTAGAAATGGCATGTGCATAAGTTCTTTCTACTGCCTTAGGGCTATACTAGAACAAACAACAAAGATTTGTTGTGTGGCTTCTTGCAATAGGTGATTTCACTGCATATGAGGCCTGACTGAACCCAGCTCTGTATGGGTGCTCAAGAAAATGAAGAAAATGCAGAGAACTGCTTCACACTTTTGTGCTGCCTCATGCTTTTGTGCTTGACCCCCGTTCAAGGATTGTGCTGTCCTAAGTGCTAGCACCTCATTGCTGGTTACTAAAATGAGGCAGCTCATAACTACACCCTCTCAGCACAGAGAGAACAGCTGTGGCAATGGACATTAATGGAGTTGAAGGGGTATACGCAGAGCTTTGGGACCACGATTGCTAACAGAAGAGTTGCCAAACCAAACAAAAACATTCCATGCTGACCCCACTAGCTTCATTTTTCCCTTGATTAGCTCACAAAGGAAAGAAAAATCATTTTTTCAGGCTGCCAGGGTGACAAAATATAAGTGATGGCCTTTCCTAGAACTGGGAATGGGTGCCCATCTGGCAGCTGGCTCTCACTGCCAGGCAGGGAAAAGGTTTCCAAGGAGAGTCACAGTCCTGTGGGCTCTGGCTCAATGTGTCTGGTACAGCTTAAAAAAGCAGCAAAGCCAGAGTGTCTTTGAAAATGAGCATTCAAGCTTGAAGAGCAGTCCCATGACTATAAACGTCTTCAGTGAATACTTGTGGAAGAGGATTTATGGAAGCCGGCAGCTGCCAGCTCTTTCTCTCTGTTTCAGTTCCTCAGCATTGCCTCCAGAAAGACCTTCCAAACTGGGATGCAGCTGCTAGGGAAAGGCTGAGGAGCAATTTCCACGCCAGATTCATTGGCAAAACACTCCCTGGATCACACAGCCCAGTCAAGTGCTCCATACCCCAACGCTGACGTCCCCCCGTGATGCTCTAACAGGCCCACCATCTGGAAGACCACATGGGTGTTTTAAATGGAGGAATTTCAGGAGTTTTGCCATTAGGGAAAGGTGACCATCCAATTCCACCCACCCCGTCCAGCTGGCTTCAATTCATCTTTCTCCAACACTCAAGCTTTTTAAACTGAGTCATGATGGTGCAAGAGGAAGCCACTCCTCTGTGAGAAAACAAAACTTATACTCCTACGGCGCATGTGGGGGTGAAGCATTTCACTCACACTAAGGGAATGACATCCAAAGGGGTTCTCCTTCCCCTCAGTGATTGACCCAAGATGTCTACTGCTCTCCTTGACTCAATGCAGAGGAGCCAGTTACAAAGTTGGATTCTTCATCAGTGGAGATGGACACAATCTCCTGCTGGTACACTGCACTGTGACCCTGATGTAAAGTAACATTATGTTCCAGAAACAGCCTGGATCTGGATTCCCACCACCATCTCCCACTGGAATCTCCCTGCCCAACATGGACAGCTCCATCCCTGGCTCTTCTGGCACTAGCAGGAGGTGGAGCTGTAGAAAGAGATCTGTGATGGATGCTGAGTGGTCAATGTGAAGAGCAGGGGTGCTAGAATTTATTGCACCAGCAGCTTGGGCCTGGCTATGTTCCTGACCCATGGCGCCACACTGAATGAAATCCCTCCTCGTTCTCTAGCCCCCTCATCCCATCACCACCACAATTGGGGATTTACTGTGGCAGAAGCTGTACCTGCACTCTCCAGCACAGCAGCTTTGGAATGAGAAGCCATTTTGCAGCTTGCATAAAAAAATTCAGCTTCATTTGGAAAGAAGTTTGTTTTTCTTGTGAAGTGTTGCTGCAGTGCAGTGTGGCCCAGTGCAAGGGACATTGGCCTGGCATGATGCAGACCTCAGTTCTAGTCCTGGCTGTGGTGCTGACCTGATGGCTGAACTTGGGCAAGGCACTGCCCCTTTCTGAGGCTGTTTCCCATCCCACCTCTGTGGATGTACGAAGCCTATAACCATAGAGCCCTCGACTTGGCTGGGCACCATACTGGGCATTAAACAGTAACAACTGCTGGCAGGGATCTTGCTGGACAAGAGACATCACCTTACAAGAAGTAGCACAGTTTCTATTCTGCTTTCCTTCTAGCTGTAATAACACCACTGTACCAGGTGGATAAGGGCGCTTTAAGGACAAGTTTCCAGCTGGTCTTTAATAAGGCACCTTCAGCACTTGCAGGAGCATGGATCTGCAAGCATAAAATCTTGAATGGCAGCAGGTAATAGCGATGTTACCCATAATCCTGCAAGTACTCCTACATGAAATTCCTACAGACACAATTTAGAGCGCTAGTGAGTTCTGCCGCACGATTTCAGGGGGAAGGGCAGTCTCTGGGAGTTGGGGCATCTCGATACGGATGCAATATTGCATAAACATTCCTTGACTGGGTGACCAGGCAGTAAGTGTGAAAAATCAAAACCTCTGTGTGTGTGTGTGTGTGTGCGCATGCGTGTGTATGTGTGTGATTGACCCCTATATTAGAAAAAGCCTTGAATATCAAGATGGTCGCTATAAAAGCAAGACCCCTGGTCACCCTATTCCACAAAGCCACAGGCTTGGCAGTCACTGGAAAGTGGCTGACTGGAATAGGGGCTGGGGGGATTTGCCAAAGGGTCAGTGTCTTTGCGGGACCTGTAGGCAGGGTGCAGTTAGATTCCATTGTCACTTTAATCACTGGGATCCCTTAAGCAAAATTGGTCTTGGATGGATTGTTAGCCTAGGTACGGGTACCTCTGTCCTTCCAGCCATGTCACCCCAGAACCTTCCATTGCACCTATGACCTTCACTCCCATCTCGCTTTTCTCTTTTGGGTCCTGTAACCAGCTTTCTGGGCTCTGGGACCCATCTGGTCTTTTCATTCAAGTGAGCTTAGGCCACTGCTCCCCCAGGATGCAAATGGACCCAGCCCTGCCCAGAATCCTTTGCACTGGTTAAAGTGAGGATCTTCCACTTGGGAACTTCTGCAACAGCACCCGCACTAGATGATTGCCGTCTGCTCTGCCAGCCAGGTTCTCCTGAATTCCTGCTGAGCCCTGGAAGCAAGTGACCTGCGTGGCTCCTGCGCTAATATGGTGTTATGTCAGATGCGGTGTCTTAGGGAGGCATAGTCCTTTGGGGACCCTCGAAGCCAAGGCATCCCTCAAGGTGAGTCTAAGCTGCAGCAGGGTCCAGACTGGCTCTGGACAGTCAGTCCCATGTCAGATTAGATCTGATGGTTCTTTCGGGCCTTAAAAATCTATGATACTATAACTGCCTGTATTTTCTCTGCCCAAAGTCCATGCTGCCCTCAAGCATTTCCTCTGGTGCAGTGGTTTTCAAACTTAGGGTCAGGACCCAGTACTGGGTCACAAACCCTCAGGTATTGGGGCATGTCACCCTCTGCTGCCACCGCCAAAAGACTGGAGTGCATTGCTCAAAGATGTAATTATTGGGTCACGGGTACAAATGATTTCTTCAACAGGGTCCCGAGGAAAAAAGTTTGAAAACCACTGCTCTAGTGCCCCATAATCTGCTCCCCAGTCTCGGCTGAGTTCACAGAATTCAGGTCAGCTGGACTCTACAGTTCAGCCTGGATTGATACAGACAGGGCTACATGGCAAGAGTGACTAAAATGCTAAAAGCCTCCAAAAGGAGGGGATGAGAGACCTGTGTGGGGAGATACCTGTTTAAAGAAAGAAACCCTCCCACCTCCCTCCTCCTAAATGTAAAACAGCTTAAATCAAGGCAAGGTGCAAATCAGGAATGTCATTTTAAGCACAAGCACATCTAAGGTGTAAGCTTCCATGTACAATAAAAAATAAAGGCTAAGGAGAGTGAAAGGTAGCCATGAATGGGGGTTTTCTGATGATTCCCTCCAGATCTATTATTCAATAGGAAATTCATCTCTAATTCTATATTGTTGTAGAATATGTTGGGCACAGAAGCCTTTCTCTGAGGCCAGCTTTTCCTTTGAACAGCGCTTGTTTGATGGAAGGTAGGAGAGCTTCTCTCTGCTACCCCAGAAGGCAAGAAGGGGAGAGAGAGGTGACCTTTCTGTTGGAGGAGAAAGGCTCAGAGAAACAGTTGTGTGAATGCAACTTACTTGGACTTGTCGGGTCACCAGCTCGCCGAAGTCGCCCACTGGAGGTCCTGCTGATTCCTAAAGCAAGAAAAATCATTTGTAAGGTGTGAAGCTAACTAAAGTGAACCTGGTATGTAGTTTAGTGTGCGTGCTGTGATTCCTGATAGGTTTATGAAAGTGCATGTGATGAATGTCACGAGTGGTTATTTTGAATGGATGACTAGTAACCTCCATCTTTCTCTTAAGATTACAATGGCTGATAGTGGTCGCTACTATTATTTCACAATATCAGAAACTGCAAGCATGTGTAAAGGTCACAAAATTGGAGAAAAAAGTCCTAGAGTAACTGAGTGCTACTCAGACATACAACCCTTTTAAATCTAGGACTTTTTAATAGACATGCATGCACAGCAAAGTTTATTCCAACAAGTAAAAAGACATACCCTGGATCTTGCAGTGAACCAGGTTTTTGCTAAGAAATGCAAACACAACATTAGACCCAAATCAATCTCTGTGCACACAATGTGTGCATGCATGGTACGGGGGCTAAGAGGAAATGCAATTTGCCTCCCATATCCTGGGAGTGCTCAGAATCAGCCCAGCCTTTGCTGCAGGTTAGAGCAGCCCTGAGGGCTGCAACAGTCTCTGTACGCAGCACAACAGAACACACTCCCTGTCCACAACATGTCCTGCCACGTCCACAGACACATTCTGTGCTGGGACCTTAGTGTGTGATACCCACTGCCAGGTCTGTGCCTGTCAGAGAGGATCTGTCCACCAGCAAAGTGGATACAAAAGGACCAGAGAGCTCTGTTGTGTCTGACTTTTCACACGATATCTGTATTAGCATGGTTAAATGGTCTGAAATATTAGACATGTCCTTGTGCCCCTGTTGTGGACTCATGGTCAATCAGAACATGAATTTGACTTGGTTTGAGGGTCTTTTATTAATGAATTAGTCTTTTCATAGGAGTACATGGTTGATGCTACACCCTAAACATTAAGCCAGTATTGCTACTGCATAGAACAACAAATGGCAAGCAGGGATTCCTGGGTTCTGTCCCCAGCTGTGCTACCTGCTCAGTGGCAGGACACAACCTCTGAGTGCCACAAACTGCCTAGACAAGGATAGCCACAACCATTCATCTTCTATTTGTGCTGTGAGCATTCAACTTTGCCTTATTAATCCACTCGGATTTAACACAAAGACATGAGCTAGCCAAATCCAGGCATCACAGATTTAAGGCTGCCCCACTCTAACTCACCCTGCTGTGCCTTGAAGTGACAAGCAATGGCACTTATGTAATAGATCCAGTGGAGCAGCTGATCCGACTAACACGGTCTACTATTCCCCACACTGCCAATTCCAAGAGATTCCAGCTCAGTCTCTTGGCTACTACTGGAGGACTAATTTCTCTAAGATCCAGTTGAGCCAGGAACCAGGGGTCCCAGGAACCAGTAATCACACTGCTCTTTGTGAACCCTAGCTGGCCGTGAGAACTTTTGAACCAGAATTTCCAATATGGTTCCCACCACACTTGCAACTTGTGAGGAAGTTTGGACCTCCCCACCTTTTGATGGATGCAGACTTTACTCATGAGATAGTGTACTCATAAGTGGCCTTTCATTCCACCTTGGAGTCTAGGAAATCAAGGTGCAACTAGGTCCCAGAGCTTTGAAACAGCCGGTTAGTATTGTTGCTCCAGCATCTCAGCTGGCAAAACTTGTGTCTCATTTAAGGAAAAAAAAAAATAAAGGAGGGAGGTGAGGAAAACAGCAAACCTCATGCTAACTGCCCTGGGACAGGGGTTTCTGGCTGGCAACTCCACTTGGGAAAAAGTGCCTCATGCTGAGTCAGAGCCATGTGCACGTGTGTGTCTCCACTTTGCTTTTATAATATAAAAAAGTCTCTGTGACTGCAAAGCCACGTGGCTGAACCATTGGGCCAGTTCCAAAGAGACGCACCCTGTTCCTTACCCAGGAAGAAAGAGGAGAAGGGAGAACCCAGTGGCAGAATCACTCTGGGACAGGGGAACAGTACAAAGTCCTGATTTCAAAAGGAAAAAAAATGGGCGGTGCCCCCTCAACCTCCTCACCAGCAACCATGGATTTGGTGTGCACATGCGAATGCAGATGGAAGAAAACCTGTCCCTTCAGCAGCTGTAATGGCACCAGTAAGGGATATGATAGCATTCCCAGTAGTGAAGTCTGTAAACAACTTCCATCATGAGAACGCAAAAGGCAGGAGTCTTGTGGACAGGACATTGGTGTGGAACTCAACAGACCTGGCGTCTATTCCCATTTCTGCTTCTGACTTTCAGTGTGACCTTGGATGCCTTTCTGTTTCCTTGTCTATTTAGTCTGCAAACTCTTTGGGGCTGGTTTTGCTTCTTATCAGGTGTTTGCATGGTGCCTGCCACAGTGGGGCTCCAACCTCAGCTAGGGTGCTTGTGTAATACAAATATCACTGCAACTGCCTGAGTTTGGGCGTTGTTTTTGTCAGCATCTTCTCAACTTTCTGAAACATTCCCCTGAAATTTCTTTCCCTCAGTCTTGGCCCAAAAGGTAGATTATTTCAGGACATTTGCCAGGTATTTTGAAGATTGTTTTCACCTTTGCCACACACATTTTCTGTGTTAAAAAGAATTTTAACTGCACTTCTTTAAATAGGCTGCAGCAGGAGGGGTTGAAACCCAGCCAGGGTGAGATCTTCATTGAGGACTAGCACCACTGGTTTGTTTTGGCAGTGTGTGGGAGGCTTGATTTAGCTTTCGCAGAAGCTACAAGCATTTGAAAAAAACCACATACATAGGAGACACTGTCCCCTTCTGAGTGACACGCTGAGCTCTCCATCCTTTTGGGTTCAAATGCTCACTCTGCTGGCAAACAGATGCGAAGCAAGGAACATTCAAACTTGGAGAGGACTGGACATAGGGAATGGATTTTTTCCTCTTAAGCTGGCAACAAGGTAAAAATTAAACAAAAAATATACACAATGTTCAGAGCAGCAGAGAGCCCTCTCTGCATTTGGCTTTTCTTGTTCTTCAATTTGCAATGTATCTGCACACACACACTCACTCACTCACTCACTGTCTGTCCCAAGCTCAGAGAGCAAGTCAGTAGCAGAGACAAGATGAGGGCTCAGATATTCTGGCATCTAGTCTGCTGCCTCAGCTACTAGGTAACATCACGTACAGGCCACCTCCGGTACCATATTACCAAGATGTTACACAGTTGTTTTCATCAGTAACTCTCAAAGTGCTTTACAAAGGAGGGCAGAGGTAATGAGGGATAAAGTCATTTGCTCAAGACGAGAGGCAGAGCTGGAAACAGAACCTGTTTCCTGAGTCCCTGTCCAGTGTGCTATCCTAGACTTCTCCAGAGAAGGACGAGATGCCAAGCCTGACCATGGGAGGATGGTTAAACAATGTGGAAAGACTCCAGTCCCATGGGACAGGAGAGAGAATCAGTCACAAATGAAAATGCAGTCACTACGAAAATGTATTCCTTTGCCCATATCTGTGTGAAGACTGCAAGCTGGGTGGGGCTGACACAGTATCAGCATGGTAAATGGCAGGCTGGGGTTGCCTCTATTTTTAGCCTGAAGGCACCTGCAGCTCTGTTTCTGGGCACTTGAACTGTGAAGCAAAAATCAGATTCATCTATCCCACACAGACTGTATGAATCGTCCCGCTCCTCGCAGCAGGCGTGCCCCAGGTCAGGCTAGCACTGGAAGAAAACAACAGAAGTAGATACCTCTCTCATTTGGCTGAAATGAAGAATGTTTCCCGACACTCCCTCAGTGTCATTTTAAAATGGAATAGTCCAGCAGTTAAAGTAGGACAGTCAGAGAACAGTTCCTTCCGCTGCATGAACATGTCCCCGCCATGCATAATTATAGCGTTAGGGATGCAGTGCATTCGCCTCTGGCCAAATAGCATCCCATAGCACTGTATAATTGAGAAGCAATCATGCCCAGACCGGCAGCCTGGGCCCATAGGTCCAGTCTAACAACACCATCCACCATCCCTCGGCAATTCTGGGCTCAGTTCCCCATGGCCTTGTCCCTCCTGTGCCTCCAGTGCAAAGTGTGTGTAAAATGCTCCTAAATCCCACTTGGCACTAGAGTCAATGACTACCTGGGTGGGCAGAGCAATGGGAAATTGGATCCAGCGTGCATTGAGGAATCAGTCCTGGTGGAAGATGCTGTCTTGGCTGCTTGCTGTGCTATTGATGCAAACCTTCACCCTAATAATGGTACTAATAGGTACTTCTGAGTCTAGTATCCCCAGAATGTACCACTAAAATGATCCTGGTTTTTTTTGTATGAAGCGTTGTCTGCCCAACCTTTCTATGTACATTAGGCTCATTCTCTGCCCAACCTTTCTATGTACATTAGGCTCTGATCCTCATGCCTACACAGATATCCCACATGTAAGGGAGGGAAACGGTTAGCGTCAGAGCTAACGGCTAAGTATAAACAGCAACAGGGTGTTGCAAACCAGGAGCCCCTGTTCTCCACACCCGTTACAGAGGTAAATATAAAAGTGACTGATGAACTTGTCTAAAATGACGGAGCTTATCTGAGCAGTGAACATGGCTCCTTGTTTCTATACACTGTACTAACAGCAGAGCGACAGGATCATCCAGAGCTTCTCTGGCACTGCTCAGGCAACTGAACGTGCCCCCCCCCCATTTATGAGTCCTTTCTTGTCTTTGGGAGTAACTAGGTAGATCTGTCTCTGTTTAAGACTGGAACTTTTTTCCAGGGCTATATGGCCATCCCTGCTGCTCTTTCACAACCCAGAGCGTAAGGGAAACCCTTCTCCCAGCCATCCGCATTGATCAGGAATTGCGGCTGATGGGTCACTTCAGAGATTTATATAGACTCAGCTGGGATGCTGCTCTGTGACACTGGTATTTCCCAGCATGGTGGTCAGTTTTTCAGATCAGCAGCTTTTGGGAGCAGGTTCAGTGTCACAGAAAGTGTGTTCAGAAATTGCCCAGCATGTGGTGGGTGTAATCACAATCTCAGTAGAAACTATGTGTGTTCCCAGGCTGCGCTGTCATGGCTCCTTGCCCTGTCCCCTGGAGAGGACATGAGGATGACAGCAGGGTCAGAACCCTGCCTTCAAAAGTACCATGATCTAATTATGTAATATCTAGCTCCCTTGTATTTCTGTTAGATTTGTGTGTGCAGTCCAGTGCATCTGAAAGTGGAAGCTGGGCTGTCCTGAAGAGTGCAATCTATGCAGTTTATTCATTGCCCAGGTCCAACACAGCTCTAAACCCTGCCATTCTTGAGCAACTTCTGCAAATGCTAATTAATAAGTTGCAGACAAAGATGTTGAAGGTGGGCAACCAACACACATAATTCAAAAAGGGAAAGGTAGGGCTGATCTCAGACAATGGGTAGGCTGCTCCTCAGTGGATTTCTTTACTGTTCCCTCCAGTGTAGACGATGGAGATCTGCCTAAGAAAGGGGTCTCAAACTCAAATCACCACAAGGGCTGCATGAGGACAGGTACATTAGCCCAAGGGCTGCACCACTGAAACCTTTTCATACAATGATACAAAGTATAGTCAAAATGAAAAAATGAAGAGTAATGTATATTCCACTAAAAGTAAATTTATTAACTTTAAGAAACTATACTGCTAAAAACCAGTGCTGACTTTTAGTCACTTCATTTTGGCCACTTAGCGGGCAGTATTTTGCATCAACAAGACCATTAATATTAGGTCTGATATCCCAAGCTGAAGCCATTCTCACTTTTAAATTTTGCAGTATCAATTATTTGAGAAATTCTAAGTGTTGTTGCGGGCTGCAGGAAATAATTTGATGGGCCTCATGTGGCCCATGGGCCATGAGTTTGAGACACCTATCTGGTGTTCAAATTCTGGTTGATGAGTCCCATTTACGTTTAGTTTGCCCACTCACACAGCTTGACAACCCTGCTCAGGTCTGCACATCAGAGTGCCAGGAATGGAACAGCGAGGGGTGGTGCAGGTGAGGACTGAGGTGCCTTGGAGCAACCAGGCAGTAGCAAAGTTGATGCAGGCTAGGAGTGAGAGTTATTTGCAAAACACTGCAGATAAATGGGGGCAGAACTGACTCCAGCCAGTGCAATTACCACTTCTCTTTCCTCTGCTTGAAATCTACACTCACCACTCCACCCAAAGAGGAGCGAGAAACCGAGCAGCCCTGAGCTCCAACCTTAATCAGAAACATGCACTGGAGAACACGATACGTTTCCCAAGTTGTGTGTAATGGAGACGCTCTCCAAATAAGCTGAGCACAGCTGGACAAAAACACAACCCATGCGTATGATTTCTTTTGTGTTTCATCCTGGATCGGATGGATGTCTCTGGCAGCAGCATGCTGCAAACAGACCTCTTACTGGAAAAGCGGCAGAGTTGCATCTGCAGTTCCCTAGTTACATGGGGGATGAAGTCAGGAATGGACATGGTTGCATGGATCGATGCCCGTTTCTGATGCAGTTACTTGCTGGTGTGTTCATGTGACTATGGACATACATGCCTAGGTGCATTGGTGACTATAAGCACGGTGGTCTAATAAGCAGAATTGTCAAAGCTCACAGAGTTGGCTGCAGAGACGTCTCTTCACAGCAAGCTCATGCAGATCAGGTGTTAGATTGTGAGCTGGTATAAATTGGGAAAACTCCATTGACTTCAGTGGAGCTTTGGGGATTTACAGCAGCTCTGAATCTGACCCACGGCTGGAGCACAGTCATCCCTCCAGCGGGGGTATTGCTCTGAATAAATTACAAACATGTCTCAGGCTGGACATATTGCTTGGTGGTGGCTACCCGAGATGTCCCTGGGAAGAGCATCTTCGAAGCATCTGACGAAGTGGGATTTTCTCCCACGAAAGCTCATGCGAAAAATAAATCTGTTAGTCTTAAAGTGCCACTCAACTCCTTGGGTTTTTTTTGCTGGACTAGACTAACACGGCTATCCCTTTGGAACCTGGGAAGAGCGTCATCCCACCATTGAGCAGTGGCCAAAAGCTATGTGCTAGACCTATTTAAGTGGAGGTTATAAGAGAAGACGAGCCCCAGTTGTAAAGTGGAGACTTGAATTTTCCCAAGCTTAGAGCGCAAAATGGAGTAAAGAATGAGGGTTTTCAACCAAATGCTTCTTTACTTGTGCTCAGAGATTGAAAAACGAATCTTTAGATTTTAAGGTCAGAAGGATCATCATGATCATGTTTGACCTGTGTTAACACTGCCCACAGTCCATCAGTCATTTTTGCATCAAACCCAGTAACGTGCAGTCAGACTAGCTCATGTCTTTTAGAAAGATGGCTGGTCTTGATTTAAAGATTTCCAGTGATGGAAAATCCACCATATCCCTTGCTAAGTTGTTCAAATGGTTAAAATGACCTTCAGGTATTGCAGGGACCACATCAGCCCAGAATACAGCTAGACAGGGTAATGAATGGCACAAAACGGGAGTCACAAAGAGTTTCACAGATGGGAGTGGTTAGATCTGTTCATTGTTATTTTTTACTCATGAGTGCCTGGATGGCTGCCACCTATTCAGGAAGATGCTGGTGAATTATGAAAGCATCAAAATTTTTAGCACAAGCGATTATTTATACTGTAAAGTATGTTAGTCATCGCTTGTGCTTCTCTTGTTTAAAAATGTTTCAGTCAAGCAATCAGGTAGCAGAAATGGTACCATATGACTTCACTGAGAAATCACATTTTTTGAAGACACCTTTGTACAAGTGTAAATGATTACATTAGTTAGAAGCCGCTGGAGAAATCGGTTCTTTGTGTGGGGTCAATTTCATCATTTCCTCTGCTCTTTGTGAGAGAGACTCATACAGCAAGAAGGGAGAGAAAAACATTTCAAGAGAACAATATTTTGAACCATAAACTATTAGGACAGAGATACAGGCAGGTATCATGCCTGAAACTACTTTTAATTCGTTTTTAGAAATGAAGTAGATTTCCAGTGGTTGGTGTCTCTCTACCGTTTCACCAATCATTTACAAACAAAGCTTCTTGGCTCCAACTGAAATTGGAAGAAGAGGAGGTGAAATGCCAAATTAAATTGTGCTCTTGTGGTATGTCCACACAAGATGGACTAAAACCCAGAGGTGGATTTAGTTTTTTTTTTTTTAAAAGTGCTTCAGTCGGAGTTCAAAAAACCAACCCCAGAGTGGTTTAGATCTGGCCGCCCTTCACTTTTTAGCAGAACCAGCAATGTTGAGAGGGCAGGAGAGGGTGGTTCCAGTGCAACTCCAATTTCTGACCTGGCTGGAAAGAGGGAATACCAGAAATCCATGGTCACCAGCTCTCACAGGACCCTCAGTCCGGGACTGCAGCCTCGGGAGCCTTGAATAATAATAATTAGCTGATCTATGTATCTTGAGGTAGAATTTAGGAGCCTTGGTTGTGGACCAGGACTTTATTCCTGCAATAAAGAGCTTTTGGTGTCTAAACTTTGGGGGCTCCTCACCCAACCCAACCAACAACCTTCCTGAGGCTCTCCTGTCACAAAACAAACCCAGGGTCACAGGCTGGCTAATGAAATCCCACATCTGATTTGATGGCTGGAAAAGAAATTTTAAATTTGAAATCTGGTATGTAAACAGAAGATTAAATAGTCCCCAAACTCCCCCTGCTGCCCTCAGCCCCATAATATTCTAGGCTCTGGCTGTGGATGAAACTCCCATAGCAAAACTTCCCAGCACCAGCATCTGGCCTCTTAGTGAGCTCTGACATTCTGCAGAGCTTCATAACACGGTGCAGCAATGTGCTGCTTAAATATACATGCATTTTAAAAATCAGTTTTCTGCCTTCTTCCACTTTGCTCAGTGCAGTTCAACAGATGCTTTTGGTTTTCAGCTGCAGACTTTCCCCAGTGGCCCTTCAGTGCTTTCCTGCTCTTATTTTAAACAGGCAACGCTCTCTGGCTTCTATTTTAGAGCGTTCCCCCTCACATCCCCCAGCTGACACCACAGAATTGATCATGAGAAAGCTGCAGTCACAGGGCTGCTCTCAGGATGTAGTACATAATGCTGCTGTTTGCCAGGCTCAGAAAGACAAATGTTGATTTTTCCCATGGGATGGTGGGGTGGGTAAAGAAGAGAAGGCTCATAAGAAGCATCTGTTGACTCTCCCGAGCTCCTCCTTTGTTAAGTGGCTCTGTCCTTGAATTCAGGTACCAGCCACAAAACCAATTAATCAAACTCATTCAGTCAAGTTCTCATCCAAGGTAATGGATAAAAAAGAAAAAATATTCAGATAAACCCAGAAACAATCAAAAGGATCCTGTTCCACATCAGGAACCAGTCTAGGTGTCAGCAATTTGCAGTCCTACACCCTGTAGCCCAATTTACCCTCATCCTGTAGATTGTGTGGCTATTTACATGGTGCAGGGAGGTTAACACACAACCAGATCAGAGTGGGAGTATTTTACATTCATTTTGCATTTGTGTGAGTGGCTCCACAAGGTGCAGTGGTGAATCAGGATCCCTCTGGACTAAGCCTCCTTTGGATTCGTGGTCTCTAGCATTTGATCTTGGGACTGGTCAGTGGCATTGGCAATCCCTCAGTTCAAGGATGATCTCTACCAAAGATTTACATATGGGTCCTGAGATGACTTGGGAGTTCAATCCTGGAACCATGGACCTGCCCAGTACCCCTAGTAAGAACAGACATTTCCTAGTAGGTCCTTGTCTGTTGGAAGAAAGTTCTTTCTGTTTCCTTCCTTCTTTCTCTTTTTAGCTTTGGGGTCAGACACTTCTCTTCAAAGCAGGCCACTGCGTGATGGAAAATCTGGAACCACTTACAGCTCGTGGCTTGCTTTTCCCAGTTTATGATGCTGACATCACTTTTCTTAAGATGTGCTTTCCGTGTAGGATTGTAGCATTTCCTCAAACCACCATGAGATCTCTGACCAAAGGTGAGCTGAGAACAGAGAGCTTGTTTGGGGAGGCAAAAATCTGGCATCCACGCACAACACACAATCAAGCAAACTTGGTTCATAAAAATCATTGCTTCAGTGCTGATGACATTAGGGATGCTGGTGTTAGTATGGCGATCTGTCCACTGGATGCAAAGGATCTTCCAGAAGCGTTGTTGGTGATACCTCTCCAAGACCCCAAACTCTTGAGGGTTTGTCAGTAGGTTGCTCAAGTTTTGCACCCATAAAGGAGACATTATGGTATCCTTCCAGAGGTCATGATTCTTGAGAATGCATCAAAGCAATTTCCCAAAGGAAGCACTTGTGCACTGGATTCTTTGCTGAATCTCACTGTCAATGTTTGCATTTTGAGAGAGTTGGCTACCAAGGCAGCAGAAATGCTCTAAAGAAATGCTCCAAAGTCTGTTCCTCCGCAGCAATTTGCAGTGGGACTGGTAGGCCTGAGTTCAAGATGTGACATGGACCCCTTCAGTGACCTTGAGCCAGTCACTTGACCTCAGATGGTGGCTGGCCTGTTTAGACTTTAAACATTTGGGGTAGTATTTTTCAGCTTTGCTCTCACCTGTAGCACAGCTTGGTGGTCCATACAGGTGAAGCAGAATTGCAACCAGGAGCAGCTGTGTTAGTCTGCTTCAGTAAAATGAACAAGGAGTCCTGTGGCACTTAAAGACTAACAAATTTATTTATTGTGTGAGCTTTGGTGGGAGAAAATCCCAGTGTTCCCAGGAATAAGGCAGCTGGGTTTGAACAGGGACACAGATGATCAGGCAAGTGTGGTCTGTAGAAGTGAACCCTTGACAGCAAGTCAGGAGTTGCTCAGTTCTAAATATGGCTCAGCCGCTGACTCACTGCAACTCAGTTCCTCTCACCTGGCGTTCCCTGGCTTCGGTCAGTAACACTTCCTTGCTTCTCGGGCAACCCCAAGATCTATTCCTGAATGTTCGTACTTGTTCCTAGTACTATAAACCATTAGTAGGTGTGAACTGTTTATAGATAATGGAGGTGAACCACCAGTTCTCCACAAGCATTAGGGCAGAAGGGAGGTTTATAGCCCAGGAGGCTGAGAAGCCTTTAATCCTCGCTGGGGGGCTTTTTCCATAAAACCTGCCACAGCTGCCAGGGCAGCTCCATTGAATAAGCTAACAACATTCTTTGCATGGTTCTCCTTGTGTCTTAAAGGGATTTTTAATACTTACTGTAAGAGGGCAAAGTGGAATGGAAAAAAAATAGATCTGGGGGCTAGCGTTTGAAGCCTAAAGATGCAGCTAGCAGGATATTCAAACAGCCCCTATGCAACTCCTTGTATCTGCAGGGTTTTTTTCCCAACTGTGGTTTGCCCCCCACTCCACAGTTAATATTGAAAATGCTTGTAAGACAAGGAAAAACATGCAAAGAATGTTATTAGCTTATTAAATGGAGCTGCCCTGCTATGGCTGGGGCAGGTTTTATGGAAAAATTCTTCTGTGAGGATTTGCTCTGTTTGCATTTGGTCACTTCAGCTCCACACAGATGGACAGAGGCACAGACAGCGAACTGGAGTTCATGTTGTCTTAGGCCCAGAGTCTCAAGGGGATTTAGGCTCCTAACTGGTTTTTAGTTGGAGTTAGGCACTTTCTGTGAGGATCTGGCCTGAATGCCACATGCACAAACATTCAGCCAGAATGGGCGCAGGGCTTTTCAAACAAGCCAGCTCCCATTCGGGCCTTTAACTAATGACTTGATCTTCAAAAAGGGCTCAGCACCCAGTATGCTGAGCTCTGGAAAACCTCACCCCAATGCCCCTAGCCTGCATGGGAAGCACTGGAAGAAGAAGGGCAGCTCTGCATTCCCACTGAACCATCTTAGCTTTAAATCACAGTAATGAGGAAACAGCCATTAGGCCCACACTACTGAGGGGCTGCTCAAAACAGGAGAGGGGAACAGCTCTTTAACTAAACCACCTTGCCAATTGTGTCCTTTTGGCCATGTCTACACTAGCCAATTAGTCCGGACTAAGCAAGCCTGCAGTTAGTTTGAACTAACTGGGAACGGCTTAGTTTGGACTCAGGAAGTCTGAACTAAGCGTTGTAACGTAGACATAGCCTGGAAGTCTTCCAATAGGGCAGAACAACTCCGGACATGGTGCAGCTCATTCTACTGCACCTTGGAAGTCAGCTCAGCTCCCTAGATGAGGTGGGAAAAGCAACCAGAAAGTGGAGCCTTGAAACAGGCCCAGCAGGAGGAAATAGTGTTTGACGTTACTCCATGGTTACTCTCTCCTCTCCATGGATACCAAAAGGTCACTAAGCAGGCAGCTGCTCTAAAGGCTTCTCCATCTGCAGCTGGAGCATGGGAACTGTTAGGGAAAGATGAAAGCACCTGGCGTCTTCTCAAACAATCAATCTGTAGTGCAAGGCAAAATGAACTGGCTCATGTGTCAGGTGACCGGCATGAGCAGAGCTGTCACCTGCCCAGCTCTTTATGAAGGGAAAGTTCACACGAGAGGAACCAGCACCCCTGCTGAATTACGGCATTGTGCAAAGGGAATGTCGTCTGCTGAGGACAGGAGATAAGATGGAGGAAGCCCTACCAGACACCTGAGAAAGCAGGACTGCACTAGCAATGATATCAGGAGCCCAAGGGGTTACCATGGCTTGCCCAGGGCAAGGGCAGGACTAGAACCCAAAACAGTCTCCTTGATCTCTGAGTGCTTCACTCGCCTCAGCTGCACAACCCCGTTGGGAAAACTATCCTTTGCTCGCAAGAGCTGTTGCTGTTTCCACAGACCAAATACACATCTGTGCAGAGAACAGAGAGCTACCTTTGGCTGCTGCTGGTTTTGCACCAGGAAGTTCTGTATGAATGCATTGAACAAGGTGGTGCATCAACCCAGGCTCCAAAGGACAAAGGCTGGAAGAGTTCATTGTATAGCTTCCCCTGCAGAATGGAAAGGACCCCAGCACACCATGCTGCTATTTTACATTCACTCTGCACCCCCTGCCTCACAAGAGACACTATACTGTGGTAGCTGGAGGTGGGTCCCTGCACTGGGTACAGATATGTGCTAGGAAGGACAGAGGACTATAGAACATAAAGGACAAGCAACAGCTGGTCTCTATGGCCTGAATCCAAGACAGCTGTTGTGTTGCCTCCTTTTAAAAGACAAGCTGGATGGCTGGAGAGGGTGCAATGTTCATGCAGTCCAGGCTCACAAAGAGACAAAATAACAGTGCTCCCTTTGCAACATTCCTGGTCTTTATAGACCTGAAGACTTGAGGTCCCTTTCTGGCGCAAGGCTGGTCTCTTTTGTCTGCACAGCAGGGAGGGGCAGTGGTGATGGGTGGAGAGAAATGAGAAGGGGCTGACTAGTAATTCTCATGCACTCAAAAGCATGCAACATTTATAATCTCAGAGGGGTCAATGGTGAAGGCTTTTGCTGGTGAATTGGTAGTTCCTGTTGGAAAGTCCCTCTCGAGTTCCTGAGGATGTTCTTTGCACTGGCCTTTGGCTGTTCTCTGTCCAGCTAGTCAGGCCTCAGGTGATTATGGATGGCCAGTAAGTGACACCATGGCATTGACAGACTCCATGAGTTAGCAAATGGCCGGGCTTCTCAAGCTTTCTACCCTTTCCTGCTAGAGAGGGCTCCCAGATGCCCTGTTAGGTGGAGATCAACCTGCCCATCCAAACCTGTCTCCAGTGTTGTTCCCCAGGCAACGTCTGCTCAGAGGATGGAACCGCTCACACTTGGATGCAAACACCGGCACTGAACTGGGGGCAGAGCATGGATGCTAACAAGGGTGTTAAAATTCCTCACTTATCTTGAGCAACTGAGTTCATGGATAGAAAATGTCTCTGCTTTGTCTCAAAAGTAACTGGAGATAAGCCTCTCTGAAGCTGTCACCACAGCCCTATGTTTTGAGCCACTGATTCAACCCAAGCTTATTGTATTTTCCTATGGGACCAGACTACAGACAGTGTCCATCACTGACATGTTCTGTTTATCTCAGGAACAGCTGTCCAGTGGTGCAAGGATGTTATAGGGTGCTGGAAAGGAGGCTCAGCAGCTGCTCAGTTCAGGATTTCTAAGCAGGAGCATGCAGTCACTTCTTTTCAAAACTTCCTGTAGACCTGAGGTGAGCTCAAGCAATTAAGTTTCTTTAACTGCAACTGTGTAAACCAGCAACTGGCTGAACAAACACAACAGAAGGATACGATGGCTTAGTACTAGCTGTAAACAGGTGTTCACTTTTAAAAAATGAATCCTAAAAGTGCAGGAGTGGAAGGGACCTCAAGAAGTCTTCTAGTCCAGTCTCCTGCACTGAAGGTATGACAAAAGGACAGGTATTCTTCTAACCCACTCTTAAAAATCTCCAATGGCAGAGATTCCACAGCCTGCACGACCAATTTATTTCAGTGCTTAATCACCCTGACAGTAAAGAAGTATTTCCTAATGTCCAACCTAAACTGTCCTTGTTGCAATTTAAGCCCATTGCTTTTTGCCCTATCCTCAGAGGTTAAGGAGAAAAATTTTTCCTTGTGACACCCTTTTATGTACTGAAAACTGTTACAATGGCCCCCATAGTCTTCTCTTCTCCAGACTGCACAAACCCAGTTTTTTTAATCTTGTCTCATAAATTATATTTTCTAGACCTTTCATCATTTTTGTTTCTCTTTTCTGGATTTTCTCCAATTTGTTCACTTCTTTCCTGAAACGTGGTGCCCAGAACTGGACACAATACTCTAGCTGAGGCCTAATCAGGGCTGAGTAGTGTGAGAGAGTCACAAGATCCCTGCTAATACACCCCAGGATGACATATCCCAGAAATCAGGGTGCAGTTTATGGCAGAATGATTGTCCAGTGGTGAGGACACTACTTTGGGACTTGTGAGATCTGGGTTCAATTTTCTGTTCCATTACAGGCTTCCTGTGTGACCTTGGACAAGTAATTTTTCCTGTGTCTCAGTTTCCCACCTATAAAATGGAGATAAGAGCACTGCCCTTACTCACAGGGTGTTGGGAAACAGCTATGTTCATGACTGAGAGGCGCTCAAACACTGTCCTACTGAGGACCAAATAAGAGCTTAAGTTATCTCCAGGGTTGTTAAGGCCAGGAGCTGGGAATTAGTGTACCTAGCTCTGACCCAGTGCTGCTGTCTGACTTTGATATAGTCAATTTACTCTGTTCTGCAGCTTCTTGTCTGTAAAATGGGGACAATACCTCCCCCCCAAAAATGATGTTTGTAAAAGGCTTTGCAATCTTCAGATGGAAGGTGTCAGAGAAGTGGGATACATGTTTAGTTAAAAGCTCAGCGAGCGGAAGAGCCAGAAGTCCCTGGGTGTGGGGATCTCTCTGTGATCTGGGCACTCCATGATGAGGCATGAACAAACATACTCCTGTGCTCTTCCCGAAGCACATCATATGACAGTCACGTCCTTCATCGCTGGGGGGGCAAGATGAGCCATCAGGAAGTAACCCCTGCTTTGGCTGTGTGTAAATAGACGCATTCAGTCTCCAACTCTTCCAGCCCCGGCTCTTTTGCAAGCAATAGATACAGTCAAAAAGAGAGTGGGGAGGGGGGTGGACAGTAAGAAAGGGTTGGGATAAAGGGCTTGATCCTGAAAGGGGCTGAGTGATGCCTGAAGGTCAATGGTAGTTGCTCAGCACCTAACAATCGTTAGGCCCCATTTGGTTCAAATTCATATTGTGAAAGGCTGGGCTTGTCATTTATAGACAGCACAGGTTCAACACTTCCGGGCTGCACCAGGAGACATCGCCAAGACTTCTGTTACCCTAGAGGTTGATCTCCTAGCTGTATTTTGGCTTCAGGATGCATCATTCCTCACCTTCCAGTCCAGCTGTTTCTCTCTCATTAAGTATGCCAGGAGAGGCCAAAGTGGACATTGTCTCCCTGAAGCACCGAGGGGAGAGGAAACCACACACAGCGAACACCCACTTGTTTAGGCCCTTACACCAATTTGGAACAGAGCTGCCCTCTGAATGCTGCCCAGTCTGGGACATCCCTGTTGGTTTTGTTACTAAGCCACTCTTTGCTGAGATGCCCCTGAAGTTTTGCATTCCTCAAAGCTGAGCAAGTTTCTGTAAACTAAGCCTTGGGGTTCCTGAGCCAATTCCCACCATGACAGATTATACAGACACACAAGCAAACCAGACACCATGGGTTTCACACTCCACAAAAGTGCTTCACTTAAACAAGGTCATCCTAACCATACATTAAATGAAGAAAGAAAGATCATTAGTAAAGCAACTCAGTGATGGGACCGGCGGGCATCGCTGGCACTGGGCACACAGGGCCCATGCCCCGAATCCCGGTGCCAGTGCCCTGGGTCTGGCAGGGCCCTGCCTCTCTTGGTCTCCAGCCCAGTCCGGCCGGAGATCCGGGGCCCAGCTGCCCACAGCTGCGGCGGCTGTTCCCGTCCCTGTCCCCGGCCGGGGGCGTGGCCTGCGCCCAGGGGGCGTGGCCTCTGGGTAGGGGGCGAGGCCTGGGTCCTTTCCCCGGGCAGCAACGCTCCTGCTGGGACCTTTACAGGCCCTAGTTGATGATTAACTGGGTGGGAGAATGAGGGAAGAGAAAAACCACGAAACATCAACGTTCTGTTGAAGTGGTCCACGAAACGGAGCCATGTCTCACGACCTGGTTGAGCAAAATGGCAATCAGTTATGAATGTGCCATTTCTCCTCTCCTCTGACCCTTTATTCTATTGTCTCACTTAGTGGTCATCTTGTTTTGCCATACAACTGCACTGACAGAAGAGACATTTTAAAAAATAAAAATATGAATGAACCTCTTCTAACTGACACTCACCCTCTCTTAGAAACCTTCATTTCTCTTGCAGCTCTCATTTCTGACAGCTACTGCCACACTGCAGAGTCAAAATATCCACTCCAAATTGAGAAGGTAAATATACTGCACTGAGCATGACTCTCAGATATAAAGTAAGGTGCAGAACATTTAGTGCATTTCCTATCACTTATGTCATAAAGTGATTATGCCAGTGAAGCTCTGAAGGCAGAGCTATGTACTTTGTACCCTTCTGGGATAGAAGGAAAGTTACACAGATATTGGACTTTGCTGTGGAGCCTGTTTTGCAAGTGAAAGTCATTGCAGTAAAATCTTTAAATAGATGCAGAAACTAACTAAACAGCTCTTTAATGGGTTTTAATTTTCTTTTTCTTTTTTAAAATGCGTAGCTGTGAAGATAGCTCCTGGGCATATTAGTGTCTTAAAATGTTACAATCTTTCTTCCCTTCCCCAGCTGTGCCTCCAATAAAAGCACTGCCTGTTTTAATTCATTCTAGCCCTTGTCCCTTTAAAGACCTTCTGTGTCTTTGTTGCCTTCATGTCTTCCCCTGCATCTTTACAAGACTACATGCCTTCCTTGTTTCGCCTCCCAGAGCTAGCCAGGTTTAGTCTATAAAAACATGGAGTTTAGTTCGCTTTCTGCTCCTGAGGGTCCCTCATCATCATTAGCTCCCAGGGGTGTTGAGAGAGCTGAAGAAACGTCTAAGATGTCTATGCATCTCATCCATGTGAACCCAACGGTGCAGAGCTATCTGCCATGACTCACACCTGTGCCACTGGGGCATTAGAGGAAAGTGCTCACCCTTGCTCTTTGTGGATCAGCACAGTGTCCAGAGGAGTGAGTGACTACAGCGCTGCCTGAGCTGGAGGCAAAATGAGCAGCACCTCCCTCATGGCATCTAGCATCACTAACTCGCCAGGTGGGAGACACAAGGCTTTATGTCAGGGCTTGGCAACCTTTATGGACCCCTGTGCCAGCCCCTCCTCCCCGAACCTCAGTCAGTGCTGGTAGCCCCCTCTGCTGAAAAAAGTGGCTGCTGCCTGAAAATTCAGTGGCTTCCGAAGTGTTTGGGGGACGGGGGTTGTTTCCAGGCATGCCACAAAAGAAGCTGCCTTGAGCAACTCCTCTATGCAATGTGCACAGGGATGAGTCCACAAGCACACTCTGGAAAGAACAGCTCCTCTCTACGGCATACCTGCGGCAGGGGTCCCCAGGCGTACTATCAAAAGAAGCTGTTGAAAGTCCAAGCAGCTTCTTTCCATGGCATGCCTTGGAAGCATGGGATGCCTGAGGCACCACTGCTTGCTTTTCTGGGGCAGGAGTGGCACTTTTAGCAGAGGGTGCTGCATGCCGCTCCAAATCATTTTGTGTGCCACCGCCAGCACACATGCTGGGGATTGCTGACCCCTGTTGTATGTTGCAGTTTCACTGTCTATGGCAGAGGTCTCAAACACATGGCCCAAGGGCCTCATGCGGCCCCTAAAGCTATTTCCTGCGGCTTGCAACAATGCTATTGTTACCAATATTTGCAATATTGTTGTATGAAAAGGTTTCAGTGGTGCGGCCCTCGGGCTAACATACTAGTCCTCATGTGGTCCTCTACTAGTCCTCATGTGGCCCTTGTGGTGGTTTGAGTTTGAGATCCCTGGTCTATGGCATGTCACTGTCTTGTGCTGATTTCCCAGGCAGCTGCAGGCAGGTGAACACCCAGTGCCCTCAGAAAGTCCAAGTGAAGAGAGGAAGTCGACAGCAATTATGCCAATCTGGAGTGCTTGGACTCTAGAAGGCAGATGGCTCAAACCAACTGGGGATGAGCTTATAGCTCACAATATTAATTGCAGAAATGGGCTGTCAGATGATCTTGCATTGCTGTTAGGAGGATTTAACTGCCAATATTCCCCTCTAGGAAATAAATCACAGCCCAATGCAGCGGCTGCCAGCTTGGATGGGAAATCCATGATATCCCTTTGCACCTGAACAGCGGCAACATCATCTCTATCTGATCTGAAGCAGAGGTACCCAGCCAAAACATCTTGCTCATCAATGTAACTGAAAGGTTTGGCCAGAGACCATTGTTCCCAGATTTAGATGGGGCTGGGTGACACCTGAGAGAGGGAACAGGATAGCCAAATACAAGTGATAGTAATTCTTAGAGCTCACACAGGGCTCCGTGCTATAGGAGCATTTATGGCTCTTGGCATACCCCCAGCGCTACTGTAAGTAATTATCACTGCTGTATTACAGATAGGGAAACTGAGGCACTGCACATTAGTGAATAGCATGGCAGAGCTAGGTGTACAACTCAGGAACTGCCAATTCCCAGTGTTTTGTCAGGTCCTGCAGACCACACTGTATCTCAAATACTTGAATGACATAAACACCATGGAGGAAAAAGAAATTTGTAAAGTGGAGAATGACATGATAAATTGGGATCCCTAGTGCCCGGGTGGATGCTGTGGGTCTCCTGGCACCTTTTCTAACATGAACAGGAGATCCCAGGGGTGGTCAGTGCATTGTTCACTCTATTAGTACCAGGTTCTAACATCCAAGGCAGCACTAGGAGAGGAGGAAGGCTGCTCCAGAGCAGAGAAGGGATCTAGCAAGGAAGCTGCTGGGTTATTAATGGAGTGTTATAGCACCCTAGTGCCAAGTTCCTCATCAAAAGTAATCCAGACAAAAGCCTATTCAAGGTTCTCTTTGGTATGAGAGCTACAGCCAAGCACACGGTAGCTATCCCATTTGCCTGTGTAGTTAGAGCACTGCCAGTATCAAGCTCATTATTTAAATGATGTAGGGAGTGATGGTGGCTCACAAATTGAATAGGAGCCAACAATGTGATGCAGCTGCAATAAAAGCTAACATCACTCTGGGGTGAATTAACATGTAAGACCCAGGAGGTAATTGCTCTGCTCTACTCAACATGGATGGGGCCTCTGCTGGAGTACTGTTGTGTTCAATGCTGTGTACCACACTTTTGGAAGGAGATGGATAAATTAGAGAAAGCCCGGAGGAGAGCAACTGAAACGATAAAAGGTGTAAAAAGCCTGACCTAGGAAGAAAGGCTAAAAGAGCTGGGCACATTTCGTCTTGAGAAAAGAAGCCTGAGGGGTAACCTGTTAAGTATTCCAGTATGTTGCAGAAAGGATCGTGATCAATTGTTCTCCATGTCCACTGAAGGTAGCACAAGAAGTGATGGGCTTAATCTGAAAAATGGAAGATGTAGTTTGGATATGAGGAAAAAGTTTCTATCAAACACAGGAATGGGCTTGCATAGATGGTCATGGAATCTCTACCATTGGAGGTTTTTAAGCCTGGGCTGGGCATACATCCATCATGGATGGTCTAGTTTTGCTTTGTCCTCCCTTAGTAAAGAGGCCTGGATTTGATGACCTCTCAAGGTCCCTTCCTGCCCAACACTATTATGATTTTGCTATTACTGGGAATTGTGTTCAGATCTCTGGAGCATGATAGGTACTTTATATACATGGGCATTTCATGGGGCAAAGATTTTTTTTTGTTTGTTTCATATTTGTACAGCACCTAAGATAGTGGGATCCTGGGCCATGACTGGGGCTTTGTTGGTGCTATGGCAAAATGAATGCTAAATAATAATATAATATTACATATAAACCACAGGTCTATCTCCATGAAAGCAGCACCCTCTGCAGTCTAGTTCCCAGCAGAGAAGAGGCACGTCACAAAGTCCCATCAGCATAGCTTCTACCCTAGCTGAACGGGATCTGGAATTTCTGCAATGCCAGAAAACCCAGACCACTATTTTGAAACTTTATGCAAAATGAAATTCTGAAAAACAGTCATTGTTTGCCAAGCAAAATATTCTGTTCTGATTTTGACTTTTTTATTTTCTATCATGTTCCATGATATAAAACAGAAGTTGTAATGAAAAGTAGTTTCAGAAATGAAAATCAAAACTGAATGTTTCGATTGTATAAAAAGACCCCCCCCCTTTTTTTTTAGTAATTTCATTACAATAAATACAATAAACAGATAGATAAATAAATAAATAAATAAATCAGCCATAACTGACACATTTCCACAAAACTTTTTGGCTTGGACAACTCAGCATTTTCTGATGAAAAAACATTCCCACTGGTTTAGGTGCCAGAGATGGGGCCCAGTGTCTGCAGCTTTTGCCAGAACAAGTACTGAATGCTCCTGGACCACAAGCCCCTAGAACAGGGGTCAGCAACCCAAAAGATAAGAAGAACCATTTTAAAAAATTCTTTCAATAAGCACGTTTTTGAGAGCCACGAGGAGTGTGACCTACTGGTAGGGGATAGAGGGAACTAAGCCAGGGCTCCTGTTTCAGGGTCACCTGCAAGGGGTGGGGGGAGCCCAGAACCAGGAGCAGCACCCTCCCCCCGGTGGCCAGAGGGGGGCCTGGGCCACCCACAGGGGCCCTTGTGGGAGGGGAGATCAGAGCCACAAGGGGGCAGTCAAAGAGCCGTATGCAGCTCCGGAGCTGCAGGTTGCAGACCCCTGTCCTAGACTGACTGATGGACCAGGCTGAAGGACAGAGGCAGATGACAGCAAGTGGGGGGTGCTTGCCCTGCTGGTGCCCATCCTGGTCCCCGTTTTGTGAGCAAGGAGAGGATTACAGTCTCCAATGCTGGCTGTGCTTTTCACCGGCACTATACGGACTAGACTAGATTCCCGCCCCCCCATGTCCTCTGTCCTTACTTGTAATGCTTGAGGATTTGTTATTTTTCTTACCAACTTTAAAATGCGCATGTCCAGGCACTTGCGACTCAGCTCTCCAGTCATTCAACACCAGTTCTCAGCAGTAATTGCTGAGGGTATCTTGTATTTGTTTCCTGAGTTTATTCTAGTTATTATATACCAGACTATAGTCAGTCCCCGCTTCCTCAGATACAATCAGAGATAATCATAGAATCATAGCGTTGGAAAGGACTTCATGAGGTCATCTAGTCCAAGCTGCTGCTAAAAGCAGGACCACTTTCACTAAGTCATCCCAGCCAGAGTATTGTCTAACCGGACCTTAAATATCTCCAAAGACGGAGGTTCCACCACCTCCCTTGACAACCCATTCCAATGCTTCACCAATCTCCTAGTGAGAAAGTTTTTCCTAATATCAAGCCTCGATTTCCCCAGCTGTAACTTGAAACCACTGCTCCTTGTTCTGGCCTTTATTACTACTGAGAACAGCCTAGCTCCCTCCTCTCTGGAGCACCCCTTCAAGTAGTTGAAGGTTGCTATCAAATCCCCCCTCAGTCTTCTCTTCTGCAAGCTAAATAAGCCTAGTTCCTTCTGTCTTTCCTCATAAGTCATGTGCCCCAGCCCCCTAATCATTTTCGTTGCCCTGCGCTGGACTCTTTCTAATTTGTCCATATCCTTTGTGTAGTGGGGAGCCCAAAACTGGCACAGTATTCCAGATGCATCCTCACCAGTCCTGAATAGAGGGGAATAATCACATCCCTTGATCTGCTGCCAACGCTCCTACAGAAACAGCCCAATATGTCATTAGCCTTTTTAGCTACAAGAGCGCACTGTTG
The DNA here is from genome assembly GCA_007922195.1 of Podocnemis expansa. Taxonomy (NCBI): domain Eukaryota; kingdom Metazoa; phylum Chordata; order Testudines; family Podocnemididae; genus Podocnemis; species Podocnemis expansa. Next base: position 4,931,363 of record ML682068.1, read on the forward strand.
ACTCATATCCAGCTTTCTGTCCACTGTAACCCCAAGCTCCTTTCTATGGTATTGCTGCTTAGCCAATTGGTTCCCAGCCTGTAGCAGTGCATGGGGTTTTTCCATCCTAAGTGCAGAACTTTGCACATGTCCTTGTTGAAGCTCATGAGATTTGTTTTGGCCCATTGCTTCAATTTTTCTAAGTCTCCTTGAATCCTGTCCCTGCCCTCCAGCATGTCTACCATTCCCCCCACCTTGGTGTCATCTGCAAACTTACTGAGCATGCAATGAATCCCATCATCAAGATTGTTAATGAAGATGTTGAACAGAATGGGCCCCAGGACTGACCCCTTAGGCACTCCACTCATTACTGGTTGTCAGCTAGATATTGAGCCATTGATTCCTACTCTCTGAGCCTGTTGATCTAGGCAGGTTTCAATCCACCTTACAGCCCACTCATCCAATCCATACTTCCTTAACTTGCCGACAAGAATGCTGTGGGAAACTGTATCAAAAGCCTTGCTAAAGTTGAGATATATCATGCCAACAGCTATTCCTGCATCCACAAATCCAGTCATCTCGTCACAGAAGGCAATCAGGTTCGTCAGGCACGATTTGCCCTTGGTAAACCCATGCTGACTATTCTTGATCACTCTAGTTTCCTCCAAGTGTTTCAGGATGCATTCTTTGAGGATCTGCCCCATGATTTTTCCAGGATTGAGGTTTGACTGACTGGTCTGTAGTTCCCGGGATCCTCCTTTTTCCCCTTCTTGAAGATAGACACTATATTGACCTTCTTCCAATCCTCCGGGACCTCCCCTCTTCACCACAAGTTTTCAAAGACAATGGCCAGAGGCTCTGCAATCACATTGGCCAACTCCTGTAGCACCCTCAGATGCAGTTCATCTGGCCCCATAGACTTCTGCACATCTAACATCTCTAAGTAATCCCTAACCTGACCTTCTATCACCGTGGGCCACTCTCGTTCGCTCCATTGTGTGTTACCCAGTGTAGTAGCATGGGAGCTGACCCTGTTTGTGAAGACTAAAGTAAAAAAAGCATTGAGTACTTCAGCCTTTTCCACATCCTCCACCATGAGGATACTTGCCCTATTCAGTAAGGGACCTACATCATCCTTGATCCTCTTCTTGTTGCTGACATACTTGTAGAACCCCTTTTTGTTATCCTTCACATCCCTTGCTAGTTTCAACTCAAATTGCCCTTTGGCCATTCTGATTTTATCCCTGCAGGCCTGAGTAATATCTTTATATGCCTCTCTAGTCATCTGTCCAAGCTTCCGCTTCTTGTGAGCTTCCTTTTTATGTTTCAGCTCACTGCAGTTTGCTGCTAAGCCACACTAGGCGTGTTCCACACTTGCTGTTCTTTCTGCACATCAGTATGGTATTTTCCTGTGCTCTTAGTAGGGTTTCTTTAAAATACAGCCAGCTCTCTTGGACACCTTTCCCCTTCAGATCAGCCTCCCAGGGAATCCTGCCCATCACTTCCCTGAGGGAGACAAAATCTGCTTTTCTGAAGTCCACGGTTTGCGTTTTGCTTCTTTCTTTTCTTCCTTTGATCAGGATTCTGAACTCTACCATCTCATGGTCACTGCTGCCCAGTCTGTCATTCACTCTTACTTCCCTGATCAATTCTTCTCTGTTTGTGAGCATCAGGTCGAGAGGTGCAAGGCCCCTAGTTGGTTCCTCCAGTGTTTGTACCAGGAAGTTGTCTTCAACAATCTCCAAAAACTTCTTGGATTGTTTGTGCACTGGTATATTTTCCTCCCAGCAGATCTCAGGGTAATAGAAATCCCTCATGAGAACCAGGGCCTGTGATCTAGAAACTTCTGCTAATTGGCCATAAAATGCCTCATGCCCGTCCTCTTTCTGGTCTCACGGTCTGTAATAGACACCCACAATGACATCCCTCTTGCTGCACGCCCCTCTAAATTTAACCCACAGACTTTCAATCAACTTGTTTCCACTCTCATAGTGGAGCTCCAAACAGTCATACAGCTCTTTTACATATAGCGCGAAGCCTTCACCTCTTCTTTCCTGCCTGTAAACTTCACCCAGTGGCTGCACACCCAGATTACCAAAGAACCTTGGACTTGTTTCCCAAGTGGATCTGTTAGGCCTGGCTCTGTTTTTTAAACACCAAGCAATAGGCTGCAAGGAGTGATGTCTCCCTGTGGGTTGAGAGAACAACCAGACACAAAGGTTGTCAGGTTTCTGTGCTGGTTGGTTTGGGCTCAGATCTGCTAGATCTTTGTGTGACTGGGGGTGGCTGGTCACTGAGGACTTTGTTCGGGAACCTGGGCTCTCAGTAGGAGCCGGGCTAAATGGAAAATCAGGCCATTAAGTAGTCATCTGGTGGTAGGAGGTGGAATTCTCTCCTGTTGGGTATCTGAACCAACACTCCTGCCACCTCTTCAGTCCTCAAAGCAGTAGTATTCCCCCATCTCTTTTCATTTCCATCATGCATATCACTGTCTTCTCTCTCAGAGCTCTTTGCTAAATAATGAGTCCATCCAATGTCTCATGTAAATGAATAATCCCACAGCATGAAACCAAACTCCTCTTCTCCCCTGGTTCAGGTTTGCATTAGCCCTGCTTGCTGAGTTTCCTGGAATACAGACATCACTGCACCTTGCTGGGAGCCTGCAGGCTCCTTCACTTTAAAGCTGTTCCTTAAAAAAACTGGAAGCGGAGTGCTCTAAACATCAGCTTGGAACCCCTGCCTGGGCGAGCAGAAACCCCAGCCATGGAGCACTGAGTCAATCCTTCAGACTCCAAACATGGCTACATTTAATACCATATTGGGTGTCTTTTGAACAAGAACTTACATTGAAGGTCCTGGCTGTTCAGCCTGGTCAGACACTTTATGTAAAAGTAGGGTTGTAATCTGCTACTTTTGGTGAAAAGTTTCTGCTTCCCTGCTCATTTGCTGCCCTCCACCCCAGAAATGGCTGCATTTCACTGGTGCTGTGTGACACACAGATTGTAAAGACATTTGGTGAAGGGTGCTTTATGAGTGAGTGGGTTCTTTATAAGAGGCCAAGCTGTGATTTCTGGCTCCTGCTTCTATAAACCAGTATAAGGTATTGCTTCAATCCTGAGTGATAGGAAAGGCCTTTCTGAACTCCGTAACATCCTGTCACCAGCTCCACCCGGGTCATGAGTTACACAGCCAGAAGCGGATTCCCAGGCTGCAGAGAGTCCCTATGTTAAGTATAAACACTTTAAAGAGTGTCTTGGGGCTCCTTTGTCATTACAAAGTCATTCCTGATGAGTGTGGGAAAGTGTTGACTCACCAGCACTCACTCTGGCCGTATTGTTGCTTTTGGGCTCCATTTACAGTATGAAAATTCCTCACGCATGGTGACTACATGTGCACAGGAATCCTGAATTTCTTCCAGAGGATGCCAGGACCAGGCAGAAAGGAAAAACCCTGATTGTCTTCTTTAAGTGTTGTTGATGAAAGTGTCAGATCAGCAGCCATGGAGACCAAGGTCCACGTATCCAGAGAGAAGACAAAGCATGGACAGTGACAACACAAACTTTCCAACACTAAAGAGCTTCAGCCTCAATCTGGTGAAGTCAGCTCTATGGATGAAAAGGGTGTTTCTTTGTCCTAGCCAGCCGGTGCTCCACCCAGGGGTTTGAATGAGATGGACACCTTTTCATGACTGGACTGAAACCCACTTTCTCATGTAAGCCACCTGGAAACGAAAGAAGTTGACTTTCCATGTTTATCTGCTGGGATAAAGCTTTATGGCTCACTCTTTTCCCTTCACCAAAGAAGCAAAGTTTTCTTCAACGCCATAGACTCTGCCCCAGATGGGGAAATTCTGCAAAAATAATTCTCTCTGTTGTGTTTTGCAAGGGGGCAAATTATGATCACAGAGCAGGAACCAGTTACTCTGTTGTAGTCAACACCTATGCTTCCAGTGACCACCTGATGACAAGCAGTGACGCCAGTGAGATTCATGGAGTCCAAGGGGTCAAAGGACTTTTGCAGTTGAGTTCAAGAGGAATACAATGGGGCCCGCATCTGTGCGTTGCAGTGCATGGGAACTCACAACTTAGCTGGAATTCAGACAAGACTGGACATGAGGAGAGGCAGCAGAAAGGAGTGAAGAAGAAACGAAGTGAAAGTTTACTTGTTTCTGTTTCCCTGCCTCATACTTACCCCTCTGCTATTAGCTCATTGGGGAATTATTCTCCAGAGCCACATTGCCTTGTTCCACATTGCCTTTTGTTTGATTCACCCAGAGGAGGCAGGAACAAGGACCATTCTCTAGGTGAGAATTATACACCACCCAGCCTCAGAAAGAGCATTTCTTGGCAACCACTATTCTTTATTTGACATCTCATTAGATTGCCTGGTATTCAGCACAGAACAATGACTTGCTGCTGAGCTGGAGTTCCCTGTTCTTTGAACCGGTTCCTGAGAGGTGTCAGGATGTCATGGTAGCGACAGCAGAACTCCTCTTCTCAAGGGGAGGGAAAGTGGGCCTCTACTAGCCTGCCCCGCCACCAATGGCTCAGCAGCTGCTGTACTGTGCTGCGGCCATAGCGGCACAGGCTGCCCATGTCATCTCATCCTCATCCAACAGCACCAATATGGACACTAGAACAAATGGACGTAAACTGTCCATCAGGAAATTTAGGCTTGAAATTAGATGCAGGTTTCTAAGCATTAGAGGAGTAAAGTTCTGGAATAGTCTGGAATAGGCAAGCTGAGGGGGCAAAAAACATAACTGCCTTCAAAAGTGAGCTTGTTTATGGAGGGGATGATATGATGGAATGGCCTATTTTGGAAATTGACTGTTCTTTGATCTCCAGCTACTGGTGGTGGATGTGCAAGTAGCCTAAAAGGGACGGTGGATGGGGTGGGCTCTGAGTTATTACAGAGAATTGTTTCTTGGGCAACTGGATGTTGAGACTTGCCCACGAGCTCCGGGTTTAACTGATCACCATATCTGGTGTCGGGAAGGAATTTTCCCCCAGGGCAGATTGGTTAGGGCTATGGGGGGTTTTTGCTTTACTCTGTAGCATGGGGCATGGCTCACCTACTGGTGAATTCTTTGTATCTTAAAGTCCTTAAATCAGGATCTGAGGATGTAATTAACTCAATCACAGGTTAGACGCTTATTGCGGGAGTGGGTGGGTGAGGTTTTGAGGCGTGCATTGTGCAGGCGGTCCGACTAGATGATCACATTGGTCCCATCTGACCTTAGAGTCTATGAGTCTATAACACAGCACACCATTGCTACACCAGCCATTCCTACCAACAGTACAAACCCCCACCCTGGCAGCCATGCCGACACCATACTGATGTGCTAACAGCATATTCTGCCAACATCTCAGTGACACGTATCCCACCCAAATCAGGTTCTTGCAACTTTTGGGGCCTTGGATGTGTGTCTAACGGGGCTAAGTAGAACAGCACAGCAGTGCACCCTGTGGTGTTTGTGGAGCACACCGTGCTAGTGCCCTCCTAATAGTGTCTTTGCCACAGCAGTACATCACACAACAGAGGAGCGCTGCTAGCCCAGAAAATATACGGGGCTCAGAGCACTGACATTCGGGGCTTGCATGCTGCCACTGCAGCCGGCCTGGCAGCACACTGGAGCTCAGGCACTGGGACTTGGGGCTTAAGCCCATAAGCCTGGCACCAGCGATGGCCCTGATGGCACACCAGTGGCAGAGAGGAATATAAGCCTACCTGGAAATGTGGGGGGGATCAGGGTGGGCCATCTGGTCAGGCGCCACTTGTTATTTTGTGATAGGCTGGCAAAGTTGCTGGCTTTAATGTAATGCCAAGGGGGAAGATACACAATTGGAAACAGGAGACTGGGAAGCACATCTGCTTAGCTTGTCTCAACTGAAAGGTGAATAAAACCTTTGCCGTTGTTTTTTACTTTGAATCTTGAAGTTAGCCAGAGAGGCAGCACAGGTAGAGAGCAAAAGGCTTGCACTGGGTGTCTGGGACTGAAAGTCTATTCTTGGCTCTGCCACTGATCTTCTGTGCTGTCATTTCCCTGCTCCATGCCTCACGTTCCTGTCCTACCTTTTATCTGTCTTGTCCATTGAAAGCAGTGATGGTGTTAATGGTCAGTGCCTGTAAGGGTGACCAGCTGTCCTGAATTTATAGGGCCAGTCCTGATATCAAAAGAAGTATTACCAGCAGATCAAGGGATGTGATCATTCCCCTCTATTCTGCACTGGTGAGGCCACATCTAGAATACTGTGTTCAGTTTTGGGCTCCCCACTACAAAAAGGACAGGGACATGCTAGAGAGAGTTCAGAGGAGGGCAACCAAAATGATAAAAGGGCTGGAGCACAAGCCCTATGAGGAAAGACTGGAAGCATTAGGCTTATTTAGTCTGCAGAAGAGAAGATTGAGGGGGGATTTGATAGCAACCTTCAACTACTTGAAGGGATGCTCTTAGGAAGATGAAGCTCGACTGTTCTCGGTAGTAACAGAGGACAGAACGAAGAGCAATGGTCTCAAGTTGCAGTTAGGGAGGTCAAGGCTGGATATTAGAAAGAACTTTTTTACTAGGCAAGTGGTGAAGCATTGGAATGAGCTGCCGAGGGAGGTGGTGGAGTCTCCATCTTTGGAGGTGTTTAAGGCCCGGCTGGACAAAACCATGACTGGGATGGTTTAGTGGGAGTGGTCCTGCCTCTGGCAGGGGGTTGGACTAGATGACCTATGAGGTCCCTTCCAACCCTAGGATTCTATGATTCTATGATATTCGGGGCTTTCCCATATATGGACACCTATAAACACCTCCCACCCCGACTTGATTTTTCACACTTGCTGTCTGGTCACTTTAGCACGGATGGTGCAGCCAGAGGGGAAGTGAGTCATGCAGGAAGTTCAGAGGTGTGCTTTTTACTTTGTCAGATCTAGCAGTAAAAACTGTTGCCAGGCATCATGTGTAAATGTGACCAGGCATCATGGCTTTTGTTTACTGACTGGAAAATGTGACTATGTGGCACAGGCAAATTGGAGCTGCAGTCGCCTGAAACAATGGGCAAGTGTTTTACTTGTGGGAACTGGATCCTTTTTGTTTTCTCTTTTGTTTTTGGGGCTTGGGCGGAGATGGAGGGCTACTGACCTTTGATATTACAAGCTTTCTCACAGATGTGAATTATGGCCTCTCTCAGACCATGTGACTCACCAAACCAAGCCCCAGAGCATGTTTCCAGTGCCTTGAAGATGAAGGACAAAGCCCCTTGTTTGTGCAATAACTATCAGCTGTTCCTAGATTAAAGGAAAACAAACTCATGACGTTCCCCTGGCTTTTTTCCCTCTCATCACTTCAGTAAAACTTGCTCATTTCTAAGCTAGTTTAAATTGTTTCAATACCCACTTCACCATCAGCCATATGATCGGAGGGATGGAACAGAGAGGGTTTACATGCTAAGTTATTTTGAAACAGGAGCTGTCTCTTACGAGGATTTTGTAGAGCACCTAGCACAACAAGACTCTGATCCCTGATTGGGGCATCACCACACTATAAATAAATGGGCAAGTCCTGATTTCTCCTACAACTGGAGATTTTCAAGGATTGTCCATGTAGCGGTCCAGGACTTTTTTTCCCCCTGAATAAGGGTATCGTGTCTTTAAAGAGATTACCTTCTGCCACTCCCTCCAGCAGGGGGAGTCAAGCCTAGTGGAGTCTGGCGTAGTTGCTAATGAGCAAGCAATAAGCCAATGTCAATGTCAAGGGAGGCTGTTGGATGCCTGTGGGCTGGCCCTTCTGCCTTGTAGAGGGAATGAGGTCCCATCAGGAGACTGGGCCAAGCAAGGGAAGGAAAGAACTGCATGTAGGCAACACCAAAAGGCCTTAAGAAAGGCCCAGTGTATGTGGGACCTATTGTGGCTGGGAGTCTACAGGCAAATTCTGTCTCTACTTACCTCTGGATACCCCAATGAGTTTGGTAGGATAGCCTGGGCAAAATTTGGTGCTTGTGTACATTCTGGGCACCTTTAAGGCACAGGTGACATTTGATCAACAGTTCCTGAACAGACAGAGTTCAAGGTCATGGACAATATAAACACTATTTCTGGGTTTATTACCAGGAGAAAGAACCACCGTGCAGGAGCAGCATGAAATAGTTGGCACCTCAGGCAAAGCAGACTGTGAGATATTGCCAACCTCCAGCATTCAAAAATCAAGAGTCAGGCTCAGAAGAAAAATAAAAGACCCCCCCCCACAAACTTCCAAATTGGCCTTAAATCATGAGACCTTTACAAAATAATTTATCTGGGGTCTCTTTGGCAAGGGGCTTCTCAGTGCCTTGTGTGTGTCGTGCATGGCGAATGGCTGCTGTTGGGTGATCGGAAAGTGCCCGTTTCTGCAGAGGGCAATGCACAAAGCACAGTGGGTTGTCAGCCCCCACTCGAATGCAGTAGATTCCAAGGCCAGGTTTCACCTGCCCAGGAGCTGGGTTGGAGTGGGGCTGAGCACTCACCAAAGCACTGATCCAAAGCCCCCTGCAATTGGTGGGTGATGTTTCATTGACTTCATTTACCTCCTCACTAGCTCATCCACTGCATTTCTCTCCACACTCCCCCAGGAGGAGGAGAAAATACATGGGTGCCTTGCTCTGGTTGTTTGCAAGCTATGCTACTCATTCTGCCCTTGCTGACTCTCTAGAGGTCAGCCTCGCTCTGGGGAATTAGTTTGTGGTCTCATTTATGAGAGTTTTAATTACAAAAACCCAGCAGAGAAACTTCTGTCTTTAATACAAACAACAAAAGGCAAAAAAATTTATGCTATTAACTCAGTGCCAAGTCACTCCCCCACCGGCAGTTTAGCTAGTCAGGGCAGGCATTGGGCATGTAGCCAGGAAGACGGGTATGCCACCATTGCTGCTGAAGCAGTAACATGTTATTTCCCCAGGCTGGGAAGGTTTGGGATGAAATTCTGACCCCAGTGAGGTTCAGGGGAACTTTGCCATTGAATTCAGTGGGTCGGGATTTCACACTCCACGTCCACCAAGGGGCCTTAGATTCCCAGGACTGCCCGTTGCATGGATGGGGAGCAAAGATGTCAGCTTTCCCTCCCCAACCCCTTGCCTGTTTGGAAACTTCATGGCATTGTTTATGGGCACTTGGCACTGGCCTAACTCTGCAACACAAAGCACTGTTTGTGTATCTCAAAAGTCAATGCTTCAAAGACGTACATCCCAAACAACAACAATAAATGATACCAGCACCTGTTTGCAGCTCACCAGTGACAAACTAATGCACAAAGATAAGCATTTAGACGGTAAAATCTTTGGGGCAGGAGACATCTTTTTGTTCTGTATTTATACAGCACCTAGCACAATGGGGTCATGGTTCACAAGTACTACAGCACCACAAAGAATATATGATGAAAACAACAACTGGAAACTGGACACAAACATGGCAGTGTATGTGGCCTCCTGCTTGTGAACAGCCCTGCAGAGAAAAGCCAGGGTGGGAAACCTGCGGTCTACAATTATAAAAGCAACAAGCAACTCTACAATAATAAACTAGTGCTCATGAAATTACACTAGGGCTGTGTCCACACAGCCTCCTTATTCCGAAACAACGGAGGTTGTTTTGAAATCAAGTTTCGGCTGTTCACACGACACACGGTTGTTTCGGAACAACGGGAACCATTGTTCTGAAACAACCGCGTTGTTTCGAAACAAGTTAAACCTAGTCTGTGGGTGAAACAATGTTGTTTCGCAACGGTTGTTTCGAAACAACGCTGTGTTGAACGTGTTGTTTCGAAACAACGGTGGTTTCGAAATGACTTGTTTCGAAACAACCGTCGTCTGAACATGTTGTTTTGAAACGACGGTGAGTCGTTTCGAAATAACTGTTGTCCGGAATTGCTATTTTGATTCCGGCTTTTCTCCTTATTTCGAAGTGACTTTTTTGCTAATTTGAAATAAGTCACTTCGAAATAAGGCGTTATTTTGATACATGTTGTTTCGGAACTACCGTATTGAAATAACCCCCTGTGTGTGAACACAGCCTAGGGTACCACATAAGTAGGCATCCCTGGAGGCAGGATCAGGACCCAAGAGAGGCAGAGAATAACCCCAATTGTATCTCTTTTCTTAGGTGCTCAGATACCACAGGGACAACTACAGTGAAAATTACTAAATGGAGAGAGAGACCATGCAAACAGATTAGATTAAATCACTCAGAAAAAGGAGAACTCTTTAGCACTAAATAGTCAGGGTAGGCAATTATCTGAGTCATGTTCATGGAGCATCCAGTGGTGAAACAGGTTAAAGGGCACGTTCCCGAGAAATAATGGGGTAGCCCTTACTGTGTGGGAATGCATGTCATGGTGGCAGGCAGAGCTGTTTCTGGCAGAAACGATGGCTGTAAGCAATGCAAATAGTTTATTGGATGTAGTTGGCAGTGAATTCTGTTTTTGTACACTAACTTATTGCAGCTAAAGACAAAGGACTGATTACTCATGGTCATTAAAGGCCCCATTCTCCATGCTTTATGCAGGGAAAAACTGAGGCCTCAGAGCCCCCATAACACTTGTCTGGGAAGAGGAACACTAATCTCACAGCCTGGCCAAATTCTTTTCTTCTTCCCTATAATACCCATGTATGATTAACTGGAAACAACCTCTCCCACTTTCAGTTTCACATGCTATCTGGTACAGCTATGGCTGGTTAATAGACAGCACTCTCCCTCCCAGGAGCTGGTCCTTTTGAAGATAGGAGACCCTTAATTAGGTGCGTAAATGATAGCTGAGCTCGTCCTGTCTATGAGGGCTGACAGAGCACATATAATCTGGCCCTGGATGCCTGTGAAAAATCCAGCCATCGAAGTGCCAGCTTGCTATCACATGCCACTGGAGAAATACGCTTCAGCTGATCATTATCGATACTGCCGTGGTTAGCAAGGCTTCAGTCCACAAAGAGTAAATCAAATCATCTGTGTGTCCAATCTTTATTCTCCTACTTGGTTTCCAACAGTAATACTGTGCAGGACAGACAGACATGCCGGATCTAGGAGGAATTTGATTCACAGAGGCACTGAGCACCTGCAGTGCCCACTGATGTGAATCACAGCTCAGAATTAGCTATTAGCTATCAGAATTAGCTATTTCAGTCAGGGTAGCAATTCTAGGCCTGTGTCAGGACTGGGGCCACATTGTGTTGGGGGCAGGACCAGCCCATGGGAAAACACAGTCCCTTCCCCAAGCACTTCCAGTCTAACTAATCCTCACAACTTCTATTTGCCTCTGATATTATCTCCCACATTATTTAGAATGAAACTGAGGCATGAGTTTCCTCAAGCCAGGGCTGCAGAAAAAGTCTGGACTAGCAATCTGGAGTTTTTGTCTCCCCATCCACTGCTGAGAACATAGGCCTCTCTCGATAACCTTCACATTCCTCCTAAGTCCAGTGATAGTGAATGAACGGCACAGGTATCTCTACATCGTGCACCCTGTCCATGGTTTATATAGTGGTGGCACAAGCAGGAAACCCCTTGGTCACCTGCAGATCTTCTTCAGAAGGGTTGAGAGTTACAGTATACAACCCAAGCATATGATTAAATGACAGAGCCCTGTTCTGTATCTGATCAGTGTGGACAGAGCCCTGTGCTTGTGGGGAGCCCAGCCGAGGCACAGAACTCACCCTGGGAGTGACAGCGGTATCCTGGGACAGGACCCTTCTGAGGTTCCTGTTCAGTGTAGGATGAGGAATGCGTTTGGCTGTGGGGGGAAAGTTTTTGAAGACTTTCAGATCCTCAATTTTGTGCAAGTTTTGTGCTCAACGGGGGTCAATCCAGTCCATGGGGGAATTCAGCAGGTTTTCCACTTCTTTTTCAAATATTCCCAGCATCACACATATCCTTTCAACAATTCTTGCCAAACTTGGCAGTCACCTGAGGGTCATTCTGCAGGAAGCCTCAGCTTCACCTCTCAGGGGAAGCCTCGCTTCTCTAGCGCACTGGTAGCAATGCCCATGCATCTCAGCAAGGGCAAAGGGAGCCCTGGATCCTTAAAGAAACACGATCCACCGGAGAGGTGCCAGCACAAGTGAAAAATCTGAGGATAACTCTCCTCTCCCCACCAATCTGAAAAACAGACACCTTCATGAGGAGTTAGAGTTGGCTCCATAGTAGATGCTTCTTATTTTTCACCTCCCTTATCAGTTCCCTCCTGAGAGCTTCAAAAGCTTTTTTAGCCTCTCTCCCCCACAGCCACCCCAGTCTGTTTGTTCAGGCCCCAAATGTTGCAGGGCTGAGCTGTATGTAGCTAAGCGCAAAGGTCTGGATGTCTGTTTATGGGTAAGAGGTAAAGTGTCAAAGGCAGGATCCAACCACACCTACATGGCAAGAGTGCCAAATGATTTCCCTGCACAGCCTCAGAAAATGTAAATCCTGCCTGGGGTGGGAATATCCCCACGGTTGGAGGATATAGCAATAGCATGACAGCATGAGCAGCAATCATAGGGCCTGAGCCCAATGCCTGTTGGAATCAATGGGAGTCTTCCCATTGACTAAAGTGAATTTTAGATCAGGTCCACAGTGAGAATTCAGGGTGCACTGAGAGAGGGGAGCAAAGTTTAGTAGCTCAGGACTTTGCATTTAAGCCCTGCAGCCCCTCTCTATCCTCACACATTGTTTGAAACACACTGCTTGCTTCCTAGCACAGTAGCTTTGGGGCATCTCCCACATACCCGCTTGTTTCCGGGTGAGAAGGCGTTGTGAGTTCAAATCCCACAGGGCAATGGTGGGGGTGGCAGAGCTGGCAGAAAGTTGTCATCTTTTCAGCCGAGACACTTCGGCATGTTCCCTTGTTCTGCTCTCAACATTCCCTGTCAAACGAGTTCTGATCACCTACAGTCAGCAAGCGACAATCCCAGTGTCTAACTCCTTTCTTTGTAAAACCACTGGGATTCCCAGAGACCAGCCCTAAAGTTAATGACACGCCCACCAAGATATGTCATGCTATCCAGTCTGTAATCTTAAATAGGATTGGGTCTGGCCAGTCCTTAGATGGGAGACTGCCAAAGAAACCTCAGCTGGTAGGCAATGATGGTGATACAGTATGTCATACTCTTTTCTCTGCATCTGCCCAGAGCCTAGACCCCAGCAGGGCATTAAGGGAGCATTTTGACTTCCAAGCAGGTCCTCCAAAGCACTTCTCTCTTGGCTGAGATATATGTTCATTCTGACTATTTATGGTCAATAAAGAGCCCCTGGTGCCTTTTCATAGAATTATAAAAACTCAGGACAGGAAGGGAAGGGGCCCTGAGAGGTCCTCAAAGCCAATCCCCTGCGCTGAGGCAAGACCAAGTTTTATCCTAGACTTGGATCCTCAAACACGTGGCCCGTGGGCCGCACACGGCCCCTAAAGCTATTTTCTGTGGCCCGTAATGGCACAATCGTTACTGATATTTGCAGTATCATTGTCTGGAAAGATTTCAGCGTTGCGGCCCTTGAGCTACCATACTAATCTTCATGCGGCCCTCTACAAGACCTCATGCGGCCCTTGTGGTGATTTGAGTTTGAGACCCCTGTCTAGACCCTCCGTTGCAGATATTTCTCTAAACTTGCCCTTAACAACCTCCAGTGACAGATTCTACAACCTGCCCAGGTAACTTGTTCCTGTATTTAACACCCTCACAGTTTAGAAGTTTTTCCTAAGGTCTAACCTAAATCTCCCTTGCTGCAATAAGCCCATTATTTCTTGTCCTGTCCTCTGTGGAAAAGAAGAACAATTTATCACTCTACTTATAACAACTTTTTATTTACTTGAAGACTGTTATCAGGTCCTCTTGTCAGTTTTCTCATCTCCAGACTAAACAAACCCAATTTTTTTTTTTTAATCTTTCCTTGTAGTTTGTGTTTTCAAGACCTTTAATCATTTATGTTGCTCTCCTCTGGACTTTCTCCAATTTGTCCACATCTTTCCTGAAATGTGGTGCCCAGAACTGGACACAGCACTCCAGTTGAGGCCTTATCAGTGCTAAGTACAGCTGAAGAATTACTTCTCATATCTGGCTTACAGCACTTTTGCTCGTTCCAGAGTGATGTTTACTTTTTCTGCAACAGTATTACATTGTTAACTCATATTTAATTTGTGATCCACTATAAGCCCCAGACCCTTTTCTGCAGCACTCCTTCCTAGGCAGTTATTTTTCATTTTGTGTTCATGAAACTGATTATTCCTTCTTAACTGTTGTACTTTGTATTTGTCCAAATTGAATTTAATCCTCTTTATTTCAGACCCTTTCTCCAGTTTCCCAGGAACATTTTGAACTCTAATCCTGTCCTCCAAAATGCTTGCAACTCCTCATAGCCTGTTATTGTCCACATATTTTATAAGACAAACAACGAGTCCTGTGGCACTTAAAGATTAACAAACTTATTTATTGCATGAGCTTTTCTGGGAGACAATCCCACTTTGTCGGACATCTTCAAAGTATCTGACAAAGTGGGATTTTCTCCCATGAAAGCTCATGCAATAAATAAATTTGTTAGTCTTTAAGTGCCACAGGACTCCTTGTTTGTTTATTGAACTAGACTAACATGGTGCCGCTTTGTAACATGGTAACGTGCAAGGCAAATTTTGTAAGTGTGCTCTCGGTGCCATTATCCAGTCGTGCATGAAGCTATTGAATAGAACTAGACCCAGGACAGATTCCTGTTGGACCTCACTTCCTATGCCCTTCCAGCTTTACTATGAACCCATTGATAACTACTTGAGTATGGTTTTCCAAACAGTTGTGAACCCACCTTATAGTAGGTTCATATAGGATATATTTTGCTAGTTTGCTTATGAGAAGGTCACGTAAGAGAGTATGAAAAGCCTTACTAAAGTCAAGATAAAACACATCTACTGCTCCCCACCCCCGTTTACTGCTTACCTTGTCAAAGAAGATTATTAAGTTGGTTTGACATGATTGATTCTTGACAATTCCATGTTGACTGTTACTTGTCACCTTATCTTCTAGGTGCTTAAGAAATGAGTGTTTGATTATTTGCTCCATTATCCTTTCAGGTACTGAAGTTAAAATGACTGCTCTATAATCCCTTGGGTTGTTCTTAATACCCATTTTATAGATGCATATTATACTTGCCCTCTTCCAGTCCTTTGGGACCTCTGCTCTCCTTCCCAAGTTCTCAAAGATCACTGCTAATGGCGCTGAGATTGCTTCAGTCAGTTCTTTAAGTATATTAGGCTATGTTTCATCAGACCCTCCTAACTTGAAGACATCTAACTTGTCTAAATAATTCCTAGTTTGTTCTTGCCCTATTTTAGCCTCAGACCCTCAATCATTTACAACAGGGGTCTCAAAATCAAATCATCTCAAGGGCTGCATGAGGACAGGTAGAGGGCCACATGAGGACTAGTGCTTAGCCCAAGGACTGCACCACTGAAACCTCTTCATATAACAAAAGGCAAATATCTGTAGCAATAGTGTCATTGCAGGCCACAGAAAAGAGCTTTAGGGGCTGCATGCAGCCCACAGGCTGTGTGTTTAAGACCCCTGATTTATACTGACTTTCACTATGCTAGTTGTCTGATTGCTGCTAACTTTTTTTGTGACAATGGAAACAAAAAAAAAGGCATTTGACACTTCTGAGTTGCTGTTACTGTATGACCTGATCCCATGTTTTACACTCCCTTGCATTTATTTTCCTTCCATTCTGTAAATTCCCCCATCTTCAAAGCATTGGACAAAGCTCATGCGAAAGCTCATGCAAAAAATAAATCTGTTAGTCTTTAAGAGCTGTACCTGGGACATCAAGACTTCAAAGAGAAACAGCTGAACTCGAATTAATATGCAAGCTAAATTCTGTGAAAGCAGGACTTAATTGAGACTATGGGTTCTTTTCCCATTGCAAAGGGTAATTTGACTTCAGGCTTCCCATGGTTTGAGCCTGTAAACTGCTCTGATTTGCTGTTACTTTATGACCTGCTCCTATGTTTTACACCCCCTTGCATTTAGTTTCATTCCTTTCTGTAAGTTCACCCATCTTCGAAGCATCTGAGGAAGTGGGATCTTGTCCCACGAAAGCTCATGCAAAAAAAAAAATCTGTTAGTCTTAAAGTGCCACACAACTCCTTGTTGTTTTTTTTACTAGTCTTTAAGTGCCATAGAACTCCTTGTTTATTTAACACTTCAGCCATTGCTGAGTTTTCTGTATTGTCTTTTCCTCTGCATTGAACAATGGGCTATCCTGTCCTTGGTCATCTCTTGCTTCTGATGTATTTGTAAAATATTTCCTTGTTATCTTTTATGTCTCTAATCTCATTTTGTGTCTTCATCTTCCTAACTTTGTCCCTACATGCTTGTGATGTTTTTTTGCATCCTTCATAACTTGATGCAATTTCCACCTTTCATATTACTCTTTTTTAAGCTTCAAGTCATTGAAGATCTCCTGATTAAGCCAGTAAGGTCTCTTACCATGCTTCCTAGCTTCCTTGTGCATTGGGATAGTTTGCTCTTGTGCCCTTAATAATGTCTCTTTAAAAACCTGAGAGGTCTCTTGTACTTTTTTCCCTTAGGCTTGCTTCCCATAGGATCTTACCTAATCATTCTCTGAGTTTGCTAGAGCCTGCCTTCTTGAAGTCCATTGTCTTTATTTTGCTGTTTTCCCTCCTATTGTTCATAGAATATTAGAGGTGGAAGGGACCTCAGGAGGTCCTCTTGTCCAACCCCCTGCTAAAAGCAGGCCTATTCCTCAGAATCATTAACTGTATCATTTCATGACCACTTTCACCACAGTTGCCTTTCACCATCACCGGGTCCTCCCTGTTTCTCAGAATCAAATCTAGAACAGCCTCTCCCTAGATGCTTTCTCCACCTCCTGTAATAAAAAGTTGTCTCCAAAGCATTCCAAGAAAACATATGATGGTGTCAACCATAGTCCCCTGGCCAAATTCCAACCCACACAATTATATTCTGCCTCCCTAACCTTTCTCTTGTTGTTTCAACTGGAAAATATTATATAATCTTCTTCCCTTTGTGTTTTAAACAGGAGCCATGTTCCAACCCAGAAATGGCTGCATCTTTGTGAGGAGCAAAGTATTTCCAACCACAGCTTGAGTCCCTTTAGGAGGAAAGGTAGTAAAGAAATGTCCAAGCCAAGCCTTAGTGTAGGTATTTGGAACTGTGCTCACTGGGCCAGTTTCAGGAGAGACACCTCTACCTAAAGCCAGGAGATTTGCAATCACACAGTTTTACTACACCACAGTTAATACAAAGCAAACATGACAGACCAGGACACTCAGCCTCAACTACATGCAGCCACAATTACAACTCACTGGATGCTGACAAGGCTCCTTAAGGTTAGGTATTAAAACAGGTAATGCTATTATTCAGCTTTGTTGTGCAATTTAGAACATATGCATTGTCTCGTATTTGTAAGCTGTCAGGAGGAGGGCATTGCATAGAAAGGGGTTGCAGCACATCAGCTATTTTTCTATCTATGCTTTTCTAACAGGCCTGTCACTGTGGTACTTGTGTGCCATGTTTTGCCATTGTTAACCGTCCCACACTACATAAGATCTGTCTGGCCAGGTCTTCTATAGAGATAAATCAGCATGGGCTTCAGTGGAGATCTGCCAGGTAAGGACTTGACCCATTATTTTTAGGAACAGAGATGTTTTACTAATGCCTTCTCCTGTCCTGAACTCTGCTTTCTTTTTGCCCTTGTCTGACCCTTGAAATAACCCTCCACTTCCCATGCTTGACACAGTTCCCAGTTGAATTCCTGCATAAATAAAGCCCTACTTAATTTGCAATATTGCAGAAATTGTGGATCCTGCAATATTAGGCTTTCACTGCAGTTTTGATAGTGGGAGCCCTGGGTAACAGACAGCTCCGGGCAGCCAATAGCAGAAAATCATGAAAAAGTAATAATGGACTATATTCTGCATGTAATGAGGTCTGGTATTATTTTTTCTGCAATTTTCCATGGCTTGTCTGCAACTCAGCTGCAATTTTGGACAACTGATCTGTGATCCAAGTGGGGCTTTGTGCACAGAACACTTTTGCCCCACTTTCTCACCCTCAGGTAACCGTCACAGCTCGTATGCCTTCTCCTGCTGTATCGTAGCCTTCCTATTTAGATTTTAAGCTGTCCCAGGCAACGGCCCATCTAAATGACATGCATTGTAAGGCACTGCGCACACCTATGGTGCAACATAGATAACGATACCTATGTCATCTATGGGTCTCAAGATGTAAAGTAATAGAAAAGCCACCATAGCAGTCTCTTTATTGACACCGATAAGATACATATTGGCCAAGGGTGGGGGGAGGGATA
Organism: Podocnemis expansa; assembly: GCA_007922195.1. Lineage (NCBI taxonomy): Eukaryota > Metazoa > Chordata > Testudines > Podocnemididae > Podocnemis > Podocnemis expansa. The sequence continues at coordinate 4,949,651 of ML682068.1, forward strand.
GGGACAACAGCTTGAGACTAAACACACAACAGTAGCAACGTTCAGAACAGACCGTAAAAACCTGGCAACTGGGCAAGGAGGCATGGGAGTTATCCGAGGAATTTCCATTGTGGAATTCTGAAGACAAAACACTGAATCCAGCTTGTTGCTGTGGTTTCTGAGATCATCCAAGACCTGGGAAGGGATTCGGGTTCATCATTATGTAGCTTTAATAGATCACGGTATTTTGGCCAATCTAAAAAGCAATGAAATCGCAAGCAAAGGAACTAGCCCATGGGGTGTTTCAGCAAGAGATGTGCATCAGGCTGCTGGGAAGGGGCTGACATACAGGAAGTAGCCCACATTCTGCAAGCAGTCACATCCCTGCCCCACTGAAGGCATGGGGATAGCAAGGATGTAAGTGAGGGCAGAATTTGACTTCAGAAGTTTAACGTTGCAGGCTAGTGGCTGGACCAGGAGTGGAAATCAGCTGTCGAAGGGGAAATGTGCCACTGTACGGAGTGCCACCAGGGCTTCTAACTTCAGTGAGTCAATCGGTCAGCGATTGATCTTTCGCAGGAGACGCTTGCGCTATCAGTCACCGGTCACTTTATTCAAGTCACGTGTTAGTTGGACCTTTCAGGAAATGCCAGGAATCAATGCGAACTTTATCTTCCCCTCTCATTGCACCAGGCCAGCTTTGTGAGTAGTGGAGTGGCAGCTCTTTCAAAATCTGCCGACACAAGGCTTTTGGGGTGAGTGGGATGCAGGGGGGATTGTATGTTTTTGCTTTAATGGGGAGGCTTCAGGGGATAGAGATCTAACTTCTGGCTGGCACCTCTGCTGATGACTCAGGACCCAGGAGGCAGAAGATGACTTTGGCAGGACCATAACCAGCTGTGGTATCACCACCAGTGACCTACCATCATTGTAAATGGAGAAGCAAGTGGAAAAGAGCCTGCATTGACTTGGTGTAGAGCAGAGGAGGGTTCTGGAAAAAAACAGCAGGGTGGGACAAGGGGTGCTGGCTCAGACCCACACCAATCTCCCCCAGCTCTGGTGCATTAGAGGATCAGCGCACAAAGGCTTGGCGTCCCTTCCAACAGGAAACGCCTCTGGTATATTAGGCAGTGTCCTCATTCAAAGCCAGCCCTCTTCGTTCCTTCCAGCGGGCGCTGTTACAAGTGACGGGCAGGTCACAGGAACTCCATTCCTGCCGCAACCTGCCTGCCTGGGTTTGCTCTGGGCTCCTTAAACCCCTTCCATTGATCAAAGGCTTTCACTCACAGGCAACAAAACAGCTCCCCACCTCCGCCCCTGCCAGAGACAGACAGAACTGGGGCAAGAGGGGTTTGTATGTGCCAGGCTGTCACTCTGTTTCACTGTTGCTTTTTTACACACACACAGCCCAGCTGACTGATTCGAGAACACGCAGCAGACACCAAACCAGGGCCCGCTTTGCTCACCTGAGTGTGTCGATTTCCTCATGCTGCCACGGCTGCAGATGTTACATAGGAACAAAATGATGTGCCGGGATGGCTCTCGGAGCTGCTCCTGCGAATAATCCCCAGGGTGATGTTTTACTGGCTTAGTCCTGTTGTTCCCACAGGCAGGGCTGGGCAGAGGGAAGTGCGCTCCCCTTTCCCCTGGCTCCCGCAGGCCCAGCACGCTCCCAGCAGTTAGAACACACCTTTCCTAATCTGATGTTCACGTCTGGGCAGTTCCAACTTCTGCTGACACTGGCAGAGGTAGGAGGAGAGCTCAGCCTCCTGGTGCTTTAACCTTTTCCCTTCCAAATACAAATGCTCTCCGCAGAATGTTTCTGACAGCTCCCGGCCCTGTCACCACGCACAGACTGAACCTGTGCAGTCAGGAGCAAAATCGGTCTGAGTTTCTTTCAAGCTCTGAGCCTCGCTCCTACTGCCTTGACTCAGGCCCTCCCCTGGTATGTGGGGCAGTCACCCCAGTTCGAGGGAGAAGCGGTTTCTAGTTCAAAGTGCATTAGTGGCCTGTCAGCCCGAGTAGTGTAAACATCTTTTTGCTCTCCAAACCGGCACAGAGAGTGGGGGCTGCTAGAGGAGTGAAACATTTGCGTAGCCTCTTGAGGTGGGGCTGACAGCGTGTGTCTGTGTAACAGGACCATCCATCACTCCGAAGAGAAGCAGCCCAACACCGAGCCACATACCAGACAGTCAGCTTCATGGAGCGGGGGGGAGATTCTTGCACATCCACTCATCGCCCTTTATAGTGTTTGGGGAGTGGGAAGGGTCGAGTCTGACATGGTGTGGGCGTCTCAGCAGTCCACAGAATAGACACATGCTTCTGATTATGGCCTGTGCGAAGTGCATGCTGGGTCATTAGTAGCCAGGCAAACAGTCTGGAAGCATTGTTATGACAGAAACACGTTAAGGCTAGAAATGCCCCCTGGAATCCACAGGATTCTTTATGGAGTTAAGTCAGTGGAAAGATTCCCGTTGATCCCGAGGCTCACTCAGGCAGGAGGAGAAATAACAGAAACCGCCCCCCACCTCACCCCGTCCTGGCTACGTGAGAAAGTTGCCCCAGATTAACTAAAGGTGTAGTTTTTAAACTGATTCAGTTAAATGGGTGCAAGTCTCTGTATGGACTCTCTGATTTCAGTTGGATGATGTACGTTTGTTCAGCTTAAGCCTACAAGAATCTGGTTTAAAGTGAAACAATATGAGCTAGATTTAACGTGAATTACTGTAAGCATGTCCACACACTGGCTATGTCTACACTGGAGGCTTAAGTCAATTTAAGCAACTCCCTGGCCACACTGGAGTTCATTAAGTTGGCTTAAGCGCTTGCTTAAATTGACTTAATAACGCTCACCCTTACAGTTGACTTTAAGGGTTAGGTCGACTTTACTAAGTCAGCTTAACAAAGTGTAGCCATTAAAGTCAACTTAATAAAGTCAATTTAAGGCAGGGGAGCCATTTAAAGTCGACTTAAGACTTTATTAAGTCAACTTTAAATGGGTCCCCTGGCTTAAGTCGACTTTATAAAGTCGACTTAAACAAATGGGGACTCTCTAAATCAATTTAAGAAGATCAAATATAATTAACCCTAACCCTTACCCTAAATAACCCTAACCCTAATTCAAATTAACCCTCCCACCAATTCAACATAATAGTTAATCTGAATTAGGGTTAAATCAACTTAACTGAGCCCTCTAGTTTAAACATAGCCAGTGGCTTGCACAGGCTTAAAGTGATTTAAACACTAATTTAAGTTAAACCAGCACAACACTCTCATGGAGACAACGCCTGAGAAAAAATGATGACATGCAAGAAATGAGTGGCTCTGAGCTATGGACACTTTTACCTCTAGGTCACCAGTTTGAATTCAGCTTCCGTCATTAGGTCTTACCAGCGGATGGTTGTTGGGTACCCCTGGTGACATGAGTTTGCTGGGTCTCAGTCCAGTTTCCACCTGAGCTGTTGTCTAACTGGCAGAGGCATTGATGACTCTTGGGGGTGTTGCACGCAAAGAGGCAATGTTAGAAGAGCGCTGAGTCAGCAAATTTCACCCACACCAGACCCACACAAACTGGTAAAATATTGACCCTGTGGTTTGTGAAAGACCCCCTCACCATGTTGTCAGCGAAGTGGCCACTGTCCTAAAAAGGTTTCCCTTTCTGGGACTATGTGAGCATATCTCTCATGAATGACAACCCAATGTCATCCTGGCTGAAACTCAGCAATCCAGGGGACAGGAGATTTACATACTTGCTTATACTCCAGTGTAATATCTTGCAAGCATTCTGGTGCTTTGCCAGCCTCCCTGGCATAGGTTTGGTGTACTTTGTTCCCGGCATTGCATAAGGACTCAGGGAGTGATCAGCAGCCCATCCCATCATTCAATAGCATTGCCTAGCTCTTATCACAGAATCATAGAATCATAGGGTTGCAAGGGACCTCATGAGGTCATCTAGTCCAAACCCCTGCCAAAAAAGCAGGACCACTCCCACTAAATCATCCCAGCCAGAGTTTTGTCCAGCCGGGCCTTAAATATCTCCAAAGACAGAGATTCCACCACCTCCCTAGGGAGCCCATTCCAATATTTTACTACTCGCCTAGTAAGAAAGTTTTTTCTAATAACCAGCCTCGACCTCCCCAGCTGCAACTTGAAACCATTGCTTCTTGTTCTGTCCTCTGTTACTATTGAGAACAGCCAAGCTCCATCCTCCTTGGAGCATCCCTTCAGGTAGTTGAAGGTTCCTATGAAACCCCCCTCAGTTGTCTCTACTGCAGGCTAAATAAGCCTACTTCCTCAGTCTTTCTTCACAGATCTTGTGTTCCAGCCCCTCGATCATTTTAGTTGCCCTCCGCTGGACTCCTTCTAGTTTGTCCACGTCCTTTTTGTAGTGGGGAGCCCCAAACTGGACACAGTATTCCAGATGCAGCCTCACCAGTGCCGAACAGAGGGGAAGAATCACATCCCTTGACCTGCGGCAACATTTCTGATGCAAATCTCAAAACACATTATAAACTATTAGCTCCATTTTACAGATGAAAGACAAAAAAAAAAAAAAAAGATGAAAAACAGAGGCCCAGGGAAGTGCAGTAACCTGACTACCATGCAGCAGGCCAATGATGGAGCCAGGAATGCAATTCACAGCTTGCTTGGTTGAACGCTAATCAGATGTCCTATACTCTTTACCTGCGCACCCCTGCTTACATTCATGGACATGGCTGATTCAAATATTGTAATACTCATATGGAAACATTCTGCAGAAGGATCAGGGACACTTACCAGCTCTTCTCTCATATCTGAGTGAGTGTATTCACATGTGTGTGCATACAACTGTGTGTGTGTGGGCATGCAGTTAGGGGAGTGCAATTTTGCACACATGCAACAGTCATGATGATTCGCATGCACAGGCGTGTGTATGCAATTATGCGCACTCGTGTTTGATTATGCATGCACATGCGTGTTTTTCTTTGTGGAGTCTTCACTGACCGATATTGTTAGTCCATGGCCGGATGTAGAGTAATGACGTCAGCCTGGCTGCACAGATACCAACTGCTAACTGTGGGGCAAGCTCTCTGCTGCTGGGCCAAATAAACACCAAGAACTAGATAACAGCTGGGGAGATGTTTTTTATGAAACAGCGTCTGACAAAAAAATCCTTTCTATAGCTGTTGGGGCCTCAGAATTATCAAGAGAGTAAGTAGTTTTGCTTGGAAAGGCTGGTTAGTGTTTAATACAGTGCAGAGCCCACGAACTGCAAATAGGTAAGTCATTTATAGCTCTTTTCTATTCTTTAAGATTAGTGAGAGGATTTCTCATTCTTGAAACAGGGGTGGGGTGGGGGGGAATACAGAACGTGGGCTTGCTCCAGACACTGTGCAGGCAGACACTGCTTGCATCAGCATCCCACACACGCAGCTCTGCCAAAACACCTCTGCCCTGATGTGCAATACTTGGTCCTGATGTTCCAGTTCTGTGCCCCCAGATAACTCTGGCAAAGCCTTTTGTCCCTAGCCTGCAGCACCCCTGCCACTACAATCATGGACTACTGTGCCACCTAGCTATTGCATCTCACTCCTGGCCTGCAGTACTCCATGCATGGCTCCATTCACAGCTCTGCCAATCCACCTCATCCTCATCAGTGGGACCCCCAACGCCCCCCACACCTCCCAACCAAAGCTCCGCCAATGCACCTCACTCCTGACCAGCAGCTCTCAGAGGCTTGTGAAGATGGGATCATTCTAGACAGAGAGGCCCAAACCAGCAATGAGTGAAAAGCCCAGGGCTCCAGTTTCCAAAAGGAGACTGATTGTGCTTGTTTCAGTTTCAGGAAGCCCCGTTTCAGACACTTTGGCACTAATTTTTAGAAGTGCTGAGCTCTGGTAGATCCTTCTGAGCCCCACTGAAGCTAAACCCACCTGAACCTGGGTTCAGAAATCACTTTCTTAGTCAGCTTGTGTTCCCAACCCCTCATCAGCAGAGTTGGCCTGTTACTGCAGCTGATATAGGTAATAGCCTCCTACACTAATACAGGGAGGAACCCAGACAGGCATGGAAAGTGCCTTCCCTAAGACAGCAGTAATTGCTGTTAAGCCATCCTCTCTGTAGCCTCTTATGAGCATGTTACACACAGCACATGGGGGTCCTGTGATGAGAAGCAGAATCCCACCAGCCACACTGAGGCTAGGAGGGCAAAACACAGAGCCAGCTATACTGTAGTGGCTTGCTGGGTGGCTTGGAGCAAGTCACATTACCTGTCTGAGCCTCAGTTTCCCATCTTTAGAATGGGAGTGACAGCTCTTCCCAGTCCCTGAGGAACAGGGTGCAAATCAGCCTGGGTTGAGAATTTTTCAACAGGCATTTTTGGGGGGGTTTTTTTGGTTCAAAAAGGTCAATTTGTGGAAACCAAGACCTTTTGTAGAAAGAAATCACGGAGGAGGGGCTCAGCTGGGACGCCTGACACAGGCAGAGGGACTTAAACGGGGTTTCCCACATCCCAGCCCAGTGCTCTGAACATGGGGCTACTGTGAGATGGGTCTCACGCTAACTCCTAATTTTGCACCAATATTTTCAATCAAAAGCTCGCACTTTTATGCCAGTGCAGATTGAAATGAAAATTCAAAACCTCAACATTTTCCATGATGTGAAAATTTTGTTTTCTAGCCAGCCAGAGTGGTGAGTTCCAAAGGGGTAGCCGTGTTAGTCTAGTAAAGCAAAAAAAGCAAGGAGTCTTGTAGCACTTAAAGACTAACCGATTTATCGCATGAGCTTTCATGGGAGAATATCCCACTTGGTCAGATGCTTTGAAGAGTCGCTGTTAGGACCGGCATCGTATTTGAAGACGCTATGCGCTATCCAGTCAGAAAAGGTTAGTCAAGCTCACATTGAGCAACGAAAGGCAACAGAGTTTAGGGAGTGGATGAGGCTAGACCTGGCTCAGTGAGACAGAGTTTGAAGAGCAAAGCCCAGTTCCCCCTGCTGGTGGACAGAGATGGGAAGGAGCAGAAGCCAGAAAGTGGAGGGCGGGGGGAAACTAAGCAGTTGGAAAGAGCAATGGGCCAAGGAAAGGGGTGCATGGGCGTAACAGCCAGCCATAGGCCAGGCCTCATCATCTTCTTTGGGGAACAATATTCCTGATTGATGTAAAGGTGGAAACCAGAGTGACAGGGCTGTAAATCGTCCACATCTACCTCCCCAGCACTATGTTTGTTTTATGTCTGATCCTGCCAGTTCCGTACTGTTGCACAACCGGTGTGCTGAGGCTGCATGGCTGGAAAGCTCCTGTAAAGTTTTCCATCCAGCACACTCTTCCCTGCAGGGCCATCCAAATGAGCAGAGCAGCAGGGGAGAGGGTAGCTGCCAACCCAAACAGTAGGTGAGTGAGTGGTGCCATCCACGCACCGGCTGGAGAGAGAGACACTGTGAAAGCCCTGGGGAAAATAAAATCAAACAAGGGCTTTGAACTGGGAGTGAGGGGAATGGGACCACACAAGGGATGGGAGCTTGCGGCTTTGGCAGAATGTGGCTCTAGTGTGCATTCATTGGTAGTCAGGGAGGGACAGTCTCAGCGCCGATGTATGTGCAGCACAACGCTGACTCTTCCTGTGCACTTTGCTAAGGCCAACCGCCTGGAGGCACTAAGTCAGCAGAAAGGAGCAGCCAGGCACATCGTTCTGAGGGGATCCATATCTTGCTGGCTGGAATAAGATTCTGGCTGCTTTCCCGACTGCAGAGAAATGGACTTTCAGGGCAGTTTGCTCCCAGCTCTCTGCTGGATGCATGTTGCTCGCATGCCAAAGGGGAAGTTACTTGTGACGGAGGACAGTCAGCACTGGAAACATCTGGTGCCAGCACCCCCAAGAAGGAGAGTCTCCACCCTCTTGCACTCAGAGTCTCTGAGCAAGTAGCACTAACAAATACCTCACTAGCCCTGGCTGCCTTCCTTTGTCCTCCGAATCCTAGTCATAACACTGGGTGCTTTGCAGCTTCAGAGCCCTGCCTAAGTCACTAGTGGATTAACCCTGGGACACTGCAGTGAACTAGGAATAGCATTATCCCCATTTCACAGAATGGCAAACAAATTGAAGCACAGAAGCTTGCCAAAGGTCCTCAAGAGAGTCGCTTTCAAATCTAGAAAGAGGAGCACCTATTTCCCAGTCCCATGTTCAGTTTCGTCCACCTCACTAATTTTTCAGTGGCTGTGACATTTTGGTCGGTTCTCCCTCTGAGCCTTTGGAGAGCAGCTCTCTTGGTCACTGACACCCCTGCCTTCAGGGAGATACCAAAACACCATCCAGATTTAAGAACTATTGATCTAATTTATAATAATATAATAATGATATATTTCTTGCAGGAGCTTGTCTGCATCATGTGAAAAATACACAAAGAAGAGGTCAAAACAGTTGGAGCTGTCTGCATCACTCATGCACCACTCCAGAAGTTCAGAGTAAGACAGCCAAACTTGTGCCAATAAAACCTTTATGCTGCAGCATAATAGCTATGTGTGTATATTTTTATATAAATTATATAATCACATACACAGTTGGCTAGCTACAGAATACATGGCAGGGAGGGGAGAGGTAAAAGTTTTATGAGTGAGAGTTTGGGATGGCTACAATATTCCTGACTGGGGAAGCCAAGTGAGTCAGGGATATGAGGCCGCCAAAGGGGCCTGCTAATAACAGTTTTAACACCTTGTGGTCTAGCATATCAGAGACCTGGGTTCAGTTCCTGGCTCTGCTACATGTTTCCTAGGGGATACTGGGCAACTCACTTAACCTCTCTGTGCCTCAGTTTCCCACCGGTACAGTGGGAGTAATTGCTCTTTCCTGCCTCAGGATTGTGAGGTGTTCAGGTGAAATCATAGAAGACTAGAACTGGAAGCGCCCTCAAGAAGTCATCTTGTCCAATCACCTGCTCAAAGCTGGACCAAGGCCAACTAAATCATCCCTGCTGAGGCTTTGCCAAGCAGCACCTTAAACCCTCTAAGGATGGAGATTCCACCCCTCTCCCAGGTAACCCATTCCAGTGCTTAACCACTCTCCTAGGGAAAGAGTTCTTCCTAACAGCCAACCAAGACCTCCTCAAATACAACTTGAGACTATTGCTCCTTGTTCTGTCCTGAGCCACCACTGAGAACAGCCTTGCTCCATCCTCCTCCCTGGAACCTGCCTTGAGATAGTCTATCAAATACCCCCTCACTCTTCTCTTCTGTAGACTAAATAAGTCCACCTCTCCTCAGGATCCATGCACTCCAGCCTATTAATCATCTTCACTGCCCTCCTCTGAACATTCCCCAATTTGTCAACATCTTTTTTGTCCTGTGGCGCTTAAAGACTAATGAATTTATTTATTGCATGAGTTTTTGGGAGGGGGCTTGAAACTGGACACACTACTCCAGATGTGGCCTCACCAATGCCGAAGAGAGGGGAACAATCACTTCCCTTTATCTGCTGATAATGATTCTATTAATGCAGCCCAATATGTTGTTAGCTTTTTTGGAAACAAGACCACCTGGTTAACTCATAATCAACTTCTTGCCCCTTGTAGCTCCCAGGTCCTTTTCTGCAGAACTGCTGCTTAGCCAGTTGCTCCCCAGCCTGTAGCTGGATTCTTCCATCCCTAGAACCAGGACTCTGTACATGTCCTTGCTGTATCTTTTCAGATTTCTTTTGGCCCAATCCTCCGATTTGTCTAGATCACTATGTATCCTATTGTTACCCTCTAGCATATCTATGACTCCCCCACAGCTTAGTGTCATTGCTGAGGGTGCGATCTACTCCGTCATCCTGATCATTAATGAAGATGTTGAACAAAACATAACATACACAAATATCAATATCTATACATATGTAACCCTAAACATAAGAACAGCCATAGTGGGCCAAACCAATGGTTCATCTAGTCCAGTATCCTGTCTTCCAACAGCAACTAGTGCCAGATACATTAGAGAGAAAGATCAGAACCTGGTACTTGTTAAGTGATTCATCATCCTCTGTAATCCAGTCCCACCTTCTGGAAGTCAAAGGCATAGGGGCAGCCAGAGCATGGTGTGTTGGCCCTGATCATCTTAGCTAATAGGCATAAATGAACCCATCTTTATCTAATGTTTTTTGGAACCCATTTTAACTATTGAGCTTTACAACATTCCCTACCAATGAGTTCCACAGGGTGACTGAGTTGCATGAAGAAGTACTTTCTTACATTCTTTTTAAATCTGTTGCCTATTACTTGTATTGGATGACCCCTAGTTCCTGAGTTCTCTGAAGCATTTCTTTATTCACTTCCTCCACACCATGCATGGTTTTATAGACCTCTGTCCTCTACCCCCTTAACTTTCTCTTTCCAAGATAAATAGTCCCAATCTTTTAAATCTCTCTTCATACAGAAGATGTTCCATACCTCTAATCATTTTTTGCCTTTCTCTGTACCTCTTGTCATTCTAATGTATCATTTCAGAGAAGGGGCAACCAGAACTAAACCTTGCATTTATCCTGTGGCATTATATGACAGTGTTTCTCAACCACTGTGCCGTGGCACACAGGTGTGCCGTCAGGCCTGGGAAGGTGTGCCATGGAATTGTTTGAAAAACTACTCAAGAGATTTCTGGATTGGCTCATGAATATTCATGAGTCCTTTGGGAGACTATATGGTGGTCCACCTCAAAATAATTAAAGGTATCAAGGTGTGGCACAGCACAGAAGAGGTTGGGAACCACTGTTATATGATATTCTCTGTCTTATTACCAATATCGTTCCTGACATTCTGTTGGCTTTTTTGACTGCTGCTGAACACTAAGCAGATGTTTTCAGAGAACTATCCATGATGACTCTAAGATCTCTTTCTTGAGTGACAACTGCTGATTTAGATCCCATCATTTTTTACACATAGCTCGGATTATGTTTTTCAACACACATTACTTTGCATTTATCAACACTGAATTTAATCTGCCATTTTCTTGCCCAGTTTAGTGAGACCCCTTTGTAATTCTTTGCAGTCAGCTTTGGATTTAACTATCTTGAGTAATTTTGTAACACCTACAAACCTTCCCACCTCACTTTCCCAGTTCATTTATGAACATGTTGAACAGCCCCAGTACAGACCCCTGAGGACTCCACTATTTACCTCTCTCCATTCTGAAAACTGACCATTTGGTCCTAGTCCTTGGTTTCTATCTTTTAGCTAGTTACTGACCAGTGAGAAGCCTTCAAGCTTATCCCATGATATCTACTTTGCTTAAGAGCCTTTGGTGAAGGATCTTTTCGAAGGCTTTCTGAAAATCCAGTTACACAACATCCATTTGATCACCCTCATCCAGCTGTTTCTTGACCCTCCCCCAAAGAATTCTAATAGATTGGTGATGCGTGATTCTCCTTTACAAAAACCATGTTGACTTTTCCCCACCATATCATGTTCATCTCTATGTCTAAGAATTTTGTTCTTTACCATAGTTTTGACCAATTTACCTGGGACTGAAGTTAGGCTTACTGCCCTCTAATCACCATTATTGCTGGAACTTTTTTTTTTTTTTTCCCCAGATGGTGTTGTATTAGTCATCTGGTACAGAGGCTGATTTAAGCAATAGGTTACGTATTGCAGTTGTAGCTCTGCAGTTTCATATTTGAATTCCTTTAGAACTCCTGGGTGAAAACCATCTGGTCCTGGTGACTTATTACAGTTTAATGTATCACTTTGTTCCAAAACCTCCTCTACTTGATACTCAGTCTCAGACAGTTCCTCAGACCTGTCACCAAAAAAAATGACTCAGGTTTGGGAATCTCTTTCACGTCCTCTGCAGTGAACACCAATGCTAAAAATTCATTTTGTGCCTCCTCAATGATCTTGTCTTCCTTTCTTCCTTTAGTGTCTTGATTGTCCAGTGGCCCCACTGACTTCTAGGCTGGCTTTGTGCTTCTGGTGTACTTTTTTGTTTGTTTGTTTGTTTGTTTGTTTGTAGTTAGGGTTTTTTTTTTTTTTTTAAGTTAGTTTTGTGTCCTTTGCTGGCTGGTTTTCAGATTCTTTTTTAACTTGATTTGCTAGAGTTTATGTTCCTTTCTATATTCCTCCATAGGATTTGATTTCCAGTTTTTAAAGGTGTTTTGTTATGTTTTGGTCTCTGACCTTGTCTTTTATGCTGCTGTTTAGCAATGATGGCATTTTTTGGCCTTCTCACTGTTCTTTTTTATTTGGGGTAAATATATTTAGTTTGAGCCTAAATTATGGAGTTTTTAAAAAAAGTTTCCATGCAGCTTTCAGGCATTTCACTCTTGTGACTGTTCCTTTTATTTCCATGTAAATAGCCCCCTCATTTTACTGTGGTTACCATTTTGGAAATTAAATACTACTGCAGTGGGTTTCTTTGATTTTCCCCCTGCCACCACCACCAGAATGTTAAATTTAATTGCATAATGGTCACTATGACTGAGTAGTTCAGTCATATTCACTGATTGGACCAGATCCTCTGCACCACATAGGACTAAATCAAGACTTGCCTCTCCCTTTGTGGGTTCCAGGATTTGCTACTCCAAGAAGCAGTCATTTATGGTGTTCAGAAATATTATCTCTGCATCAAGTCCTGAAGTGACATGTACCCGTTTAATTTGGGGATAGCTGAAATCCCCCATTATTATTTAGGTTTCTGATTTTGGAACCTCTCTCATTTTCCCGAACATTTCACAATCGCCATCACCATTCTGCTTAGGTGGAAAGCCATATATTCCTGTTGCTATATTTGAATTATTTGAGCATGGAATTTCTGTCCATAGAGATTCTATGATACCATTGGATTCATTTAAGATTTTACTATATTAAACTCTGCTTTCTTTTACTTAGTGTGCCACTCCCTCACCAACATGACCCACTATGTCATTTCAATATATTTTGTACCCTGGCATCACCATATTTCATTGATTCTCATAATTCCACCAAGTTTCTCTGATGCCTGTTGTATCAATAGCCTCATTAAATACCAGGCAGTCAAGTTCATCCATCTTCATATTTAGACTGCTACATTTGCACACAAGCACTTTTAAAATTGTCAGTATTTAGTTGTCTGCCTTCATGTGCTGTAACTGAATGGGACTCCTTAATTTCACTTTTTCTCTTCAGTTCCCACCTATACTTTATCAGCTTTATGCTCCCCTCTTTACTAGGATGGAAAGAATCCCCTTTAATAAATTCTCCCCTCGGGAGTGTCACTGTCTGAACCATGTGCTCCAGTGGGTTTTCTTTAGCCTCTAGTTTAAAAACTTTTCTATCACCTTTTTAATTTTATACGCTGGCAATCTCATTTTGTTTAGGTTTAGGTGGAGTCCATTCTTCCTATATACACTCCTCCTTTTCTAAGAGGTTCCCCACTTCCTATTAAACCTAAATCCCACCTCTGCACACACATTGACACCCTGCAGTTCTGTCTGTCCAGCTGACCCTGCACAGGAAACTGGTGGAAGCATTTCAGAGAATGCTACCGTGGAGGTCCTGGGCTTTAATGTTACCTAGCAGGCTAAATGTGGCTTCTGAGATCTTACGCCTTCCTTCACCTTTGCCACTGGTACCTATATGCAGCATAGCCACAGGCTCTGTCTTCTTCCCCAGCACTGCACATAATTCTGTCTAGTTGTAGCCAGAGATCTACCACCTTTACATCTAGCAAGCAATTCACCAGAGATGGTTCTCCTGACCATCACAAACCCCACCTATCTAGATTTCTAATAATTGAAATGGTTACATAAAATATTTGTTTATTAGTTCTACCACAGCAGCACCCAGGAGTCTTAGTCAGGCTCCAGGTTTTTAATATAGACACATTCCTGTCCTACAGATGTTACATTCTTTTATATATAATTAGCAGCTGCAAAACAGCTGGCAGGCTATGTGGAAAAAGCCTAGGAAGGCTTGGGATCCTTTTTCAACAGGCAAGGCCCAATCCTTCCTAATTAGAGCCACATGAATGCTTGACAGCCAAACTTGCCCCATTTGGGGGCCGGTAGGAAATGTGATGCTCAGAGCAGATTTGCAGACCTGGGCAAATATAAGGTTTCCCAACCAAGCTAGAGATGGGGTGTAGCCAAACCCCCCATCTGCACACTAGGCCTAGCTCCAAACTTCACCTCCATGAGTAGAGCAGAATCAATTCCTGACTGAAACTCTGGGGCATGGCATCCAGGTCTAAATTGTCCCACAGTTTGGGGTGCTTGGATCTCACTCACTAAGGAAATAAGTTGCACTTGCAGCAACAATCATGGCTGTGGGGCTCAGATCTGATCCCAACTAAATGAAACCAGGTGAAACTGGGTAGCAGCAGCTGAATCTTCAGCTTGGTTCATACCTTCCACTCCAAGCAAATTATGTGTGTGCATATGCCTGTGTGTATTGTCACACAAATCCATAGGGACTGATACCACAGAGAACATTTGGATGGATGTCTGTCACACACACCAGCAGCTGTTTTGCAGTAAATTGACCCTGTACAACCCAATTATAGTTTTAAAGCAGGCAGTGGGAGAACATGGATGTCCCAGACTTCCTAACACCCCAACCCAATCATGTGATGATCTGAAATCTCCTTTACTCACTGCCTGTTTCACACTCCCTGATTCACTTAGCAGGAATGAAATTTATAGCACAACAGCCAGGCTCCCTCTGCAGTCTCAAGTACATATATCTTGATTAGAAGGTCAGGAATTTAGCAGCGAATTTCCTGCCTCCTGCTCCTGTGACCTCATCTGACACTACAACAGCCAGGGTCCATAGCATACCATTGTCATATAGTCACCTGGCTCTGCAACTATGCTGCTACACAGCCTGGACTAACGGATGTGATGAGGAGGCAGGAAATATAATGAAGCAATTACCTGGCTTGAATCAGAAGGCTTTGGTCCTTCCTCTCTCCTTAATTAAGGTGAGCCAGGAGGTGCAGCCAATTGCTCACTGGCAGGGTTTTTTTTACTAAAAAGGGTAGCATCTGATCTGCCACAAGTGGTGTCAGATGGTCAGTTTCTGGCCTCTTCTCTATGTTTTCAAGAGGAAACTTTTCTCTAGCCTGAAACTGAGAGCTGACATTTACATTATAAATCAAATGAAGCAGTAGGATGAGGTAGGAGGCATGGTCTCCAAGGAAGGCAGCAAGAAGCATCCCGTGCACCTGCAATGCCTATTTATTTAAAGGGAGACAGTTTTCAAACATAACTGGTAATTTTGGGAGCCTGATTTTGAAACATCTTAAAAAGTCTGATTTTCAGGGGTGAACACTCAGGGCTATCTATATCTCATGCCATTCAAGGCATCTCACATGCCGAGCATTCACAATTAAGAGTTAAAAAATGACCTCACAAAAAACATCAACACCATTTTGCACCAAACTGTGTTGCTGTTTTTAATTGAGTGCTAGGGGTCTTGTTCTTTGCCTTCTCACCTATATTTCCTGGGGTGCTGCTCGGCACATGAAGAGTAGCAAAGCTTTGTTCAGACGTGGTAAAGAGTGTCTTTTTCACTGACAGGTCACTTACCTTTTCTATGCCTCTGTTTCCCCATCTGTAAAACAGGAACAGTAATCCTACCTTATCTCACAGGGGAGTTGTGAGACTTGATTAACCGGAAAGTGCTGTGACATCCTCAGTTGAAAGAAGCCACAGAACTGCAAATTTTTATAGTTTATAGTTAGTCTATTGTATGTCACTGTTTTGTAATACATCTACAGGAGTAGGGACACAAGGGATTACCCAGGGCCTCAGTTTTTCTAGGTGAGGACAAAATCACATGACCCTCAATGTTCTCCTCTCAAATGGAGCCCCTCCCTTGTGTCTTGCCCTGGAAATGCTGACCATGAACCATGCATTCATTCAGACTGGAGATGCAGCAACTTTAGGGCCAGAAGAGACCATCATGATCATCCCGAAGAACACAGGCCATAGGACAGGTGTAGGCAACCTCTGATGTGTGCCAACAGTGGCACCCGAGCCCATTCAGAGCGGCACACGCCAGCCTCTGCAATACCACTGAAATTGCCACTCTCTGCCACCGAAAGCCACTCTGGGTGGTGTCCTTCAGGTGCAGCTGGGACACAGAGGGTCCCCCCATGCCTATGCCTTCATGTGGCACAGAAAAAAGCTGCCCAGGGTGGCTCCTCTCTGTAGTGTGATGCTCCCCAAAGAAGCCACCCTGGGCAGCTTCTTTCTCCAACATGCCTGGGAACCCCCGAAAGGAGCCACTTCTTTTTGTGGCATGCCCAAGAAGCATTCCCACTCCAGCCGTGACCACTGCTGAATTTTCAGGCTGCCGTCACATTTTTTCAGCAGAGGGGGCCACCAACACCAGCTGAGGGTCGAGGAGGAAGGACCGGCAAAGGGGTCGGTAAAGGTTTCTGACCCCTGCCATAGAATTTCATCCAGTTTAATAATCTGCAGTTGAACTAGATCATATGTAAAATTTTTAAACATATCTAAGTGACCTTGTTCCGGACCCAATGGGAGTCAGGTGCCTTAACACCACTGACGATCTGACCCAACCTGCTTATTAGATACAAGACGTAGGCACTTTTGAAAGTGTTACTCTACATCTACTATGCACAGAGGTACGTAATCTCATATCTCTTCTCTGGCTCAATGCATGCCCTGTTAATACATTTTAATGAGGTGTTAATCTTTTTCCTCTCCAGCATCCCACAGGCAGCTCATGTTCAGATGGCTATCATCACCCCTAAGTTCTTTTCAGAGTCATTGGTTTCCAGAGCATGGCCAGCAGTATTGTACTCCTGACCTTGGTGTATGGCCTTGACATGTGTGTTTATGTGATGGCATGTGCTTGGGAGGAGTGGCACCCTTTTCTCTGCTGGCTGTTGGTGGAACTGCAGGCATATAAACCCATCAACACCATTGTGCAGCTGCTTCTCTGCTGGCAGAGTCTGGACAGGAGTCATGGAGCCTGGCTAGTAACTGGAAAGAAGAGGAAAGGAAACACAGAAAATCTGGATGAAGGGAAACCACAGAAGGCTCAGCAAGAGCCTGACTGTAATCACTACCAAAGCAATTATGGAATTATGGGCGATTTATAACAGACTGAAGATCTGGATACTTGGCCCATGAAATGGAAAAGCTAGGAGGGAATTTTGCATGCTGGCACTGGGCTATCTCAGATGAGAGCAGTGCAGCCTCAGCACTTCTGTTCCATCCAGACAGAAATGAGCAGTTGGCTGGGGGAGTGGAGGGATGGAAGGAAGGAAGAGTTATACTTTATCAGCTTCCAGCCTGGCGCTCAGGCCAAATACAATTTCCAAGTTTAAAAAGGAAAACAAACACCACATATGTGGGTGAGACATTAAGCTAATTGATTGATTGATTTGTAAGCCTCAGCACCTTCCGAGCATGTACATGCACTACAGCTGCTGGCCAGGCCTGGTAGCACTCCTGGGGGAAGTGTGGTTGGCCCTTTTCGCAGGTGGGGAAACGGAGACATGCAGAGGTTCAATGCACAGCTCGGCCATGGCAAAACCAAGACTGGAACCCAGGAGTTCCCACCTCCACAGCATGCAGCCCCTGGGGACTGAGTAAATTTCTGTAATACACATTTGCACAGTGGCTCTCTCACCATGCTGGTGGCTGGGCCACAGGGCAAGTTTTTCTGCTATTGATTCAGTAGACTTTCCTGCATTTAGATTCAGAGGTTGTGGGTTCAATCCCTGTTGCTAACACCCTACTGCAGAGGCTGTTACAGTACCATCCTAGGCTGGAAAAATCACATAGGAGATCCTTGCTCTTGCACTTGAGCAAAGCAGTGCCGCCACCCTCTTCTCTTGGTGCCTGTGTGAGATCCCCAGTGGGGCATGGAGCTGAGAGCAGAATTGGGGCTAATGAGTGGAAAATGTAACAGACCAGTTTTAACCCCAGCTGTAACTGCATGGAGTCTGGGATCGCCACAGCACCCATGGGAGCAAAGAAGGTGAAGAATCTTTCCCCCTCTCTGTGGAGTGGAAACAGCGTGATCGCCATAATAGCAGCCTATTGGCTCTAAGTGGAGAAAAATCCCAAAGCCCTGCCCAGTGTCTTCAGACAGTGTCCCAACAGCCAGGAGAGGATTCTGCACAGTACAGAGGAAGGAGACTCCCCTCATGGAGGCTTCAGATCATACCTTTGCTCTGAGCAGCAGAACAAGCAGATCCTACTGCACAGAGAGGAAGCCCAGCTTTGGAAAGCTGAAAGCCAGGAGAGCTGCAGAAGCCAGAATAGAGCAAATCTCAATAGCAGCTGCTGGAGGTCCAAAAGTCAGTGCTATAAGGGGTGCAAAGCAGCCTGGTCCCCAAAGATACCATGTGGCCCGGAAATGAAGCCACAAGGACCAATTGCAATCAGAAAAGAACATGACTTAAAAGAGGCAAGCCAAGAGGTAATTTTAACTCTGAACCACACTTGCTGCAGGTCAACATGTACAAGTGTGGATTTGCCTAATGCATTCACCTCCTAGGGTGACTTATAGAAAAACAGACCTCAAAGGGAGGGTGGTGGCCACAGAGGGAGGCAGGCATAGAGTTAACTAATTGTTTTCCAGGTTCTTTTGATTCTCTCCTGCCCTAATAGGCTCTAACTTGCTGTCAAGGAATCATCTGAGATGTTAAATAACTATTTCCAACTCTATTTCTACTCTTTTTTTTTTTTTTTTTTTGTAAATAGCTACTGTTGATATTCTGCAGCTGCAAAGGTAATGCAAATTCACAGGCAGCGCCTGTGTTCCAGAGCCGTGTCAGCAGCATAGATGCCAACACTACATGAAAGATGAAGTAAGCAAAATTAGGCCATGGCTGGCTTTTCCTTGCTGGGAAAAAAAGCAGTGTTAGTTGGTGGTGAGAGCCACAGGACTAGGAATTAGGAAACCTAGGGTCTTTTTTCTAGAACTGAAGCTGACAGGTTCAGTGACTTTGGTCAAGTCACTGCCCCATTGAAGGCTTCAGTTTCCCCGTCTGCAAACCAGTAAGGTGTTTGTGCTGCAGCTGATCTCTCTCTCCCTGTCTAATTTCCTATCAGATCCTGCTGTGACAGACTTTACAGAGATGCAAGGGAAAAAGGATCAGAGGAAACTCTGATTCACCACATGAAAATGAATTCAAATTTGGATTTCACTGCATAGGGCAGCCAAGGGTAATTAAATGTCAAGCAGGCAAACCAGAGCATTGGCTCTCACTGTTCTTTCCAAAGATGAGCCAGAACCCCACCAACTCAAATGCGCCCAAACTCTTGGGCCCTTCTGGCTTTGCACTGCAACTCAGAGCACTTATTCCAAAGAGCACTGCTTGGCCTGCAACCTAGCCAGGAGGAAGCAAACATGGCTACCACTTAACAGTCAAGTCAAAGTGGGCTGGCAGATCTCACTGCATGGCTCTACATTACCAAACCAACCAGCACCACAGGCATCCTTGTAGGCTATCTCTGAGACTCCATGGTCTGGAAGGATGTTGAGAAGGATCTTCTCTCTCATCCTTAGACATAGGGTCTGAAGAAATGAAGTTTAGGGTGGTGGCTGCATGAAACTTGCAGAAGATTTAAGTCTCCTGGTCAGTGGTAGTGCTTCATGGTTGTTAGGTTGCAGGAGCCACAGTGGAGCTCTGGCTGGAGCCTAAATGGACCCTTAATGGAAAGACGACTTCAGAGTCTGGACTGGCTTCAGGAGCAGCTCAGTGAGCAGGTCATTGCTAGCGGTTGTACGAACGCAGCACTGTGGGACTCCCTATTCCTCCTCCACACCCAGCTCTTTCAATCTCTTTCTGAGCTAAGCTGGGTCTGTGGAAAACAAGTTGTTCTCCAAAAAGCCCCAGAGACAGATGCTTCAGGATTTACATGCCAGGCAAAATCCAGGGCTCTGAGTTCAGAGAGGGGATACACATTGACCTGTGTGAGACTAGGACGTGCAGGACACGGAGCTGTGCACATCCTCACCCCTCACCAAAGGCAGAGTCTAGAGACTAGTAGCCCACTCTCAACAGGAGGAGACAGCACCAGCAGATGGTGGAAAGCTGGGTGTCACAATGAGCATGGAATTGTAACAACAGACATGCCATTGTCTGAGAGCTCGATGGTACAAGTCTATTCAGTCCTTGGGGCTGATAGGTTTTTACACCCATTCCTTCCAGATAGATTTGGATTACCATCATGCTGACAGACTGATAGCTAGAACCAGGCACTTCACCAGCTTTCAACATGGTTCTGTCAGCACGCATCCAGCCCGACTTGCGGCCCCCACTGATATTTCAGGTATAGAGCTTCATCCTGCTTGCAGTTGCACTATGGCAGATCAAGCGTAGGTGATGGTGAGCATTTCCTGGACTCAGTGGAGTCAGTTCTGCTCACATTTTTATTCCTGTCTTGCCCTCTAGTGGCTGGCCAACAGACAACGCATAAATCCTGGATCAGCTGGGCTTTCTGAAGACAGACGCTGGAGATTTTCTGAGCTAATGGTTGGGAGTTTTATTCCCCATGCTGTATGCTTGTGGGTTTTTTTAGCTAACTGTTGTCTAAGAATGGGAGCAGAGTCTGACACAAGCTTTGCCTATATCTCCCCTTCCTGGCCTGCTCTTCCACTTGTGCGATTACCATCTGTGCAGATATCTCCACACAATCACAGAGAAGCCTTTTTTCTGATGATAGGAGCCAGACTGGGTATTTTAGCTCACTGCACCTCGCTCTGTGGAACCAGAAGAACGCAGCACAATCACTCAACCCATGGTACCGCCTACTTAGATTCTCTAATAGAGTCTATCATGTAATTCGACAGAGTTTGCAAGCAGTTTGTTACAGCTTGACAATTCTTAGGGCAAAGATGTTTTCAGAACCTGTCAGGCTTAAATAGAAGATTCCCCAAAAGCTTGTATCATTGCCATGGCTGGCCCTAGACCACATCTCCCTCATGAGTTAAATTTTAAATACATTAATTTTTATTGCATTTGTAGCCCATTTCATGACTTTGATGCAAGATTTGTCCCTGTCATATAAGATGATAGATTTGCATGGTAGGATCTGTAAATCTATATTTATTCATGCCACAGCTATGCAAATTAAAAAAAATCATTCCCTCTAAGCTTATAGAAACTTTTCAATTTCAAAAATAACTGAAATGTGCTAAAAGCAAGAAATGGAGCTGCGCACTAATGTTGTGTGGGCCAGTATTACATAGTGTTACAGACCAGTAACCCTAGTTCTTTAGTTCAAAAGATCACTTTTTGTGCTTTTGCCCTCACAAATTGAAACTGGGTCAGAGAGCTCCAAAGACTGGCCAATGGCATTTTCAGGCAATAAAACAGTGAGCTACAACAGTCTCTCATTGACCAACATTGATTGAAATGTCTCAGTGAGCCTGAGATTCAAAAAGTTGCACTCACAACTGTAACTGGTAGTGTGAGCAGAAGCCTTACACAGTGAGTGTTAGGAAGAGCAACGTCTGTGCTCCACAGTCTTAGAAAATCATCAAACGCATCGTGTTCAGCATGGCAAAAGAAGCAGTGGTATTTCTGTTCTTTTCTTACACGAATGGGGTCGAGAAATGTCTCATTAAATATATTTTATAAGTTGCTCCTTTCTTCAAGTCTTAAAACACAAGTGCACGTTTACAGACTTAATGCAATAAAACAAGGTTTGTTATTATCATGCGATCTTACTTCAGTTCATTCTTATATTTCACTGGCTGACCGGTGATGCACACCCCTTATAAACTGCAAGCGCCAGGCCGACGGACTCCTAGGGGGCTGGAGGAAAATGGAGCTCTTGGAAAGTCTGGAAGGTTCCGCAGGATTCTACAACAGTCCGGAACATTCTAGGAGATTAGAGAAAAACGAATCCACATGAGCTTTCCATTTTCTAGCAGCTGAAAAAGTGGGACTTCACCTACGAAACCTCATGCGAAAAATAAATTTGTTAGTCTTTAAAAGTGCGCCAGGACTCCATGCTTGTTTTATTGAACTAGACTAACACGGCTACCCCTTTGGGAGAAATCTACATACGGAATACCTAAAACCTTTTACTTCAAATATTCTATTTGCCTTTTGTCATTAGCAACAAAAACAGCACCTCATGCCTGGCACCCCTGGATTGCCTGCCCCTAATTCCAGCCCTGATCTTGGGCACCTGCCATTTACTGTCTGTGGAAACAAAACCAGACAGGCATGCAGCAAAGCAGGTCTGAAACTGGTTGGTTCCTAAGAGGGGAGTATAATAAGATTTGACTTTTTGCACCTGTGTATTTTCCAGAAAGGGTGCTTGTTTGTCATTATTTGTTTAATTTAGTAAATGAATGGGGTGGGAGAGACGGGAGGAGGAGGATGGGTTACCTAAGTGGTTCATGGGGCTAGAGCTGGGTTACAGAGCCTTTTACCAATACATCACTGGCTTGTCTCCAAGTGGAGTCTGTTCAAATATCTGCTCATAGGCAATTTATAACCAGAAAAGAAGGGTGAAGTTTGTTAAGTGAATTACTCTTAACGAAAGATTTGCCCTGCTCCAATGATACTGGAATCTACCCATGACCACCTACAGGGGCATATCACATTTTCCTGGCTATGTGGACCTAACCAGCAGCAGTGGGGTAGAACGCAGATCTGTCTGCTCCAACATAAGCCTCTGTTGCAATAATCTCAGCACTCATCAGGTGGCACTGTTCCAGATACTCTAAGTGTGTAGGCAGTTAGATCTTGGAGACATAGTGGAAGTCAAGTAAAAGTGAACTGTAGGGCAGGTCTTTTATAGCAGCTGAGCGTACGCCAGTCTGGTCATTGCTGAGGTCTCTTTGCACAGGACCTTCCTTTGACACTGAGCTACTGACTACACACTATCTTGATGCAAGCAAACAAGACTATTCCCTGATATCAAAACACTGTGCCTACCCTTTGAGATCAAGGAGTATCACTCTTAGTGATCACCAGTATAGGATCTATGCCACACTGCTGAGATTCTTGTTTGCTGCTAAGCCCTACCCCATGCACTGTGGCATAACATTTCCTGGCCACAGGAACATTAGGTTACATTACTAAATAGCAGATGAGGTTTTAGATATATATTTACATACTCACCCACCCATATACATATATATGTAATGTTTAAGAAGGGTATGTTTCTGTGAAGCAGCTGCAAGCTGCAAATCTGCCTAAGCACACAGGAGAAAGCCCCGTACAGTAACTGCGTGTGGGGCTGTCAGACCTGATTGAAATCATTTCAATAATTCATGGCTCATTACCTTGCTGCATGATTGTTCAAAGCGCAGCTCCTTAATCCCTTACCCCCTTCTCTCCTTTGGTGTGGTTTCTTAGTTCTAATCAGTGAGGAGGAAAAAACTCATCAGGAGCTGCCCTTGGGAAGTAAAGCCTGGGGATGAAATTAAGATTTTAACCCTTTGACCGTTGCCATGTTCCCTTACTACCTGCTGGATGAAAGAAGGGAAAAGCTTAGTGAACTGTCTATGCATGCCTTCTGTTGGATGGCATGAGAACTGCTCAGTGGTGTGTCCTAGGCACGCTATCGGGTCAGCAAGAAGAGCCATTTTAAAAAATGCCTTCAATAACCAAATGTTTTGAGAGCTGCAATGGAGGGATGGGGGGAGCTGTTGCACGGTGCCAGCCACAGGGTCCCAAGGTTGGGGGGAGAGGGAGCACAGAACCAGGCAAAGGACCTCCGCAGGGTCTCCCATTGGTGATGGGGAGCCTGGAGCCAGGTGCAGACCACCGACAAGGTCCCCTGGTGGCAGGGTGGGACCCAAAGCAGCAAGAGGGCAGCCAAAGAGCAGCATGCAGCTCAGGAGTCACAGGCTGCAGACCCCTGCACTACATGGATAAAAGTGAGGCAAGATTTCTATTTTTATTTAGCTCCAAAGATGGCTGTTATGGGCAGCACACTAAGATCTGTGGATAGCCACATGGTTGTTAAATATATATGTCCAAAGCTAACTTTATCCAGGCAGAAGTGGCTTATCCTTAGGCTTCTTCAAGCACTGGCCAACTTCCTGGGTCTTCCCTGGGACTGCTGGAAGAGGTCAACCGATCCTCTAGCAGATGGGAAATGGGACCAGTCAGATCACCTGAGATGAGTCAGCCCCACAGCTGTGTCTTAGCTCTCTCATGCATTAAGGAGATGTATGCAGTGTATATGAACTGTGTGGTATCCATTTATTATAGTGTAACTTTAGCACCCTCATGGCTAAGACGGAGCCTGCTATTTAGGCAGCTCCACCAAGGAAAGATACATGTGGGACCACAGCAGGAAAACTCTCCCTTCCACCCCAGGGACACCTGCTCCACACTCATGGAGTGTGCATACACACACACACGAATAGCACAGTGAACACAGGAAAGGAAAATGTTTAATTACAGAGGGATGAATGGAGAACTAAAAACAAGGGAAGACAGGAGGAGCGGTAAAATGGATACATCCAACACGAGGTCCCACAGGCTCAATGGTACCACAGTCTGAAAGGGCAGATGACAAGCAATATGTCTCTACTGACTTCAGGAATTCTCGTCATGAAATCCCTTTTGTGCTGCTCTCTGCAAACCCACACAGAGCAACACCCTCCCCACTTGGTGAGCTACAGCCGCCCTCCTTATTCCCAGTGCAAGGTCACAAGCATCAGTGCTCACGCTCCCGCACAAGTGCCGCTCCCTCAAGCCAGTAAGCAGCAGAGTGCAGGTGATGGCGGATGAGGCCAGGGAGGAACAGACACCAGGTGGCTACAGGCACATTAGCGTTAGTGGGAAGGGTAGGCCAGGGAAGGGGAAAGGAAATAAGTGGGGGTCTGTGCTAGAGCTCAGACAGGAAGGGTAGCATGACTGGGAAGAAGACGTGGTTAGCAGGTCCTAGTGCTGGGCTTCAGGCTGGGTTTGCTTGTCAGAAAAAGGTGACTATGGTTAATGATTAAATCTTTGTGCTTCCCATTAGCAATTTTTTCCTTCATTCTACCTTCTTGTTCACATTCACATTCTCACAGGTCCCTCCTCTCTTTCTTTCTGATTAAACAGTCAGAAATACATAAAATATTCTGCTGTTGTCGTGTCACTCTGGTGGGATTCTGGATCCTTACAAATCAACAAAGTGTACAGCTGGGCATTGGGGAGTGGAGTTCAGCCCATTTGTCCTATGGCAGATGTGTTGGGCTAAGTTTCAACCGCAGTAAAGATGCATTTAGTTAGAAGGGACTGGAAAGTGCCCAATTATTTTACGGGAAATTTTTTTCTGGGGAGAAAGGAAATGTCTTTTTAAAGTTTCCCTTGAAAATGTGGGCGTGGGGGAAGAGGTTTGTTTTTCTCAAAGAAAAAAGTTTTGAAAGTCACTTTTTGGAAAACTTTTTAGTTTTTGGTTTCTAGTTTCCAAGCAAGAAACCCTGGAAAATGCTGATGCAAATTAACATTTTCATTGTGGTAAAAAAACCCCATCTCTCTTGGAAATATTTTCATCTCCACTCTTTGTCAACCAGCTCTGGCCATAACCCAGCTGCCAGACTATCCAGCTCCCTCTAACCCCTGCCAGTTAGCAACACACTGCATAACAATAAGAACTTGTGCAAACAAACACCTGTTGGCAAATACAAGACTGAACTTACAGGAAATAAGCAGATAATATTGACAGTTCACATCAGCTCCCCTGAAGGGAGGGAAACATGAAGATTTCACACACAAGCAAAGAAACGTGGTCTTTTGTAGACATGCTAGAATTTTATGGACACTTTCTATAGGCCTCAGCCACAGCAGCCAGTTCTGTGATTACAAATTTGCATACACAAATATTTGCACCCGCAACATTCACATGCAACTATTTTGCATGCATCAAGAGGTGTACGGTCAGAGGCTGTGGCTGAAATGTGGTTCTATTGACTTATGATAATCAATTCAGCTACTAGAAACTCTCATGTTCATGTGTACATGAAGATGCAAGCCACAGTAGTACTAGATTAATACCTAAAAAGAGATTCACAAAAAACTATTCACATTTGAGGCCATCACTTCCACGGTAACAAATCATTGTGAGACTGTGTCTGGTGATCCACCCTGACTGCAACCCCACATCATCACACTCCTCTCAGCCAGCTCTCAGTTATCTTTACCCTTGACATCATTGGATTTCTTGCCACCAGTAGCAAGCCAGGGAACCAGGCACATTTTCAAGGCTAGGTTCCTGCCCAGGGACTCTGAAACAAACCACCAAAATCTGCTCTGTCAGTCACTTCTACTGTTGACTCCTTCCCATCATTAGCTGTTTCCCCCAGTCCCTTACCGGGCTCTTTGGAACAATCAGCAGCGGTTAAAGTAAACTGGATTGCCCCAGAATGCAGTCCTGGGGCCCACAAATTGAGGGGCCAGAGTTCTGGGACCCTGAAAAATAGAAAACTCAGGAGGAACCCATGTTCTGCCCTACCTTGGCCCAGGAGCTATGGCCAGGCTGGGGGAGTTTTCAAATCTCCCACCCTAAGCATGGTCAGAGGGCAGTGGGAGCAGCCTGTGAGGTAGGGGAGGCAGAGGGGACAGCTTGAGACTGGGCTAGGGGGTGCAGGGGGCAACATGGGAAGCCAGGATCAGGGGTAGGGGGCAGAGGAGGCAGTGTGTGGGGCCAGGATCAGGGCCGGGGGGGTGGCAGAGGCAGTTTGTGAGGCCGGGATCAAGGTCATGGAGGTGCAGAGGGGTGAAGGGGGCAGTGTATGCGGGGCCAGTATTTTCATGGAGCGTAACAGATACATATGGGACTGAGAAGTGGTTGCAGATGCCTGCCTGAGCTGGGGCCCACACATGCATGAAGGGAGGAGGGAGGAAGGAGGACCAGAGATAGGAGGGTTCCAGGGCCCCTCAAATTATACTTTAACCACTGACAATCAGCACTTCCCAGGTCTCCTCCCCAATGGCCAGGTTTCTGCCCTTGCATCAGGCAGGAACGGCGCTGGGGTTTGTGGCGCCCCCCCCTGCAGCAGAGTGACGCTGGCACAAATGAGTGACGTCATCAGGGGAGCGCAACGGTGCGGTCCCCTTTTGCCGCCCCTCAAACGCCAGCAACCCCCTGCAACACAAGGCCGGCTGACTGCGTAGCGCCATCCCTGGTGTCAGGGACAGCCCTAGAGGCTTCTTCCACTCGTCTCTTTCCAGCCCTATGATATGATATGACTAGCATCTCCAATACCCTCCTCCCCAGAGAGAACTGGACTTCTTCAGTGTCTGCCAGCATCCTTCACACTCATATACCAAAACTCCTCTGGTTTATCCTCACTGCTGCTTGGACTTGGACTCATGGAAACTGGAAGGGACCATGAGAAGTCATCCAGTCCAGTGCCCTGCACTCGTGGCAGGACCAAGTTCCTTCTTAACCCATCCCTGCCAGGTGCTTGTCTAACCAGCTCTTAAACACTTCCAGCGATGGAGATCCCACAACCTGCCTAGGCAACTTATTCTAGTGGTTAATCACCCTGACAGTTAGGATTTTTTTTCCTAATATCCAGCCTAAACCTCCCTTGCTGTAATTTAAGTCTATTGCTTCTTGTCCTATCATCAGCAGTTGGGGAAAATATTTGTTCTTCCTCCTCCTCCTAATAACCTTTTAGGTACTTGACTTCACTCCTTCTACCTTCCTCCAGTCTCAGGACCATCTGCCTCCTAGCCCACCATCCTCAAGCTCCAGGCTTGTCGCAGCTTTTAGCTCACACATATCCCAACCACCTTTCTCTCAAGTTTTCTCCCTGGCTTTCTCATACTTCCCAGAGTGCATGCCCTTAATGAGGACAAAGCTCAATGTGACCACCAGTTAGACCTATCGCCCCTCCAGGTGCCTCCCAGTGACCAGATTGGGCTCAGGCTACTGTTAACCCTTTGCTAACCTATGTGCAGTTTATACACCCCATCATACACACTTTATCCAGTGGCAAACACTCAGCATTTAAAAGCACCTCTGTGTCTTGGCTGCAAGCCTGCAATAGCTTTAAAGTGAATGTCATCATTATGGACACAGAGCTCCAATTGCTAAAAATGAGTTCCAGAGGGGCAGCTGTGTTAGTCTAGACCAGCAAAAAAAGCAAAGAGTCCTGTGGCAGTTAAAGACTGACAGATTTATGTGATAAATAAATCTGTTAGTCATTAAGTGCCACAGGCCTCCTTGCTTGTTTTGCTAAAGACGGGTCATTTTAGTTTTGAATTTGGTGCAGCCCCAGGTACTTCCTGAAGCAGCTTTCGGTTTTGGAATGACTGAGGTCCTTATGCCAGTGGTAGAGAACCAGAAAATGAAACTGACCCTAAACAGAAAGGGAAACTGATCAGTCTAGTTCTTCTGAGCCGACTGGCTGCAGTGCAGAAAAATACACAAAGCACAACAAAGGGCCAATTCAATCTTATAAAATTCTTTCCATCATAGTACTCTAAGGACAGAACAGCGCCATAGTAATGCAGACAAGGAGGCTGATTTTTGTAACACAACATTATCTCCTTGAACAGAGGTGTGTAATGCAACACTGTCCCTTTAAACAGAGGTGTGTGATTTTGCCAGAAAAAGTTACCCTGTGATGCTTGGTGCCATAGCAGGTAAGGGACTGAACACAGGAACTATCAGACTGAATCAGAAGACGGTCTGTCTATTCCAGTGTGTTGCCTATGAGATCAGCTAGCACCCAGTGCTTCAGAAGAAGCTGTAAGACCCCCTTCAACAACAGCAGGGTGGGGTCATTTACTAATCAGAGTTTGATGCTGGGTCCCTGAAACAAACACCCCTGCATTAGGAATATTGCTGCATTGCTATCCTGCATATTGCTGCATGGTTGAATCCCTTCTGCTCCTCCCATCCAAAGCCATGCTAACACGCCACAGAGATCCCAGACTTCATTTTAGTGCAACGTGAGGGGAAAGGAATCTGGCTCTTTCCGTCCCCCCTTCCCCGCCCCTTTTTGGCTACCACAGCTGACCATGCTGCCAGTTTTCGACGCGCCCCAAGCATATATTTAGTCAACAGCAATTCATCTTGCACTGTGTCATGCGGGTTCCAAACACAGGGATCACTTATCCTGCGAGGCGTCCGGCAGTCTCTGGGTAAACGTGTAATTTCAGAGAGTTGACTCATCCTGCTGCTGTGCCAGAGGTCAAGAGAGCCTCAGGTGAGAGGGATAGGAGCGGAGTGCAACACAAGGGTTACTCATGGAGAGGATCCCAAGTTGTGTGGCACTGAAGGGCTCTGCAGGCACCGGGACAGAATCCAAAGGCTTCTGATGCGAGGCAAGGCAAGTTCCCCTGGCCACCCTCCCAAAGAAGTGTACCAACTGCTTTGCTTTGCAGAGCAAACCAGAGTATCCTGTATCTGGAAATGAGGGCCCTGTGAACTGAGAAATAGAGAGAATCCAGATTGTGAGTACAGGGAGTGGCCAAATCATGTGGCTTTACTGCCCCTAAGTTACAGGAAGGGCTCAGATTTTAAGGGGCAGAAGGTGCAAGTGTAACCTGCTAGGGTGGGCTCAAATTCATTTATTTGCCCCTCTCCAGTGCCTCACGGAGACCCAGCAAGAGCAACTCAGACCCCAGCAAATCTCTTAAAGAGACACTCCTCATTCAAGCCCCCACTAAAGTCACTGGCTCAGACGCCTGACCCTTTGGGCTACATGGGCTGGTGCCTGTAACTGGCTAGCTGAAGTTTGTCCCAGCAAGGCGGCACTCTCAGCTGGTTCCTGGGCCAGCCACTGCCTCCAGCCTGAGCAGTGGGCACAGATCAAGGCGATGGAGCAGTCAGACAGTCCCACGAAACTGTACCTATGACATAAGCTGGAGCAGCTCCAAGGCTGCTCTAAGGCCAGGTCTACACACATTTCTTCAGTGTGGGTTAGGTGTGAGATTTTAAAAGGAGACCATTAAATCAGTGCAGCTCCTAACGTGGACATAGTTAAACAGATCTAAATGTGTTTTGCCTGTGTCTGTTACAGAAAAAGCCAAGCAGCCCTGGATGGAGGTCAGAAGGGTAGAAAGGCTGGGTGAAGTGCTCTACCCAGTAACTCAGAAATGGAGTTTCCTCAGGAGGGTGCAGGACCTCGCAGCCAGCCCTCAGGCCAGAGAAGAAGGGAGACCGGTCAGGGAATATGTGGATGCTCAAATTGACTTTGGTGCTCTGAGACCCCTTTCTGCAGCACTGGCCTCTTTCTAGAACCGAACTGGATCAGACCCAGCTGTGACGTTCAGACACAGGGTTTATTCTACGGTGATCTGTGCCTTGGATGCAAGGAGGAGAGACAAACTCACAGGAAAGACAAGGACCCATGGGACGGTCCTTTCTTTGGTACTGCAGCCCCAGATAGCTCTCCGTAGTACCAAGGAAGTTTCGGGATACATGCTGGCCTCTGGCCTGTGCTTATCCAGCCTGGTTCTGGCCACCTGGTCCAAAGCCATTTTGGCGCTGGGCAGCAGTCCTGGGGAATACAGACTCCTCAAGATCCCACAGAGCAAAGGTTGCACCCCAGAGACAGCAAACAAATTTCCCTCCCAGAGCAGCTCCCAAAGAGGGGCCATGCCTGTGCCAGGCGTGCTGGGACGATGGATGTGTTGGAGAGGCTCTGCCTGGTGCGTCACCTGCAGGAACAGGCAGCCAGCTGGAATTCAATAAAAGCCTCCCTCGCTGACCATAAATCACCTCTTGGAGAGCAGGGTGATTTGGAAGCTGTTTAGACAGGCCCAGCTCTCTGTTAAGCCGCAGATGTAAATAGATTAGGAGTGAATGAGCAGAGGGGAGCGTCACCCCTCCCTCCCCATGGCTTCCTGCCCCTCGCATTCCTGGGGCCTTCACTGCAGCATGCGGCAGGGGAAGAAAGTTGGGAGTGGGGCTTCCAGGCCAGGGCCTTGACCATAAGATCCTCCTCCTCCTCTGCACCAGTCACTGCACTGGTCTCAGCAGGAGTTGTCATGACTGTACCAGAAAGGGGCGGCAGCCTAGGGCTTTCTGGGCTGACCTCCAATCTGCATTCCTCCCCTCGCTGTTGTCTGTAACTCACCAACGGACAACTGCCTTGTTTTGTGGGTGCTGGCCATAGTAAGGGGGCACTTCGTCACACCTTCCTACCATTTGACACTTGCTGAGCATTCAGCCTGTGAGGAAGAACAGGATTATCATCTCTATGTTACCAGTAGGGAAACTGAGGCACAGAGAGGCAAAGGGACTTGCAAAAAGCATTGTGAGGGGGCTGGGCATAAAGCCCAAGAGTCCTGGCTCCCAGGTTCCTGCCCAGCTGCTGTGCTGTCCTGCCTCCCTGATTTCACCTATGCCTCACTACTAGCGTTCACCATCCCTCCACCTCTTAGCTTCTTTGGAAAAGATGCTGAAGAAACTTAAAGGAAAGCTGGTCTCTGACTGGGGTTCCCAGCTGCTCCCACCATACAATAAATAAATAACACGCGGCTTGGCTAAAGGCAGGGGATTAGCAGGTATGAGGACGCAGTACATACCAGGAAAGGAGAGAGAGTGTGGCTGGAGCAACCAGCCAGGGGATATTACTCCAGGGCCTGCACTGGGCTTGGCCCAGGGAAACTTAAGCAGGACTAGCTAGGAGTGCTTCACCAAACCACGGGACTATGGCAGTCTCTCAAATGAATGGAAGACAAGAGGGGAACTATCACTTTGGCCATTTAGCAGCAGCCCAGAAAAGGCTAAACAACACTGTCACAGAGTGGACTGGCCTGCCCTAGCTGATACGCAAGACACGCTGGTGATGTCCTTTGAGATCCCTGAGCTCTCTATCTTGCCGGGGATGCCCATTGGGAGGGGATCCATCACTAGTATATCACGGCTTATCAGTGGTTAGTACGGAGGCTGCTCTCTGTCCTCAGCCCCAAACAGCACGGGACCAGCGCTGTGACCGAGCACCAGGGCAAGGGCAGGCTGTGACCATGGGAGCTTCCCCATGCAGCTGGGCTGGAGTTGGGTGACTGGCCATTACTGGGGGATCATTCTGGGCAACGAAGGTTCAGATAAGGCTGGAGGGGTCACCAGGGGAATAGCAGACCGAGCATTGTAGGCCTCTTCATGCAGCCCTGTTGGGGTCTTTCTGGGCAGGGGTTCAAACATCTTCTTCTTTCCCATAGGATTCTTGGCCAGGGAAGATACACTGGCACAAACAAGCAGTCCTGTAGCAGTTTTAAAAACTAACAAATTTATATGGGATAAATAAATGTGTTGGTCTTTAAAAGTGCCACAGGACTCCTTGTCTTTTTTGCTGAACTATAGTACCACGGCTTCCCCTTTGGAATGTGGCACAACATGAACGCTGCTCACTCCAGCAGGCGCAGGATGATACTGGTTTCCTAACATTTTCTGGTCACCCAAATCAGAAGGTGACTCAGGGCCAGTTCCTGCTCCTGTTGAAGTCAGTGGGAGTTTAAAGGGGAGGCAGGATCTACCCTGGGAGAAAGGAAAATTTCATTTCATTGCTGAAAAACAAACTGCTACCTTGGTAGGCCGGAGGAGGAAAATTCCTAAGGGGACATCTCCCTCTTGTGTTCCTTTTTGGGGTTTGCAATAAATTCTTTACATGCTAAGTCGCACAGTTGCCATTTGAGCAATGGGGATAGTGTCTGAAAACTTGCACCACTCCTCTACCAGCAAGAGTAGAGAATAGAGATTCTTTGGAAAAATGGAGGAGGAGATTCAGCAAAAAGTACAATGGTGTTTCTTTCTCCTGTTTATTGAAACTTTAGCTGGACTGCCCTCTGATGGGCAAAAAGAGATTTTCACCTGCAGCTAAACTGCAATGTTACTGAACTTGGAGAATAAAGGCAATAGTAGCTAACACAATCCTACCTAGACTAAAACAAGGAGTCCTACGGCAGTTAAAGACTAACAAATTTGTTTATTGCATGAGATTTCATGGGAGAAAATCCCACTTTGTCAGCTGCTTTGATAATGGGGGAACTTACAGAATGGGACAAAATGAATGCAGGGAAGTGTAAGTCATGGGAACAGGTTGCACTGTAACATTAAATCAAAATGATATTAAGCCTTGGGAGACACACCTCTCCTCACTTACAGATAGCCCCCTCAACCTTAAGCAGATATTCACCAGCAATTACAGACCTAACAACAGAACCTTTAAAGCACGCACATATCCCTGCAACAAACCACGTTGCCAACATAGCTGCTCAAAAGATACTATTACAGAACCTAACAAAACCAGCTACTCCATCAAAGGCTTATTCCACCTGCTCATCCACCAATGTGATTTATGCCATGAAATGCCCTTCTGCCCTATATATTGGACAAACAGGACAATCTCTGCGCAAAAGAATAAATGGGCACAAATGTGACACCAGCAGTCACAACACTCTAAAACAAGTGGGTCAGCATTTCAGTCTTCATGATCACTCCATTAATGATTTGCTAATTGCAGTGCACAGAGAAGCAAATACCAGATCAAGGCTTCAAAGAGAAGCTGCTCTGATCGAATTTATTTGCAAATTCAGTTGCATTGCTTCAGGACTTAATAGGGACATTGGATTCTTCTCTCATTACAACAGGTGATTTGACCTCATCTTCCTCTGCAGGCTGTTCCCCACTGTTTGAATCTTTGCAACTGTTTTGATTTGCTGTTATAGTGTGATCTGTTCCCATGACTTACACTTCCATGCATTTATTTCCTCCCATTCTGTAAGCTCCCCCCATCTTCAAAGCATCTGACAAAGTGGGATTTTCTCCAACGAAAGCTCATGCAATAAATAAATTTGTTAGTCTTTAAGTGCCACAGGACTCCTTGTTTGTTTTACTGAACTAGATTAACATGGCTGCCCCTTTAGAACTTAAGATCCTAGACTGTTTAGCCACTGGATGTATTTTTACTTCTGGAGGTGCACACACATTGTTATTTGCCATGTTGTACAATGAATGTAGTGATGTCCATGTTGGACCTCTGGTCTGTCTATCCTTTCTCTGTCCGTGGCCAATAGCTGATAGTTCATGTTATACTCCTTTTTGGCATGTGTTTTCGTTTTTTAAAGACTTCAGTTATAAAAGGCTGACTCCAGGTTGAAACAATCTCTAATTACATGACCACACAATGGCAAATGACTTCGGCTCATACCTAAAATGGAATGCTAGTTTAAAAACAGAACTAAACAAAAGGGGGGAAAAAAACAGGATTTTGATGAAAACTATCTGCTGCACATTTTTTTTCCTGGCCTGCATTTGTGCATGTGGGTTCCACTATGCTGGGAAGCAGTAAAGGCTGGAGATCTTTGCAAAATCTCCTAGGAGATTTCTAGCCTTGGTTCTGCAAGTGGATCTGCTAGCATGGACCCCCAACTCCTTGCAAAGCCCCAAAGGAAGCTACTGCAGGGCTGGAGTGCAGGTTTCCAGGTTCTGAGAAGTTTTTGAACATTTTCAGCAATGGAGTTCATGGAGTACAGACAGATAATGTAGGGGAACAGACAGATAATGCATTACATTTACCTTTAAAGTATATGATAGTTATGTTGTGTATCTGTCCTTCAGTGTCATAAGTAAAATAATTCTGTAACCCTGTGTAATAGACACTATAACCAATGTCCAACAAGACTCCATATTGTCAGTTTGGAACTCCTGCTTAAACAATGTAGTTTATTATGGATACTTGATGAAATCTGGTTTAGGCGTGTGCTGTGTACGTTCTTTTAAATGTGTGAACGAGGTGTGTGAATGAAGGGCGCATGTGTGAAGAGGCCAGTGTCAACTGCCAGCCTGTCCTGATGAATCGTAAGTACCATCTAACTGGCTGAACAATGCAGACATCTCATTAAAGCAAACAGAAGGAGCCACCCCAGAAAGAAAAGAACAAAATACAATCACGTCTGCAAGTGACTGGTGACCAATGATCTCACAGGAACCCTAAGGAGCAAATCCCATAGACTTACATGAAGGCCAGCAAGTATAAAAGATGGATAAGAACATGAAGACTTTGGGTCTCATTCTGCAACTGTCATCTTGGAGTACCATATTGCGACCAACAGAGGCCTGGCTCCCTCCCTTGTGCCCAGCCTAGTTGGCCATTAGGCTGGCTCAAGCAAGACATGAAAGGACTGGTAATTATATCATGCCAGGTTGCAGAACTTCGTGTGTGTGTGTGTGTGTGTGTGTGTGTGTGTGTGTGACTGCCTTTTGCTATTCTTACTTATTTACAATAAATGTGGCATATTGCCTTGTCCCCCTGAATAAGATCCTGCTAGTCTTTGCTTTTTATTAGGGGGTGCTCTCCTGGGTGCCCTTTTTGGTATAACAAATTTGCCTGACAGCCTGTTTGGTGCAGCAATTGTTTTTACTCTTCTTTGCGTCAGATACAGTTCAGCTTTCTCTAGAGTCTTCCCGAGCCTTCCCCCAGACCTCTGATTTGGGTTTTAAAGATGGGGAGCCTGCGACCGAGTATGCAGGACCCTAATGCAAATTCAGTTCTTCAAATGTCAGGAAGTTTGTTTGAAGTGATTTCAGGCATAATAAACAACTTACCCTGTAAATTGTGGTGAATCTGAGTATAGAGGAGCAGCAGCAGCGAATGGACAGGGACAGGGGTGCCTGGATTTTTCTGTTTTTGGCTAGAAAGGAAGGGAGCTTATTCCCATTTGACATCCACTTTCT
Source organism: Podocnemis expansa (assembly GCA_007922195.1). NCBI lineage: Eukaryota > Metazoa > Chordata > Testudines > Podocnemididae > Podocnemis > Podocnemis expansa. The sequence goes on from ML682068.1 coordinate 4,985,182, forward strand.
GCTGGTGGGAGTGATAGTGTGAGCTGCAGGGACAGCAGAGAATCAGGTCCATTTGTCATCCACCCCAAATCACCCGGGCGCTATGTCCTCGCAGCTCCCATAGATTTCATTTAGCATTATAAATCCCCCCAAATGCAAGCACCTCTCTTGATTGTGAAAGGGATCACGTCTGTCGAGTTCTCTGCCTTGCTCTAGGTGTAATTGAGGCCAATGAGTTAGAGCATGAGATTCATTCAACATTCTGCTCCCAGTTCACTCATGAGTTGCTATCATTTGATTTCCTTCTATCCTTGCTCCCTGACAGTGTTATGCCAGAGGGGGGAATCTCCCAGCTACCTGAAGATGGCCAAGGTAGAGCTTCACTGATCTCCTTTGGGAAGGTGTTACTCACAGCAGGCTGAAGTCTTGGCAAGGCTCTGGCCTTTCCTTGTCTGAGACTGCGTTTTTGTTACTGTAGCAGCAGAATGCTCAGGATCATAGCTGCTCTAGGGAGTTACTGAAAAAGAAACTCTCTCTGAGATAACCCAGTCTAGTGAGGCGAAGAGCCACCCAGGGTTGAGGATAAGTCATCTAGCTGGCAATATCAGCAAAAGCTTGTTTAAAGAACGCCTGGGTTCTGAAGAACAAACAAGGAGTCTTGCGCAGCAGCTTTCCCAGGTCTTGAAATTAGGGGGGGTGTAGGGGGCATGTTGGGGTGCTCACTAAATTGGTATAAAATTGTTACTAGCTGACAACTGGGGGTTTTGGGAAATTCAGGGGAGGTGTAGGGTTAGTGTTAGGGAAATCCCTGGTCTTGTGACATTTTTAAAGAATAACAAATGTATTTATTGCATGAGCTTTTGCAGGAGAAAATCCTGGTGAACCCCGGGTTCGCGATGCAACTGCGATGGACCGGCGACACCCACCAATGAGACGGACACCAGTTCAAGTAAACAAACAAAAAAAACCCTACTTTTATAGTGATACCATAAACACCTGTGACCAATTAACAATGTGGAGCAGGAAAGTCTATGTAAAACACTTATAACCAACTAACAGTGTGGAGCAGGAAAGTCTAGATAAACACTTATAACCAACTAACAGTATGGAGCAGGAAAGTCTATGTAAAACACTTATAACCGAACAACAGTATGGAGCAGGAAAGTCTATGTAAAACGCTTATAACCTAACAACAGTATGGAGCAAGAAAGTCTATGTAAAACACCTATAACCAAACAACAGGATGAAGCATGAAAGTCTATGCAAAACACTTACAACCAACTCAAATACTTATAGCCAAATAACAGTATGGAGCAATAACCTACAAGAGGGTGGCCATAATAAGTCAAGGACTTCTCTGGCCTTTTACTGCCTCAACATCGGTGTAGGCATTGATCAGCCCACCCGACACGTATTTACCAATGGCTCAAGGCCATTCCTCCTTGCTAGCCAAGAAGGGTGGGCGGCAGAATGAAGGAGTCAGATGAAAGAAACTAAATGCCCACACTCCCATAACAATCTATGCTAGGCAATGAACATCTATATCATGAAAAGATTATGCAGGATACAGGGGGAATAATAAACAGCTACACAAGCTACCCAAAACTCAAATAAGGAAGCTACAATAACAGAGTAGACAGAAATGGTACCAAAAAGAAGAATTAAGAGAGGTAGGAGGCTTCTGTAGGGGAACCCAAAGCGAGGAGGCAGACCAGCTGCAACATCCCAGTACTTAATCGTTCGGCCGGCAATTTGTGTACACCCCAAAAAAGAAAAAAAAAAAGGTCTCGGGGGTGGGTGCTCCCTGTCTCAGTCGGGGGATCAGTCCGACCAGGTCGCAACGTGCCCTTTAGCATTCGAGGGTGGGAGAACAACAAGCTAGCTGAGATAGGGGGTTTTAATAGAATTTTGCCCAGCCAGAGTAAAAATAGCCAATTAGGAGTGGGATCCTGGTCAGGACCAATGATGGAACTGAGACCCCAGACAATGACCCCTCCTTCGTGGTGACGGGGGTGCTGAAAAACTGTTCAGGGGGGATAGGAACTCACCCCCCTTCTTGTTGACACAAAGCTAGGGAGGAAGAAACTCACACAGGAGATCCAGGGCCATCACGGGAGATTGATACTTAATATTCTTCCCCGTGAGCTGGATGGCCCGGAGATGAGGCCTATCAGGGAGATCAATACTTAACATTCCTCCCTGAGAGCAGCATAATCCAGGGGGGCTACGTGTGGGGCGGGGTGGCCATCATGGCTGTCACCTCCATTGACAAATCCCACTTTGCCAGATGCTTGAAGATGAAGAACTTATGAAGTGGGAGAAAAATAAATGCATGGAAGAGTAAGTCATAGGATCAGGTCAGACTGTTAAAGCAAATCAAAGCAATTGTATAGATTCAAACACAGGAGAACAGCAGATTAGAGGGAGGTGAGGTAAAATCACCTGTTGTAATAAAAAACAAAGCTGAAATCCCTCAGGCAATGGTGCCAAATCTGCATATGAATTCCAGTTCTGCAATTTCTCTTTGAAGCTTTGATTTGTAATCCATCTAAGTATGGCTATCAACAAATCATCAAAGGAGTGAGCAGGAACATTGACGTGTTCCCTACTGGTTTTTGAATATTGTTATTTCTGATGGGTTCTGAAGGTTGTTGCTTCTTGTGATGGAAAAGGAAGTTGCATCTCATTTAGCAGCTTTGGGAAGATCACAGAGGTCTTTGGCTTTCCTCACTTTCTGGAACTGTGAGAAGGAAACCAGCCATATGCTGAGCTAGAGCAGGGTTGGATCTTTTGCTGAAATGGAGGATGATGATGGATATAATCCATCAGATTGGGGTGCCTTGAAAAGATGGAATATTTAAACTAGATTGAGAGATAAGGGCCTTGCGGGATTTCTTCTGAATCTTCTGGGCAAAATCCAGACAGTCTGTCTCTGTCAAAAAGCTGAATGGTGGCCCATTGGAATTGGACATCCACATAGATGTTGAAGCCTTTGAGGACAATAACGAATGAAGGTTTCAAGAGCAACCTAGAGAACCTGGCCATAATCTCTCTAGTAAACTTGAGGTAAATTCACCGGCAGAACCATCCCTTTCATCCTGTCCCCAGGAAATGGCCACATCTCTGACTAAAGTCTTTTCTACAGAAGGGCATCTCATGCATGGGACGAGGCATGAATATATCCCAGTTATGCCACTGCCACTTCGTCCTGTGTGGCATCACTGGGTCACTGTTAGAAACGCTGGAGCCTGCCTTGCCATATGGGGCATGAAGCGTCACTTAACTGGCAATGCGTGACGGTTCTATGTGATACTCTGTGGTCTAATCTTGGAGGACGTTGGTACTATTCACCACAGATTCCACTAAAATTTCAAGCAGGAGGAATCCAAATGAGCCGTTCCATCCCAGTGTCTGGAGTATTTCTCAAGAGAAACCATGGTGATTACTAGCCAAAGGAGATTTAATGGATTCTTGTTCCATTCTGTGCAGGGCCAAATTAAAGCATGGACTTTAGGGGCTGCAGACCAGGACACCAGGTGAAGGTGGGGGCCCTGATCAGGCAGTGGAGCATTTCTGACCAGAGTGTCACCAACCTGCACTGTGCCCAAAGGCCCAACCTGTCCCAAGTGGATCGATCTGCCCCAGGCTGGCCCAAGTCCTCCCAGAACCCGCTGCACTGGCCAGCCCATGTGCCACGGTGCTGCACACCAGCACTAGACCCACACCAGTGCCAAGCACCACACAGCCCCAGCTGGTGACTCTCCTGCCGTACCAAGGCAGAGGTTGGCGAGTGGCCAGTTCCCTGGGTGATGGGCTGTGGAGGAGCTGCCCCCTATTGCAGCCTGGGCATCTCTCACCCCTGCCCTGGGCAGAAGGATGGAGCTGCGGCAACTGAAGACCATCATGATCCTCCCATCCCTGCTGGGACCCCCCACCCCCAGCCCCAGCAGCAAAGGGCAGAGTGAAACAGAGCAGACCTCCCTGCCCCTCCTGCGGGGAAGTGCTGCCAACATGAGGGGGGGCATCAATGTAAGCACGGGCCTTGGCAGCAGAGACCCTATCCACTGCCCTATCCCAGGGAGCCCACAAAATCTAACAGCCCCAGGCCCACAAAGGCATGAATCTGGCCCTTCCTCTATGGAAACTCATGCTAACAGAGATCTTCAAATCTGCTTCTTTGCCCATTCAATTCACCCAGCTCCCCATGAAGACTCTTCCTTCCACTCACACTATTAAAGAAGTGCCAAAAATAAACACAAAAGTGCCTCCCCCCCCCCAATATTCACTGAAGTCAGCGGAGGTGTATCAGACCCTCAGAGAATTTCTGTTCTCCTTGCAGACACACACTCGTTGAGCAAGCTACTTTCACTCTATTTTCCCTTTGTTTCTCTCTCCATTATCATTCACATCTCAAAGAACCACTTAGCAGCCACCAACCCCATAGACAGACTAGCTCAGTCAACCAACAACTAGCTTGCAGTCTTGCCAAAGGACTGGTTCTCCAGTGAGCCAGCCATTTAGATTTAATCAGATCGTTAATGTGCATTAAATAGTATTTGAGAATTTCAGGCATATTTAATATAGAGGATTTGCATATCTACTGCTGAGTTCTTAATCCTCAGTAAATATATGTAGAATAATCAATTATTAAATGAACATACAAGGGCTGGCTGATTAAATCCCAATTATAAAGGCAAGTCTCAGTCTATTTATTGCAACTCCTCTTTCAGTACTACCTCATTATGCCATATTTGATTATGGGGGAAACATATTTATTGCAGATTTTGCGGTTCTGTAATTGATGTATATCTATGGCCTGCTGTTAAACCTTAATAAATGTTCTTAATAGTTAATTATTTAATTACCATAAATAACAGGCTACTTCAGGCTCAGTGAGGAGCACATGGAGGCTATTTCGTGAAAGCATTAACAGAGATGAAGCGGTTGAAAGCTGTTTAATCACCGTTGTCAGCAGGGGCGTTGCTGGATAGCAAAAAGACCCAGGGCACAGGCCCACAGGCTCCACCTGTGCTAGACCCTGCCCCTGTCATGGGCCCGCCCCCAATAGGCCACACCCACAACAGACAACCTCTTGCCCCCATTACCCAACAGGCCCTATCCCTATCCTAGGCCCCACTTGAAACTGGAATTCACATGAAATATTTTAAAGTGGGGAAGTTCCACATGAAATAGAAATTTTGGAAACATGGAGATGTGATGTTTCTGAAAGGAAATATACTCCCTAGGGCCATGCCAGCTGATGACTAAAACTGAAGCTGTCAGCTTCTAGCCAGCAGCTGTCTAGGCACCAATGCAGTCTGACCATGTCAATGTCCGTGGATTATCCTGGTCCAGAGTGTTTAGCCTCTGTACCACTCTCCCACCACATAGAGGCCCCATGCCATGCTGTGATACAACTCCTCCTTCATACCCTTCTGCTCATTTTAGTTTTAATGCAATCATTCTCCTCCAGGGTTCCCTACAAATGAATCAAGGTGCTGGCAGTATCCTCTTAAAAGCTCACTGACCATGTGAGGAGGACATATAAAGATTCTCCTCCTCTGACAAGGCATATCTTTCCCTATCTCCTATAGGTTGCTGTTGCTAAACATCAGGCGTCATGAAGATCAGAAAATAGGATTGGGAGGGAGGGTGGTGGATGAGACCATCCCTGGGACTTCCAGGCAACTTGTTTAGGGTCTCCAGTTACTGGAGAAGTGGATGGCATCTAGGAGCCCAGATGAGAGATGACACCCTGCTGACCCATGCTGAAGACATCTATCACTGCAGTTCTCAAGCTTTTAAAATAGAGCCTACGCCTCTCCTGAACTGTGCTGTAATGCTTGCCCTCCACTTTGAGTGGCAGCATGAGACTGTGGAGCAGGGGAGTGGAGGGATGGTAGCACAGCAGCTGCAATTTGCCATGCTGGGCTGCTTATACCCCAGGGCCGGAAATTTAAAAAGGCTCTGACCCTCCCAGCTTCTAGGTGTATGCAACCCAGGTAGGGGAAGTTGGGGAGCTCATGAGGCAAGCAGGCAGGCTGGCTGGAGCTGCCAGTGCAGTGCTATAAGCAGGGTCACACCAAACTGGCTGACCCAGCCAGACAGCCCGGCTGCCTGCCTTCTGCCTCCCCAGCAAATAGCCAAAGAGAGGACAACAAAGTGAACTGAGAAGGCAGAGAAGCCTCCTGCAGTATTTCTCCCACCCTGCCCTTAGCTCCTGCCAGACTCCCAATCCCCCTTCTGGGGAAACAAAGCAGAGAGGATTTAGCAGCAAAAACTAAGTAAGCCCACTCTTACAGGAAAGAGCGAGTCCAAACCAAAAATACAGCATTACTGGGATCACACTATCCAATGCAAGACAGACAACATTACAGGAATTCACAATGAAATACGACAGTTGTAAAACAAGAAAGGCACATTCAAAGAGTAACAAGTTTATTTATTGCTAGAGCTTTTGTGGGTGAAATCCCACTTTGTCAGACACTTGAAAATGGTTTCCAAATAGGATTTCGCTCGTATGATAAATAAATGTGTTACTCTTGAAAAGTACCATAGGACTCTTTTCTATTTTTACTGGATTAGACTAATATGGCTCCCCCCCCGGAACTTTTCAGTAAAAGGATAGTTAACTTTGTGGCATGCTGCCTGATGTGTACTTATCTTGTGCAGTCATAGGAGGGGAAAACTGAAGAGCAGAATAAATAGCGATATTAAGTAGCGACATTATTGGTAGGTCAAGCCTCACTCATGATCTCCCAACAGAACTCTCAAATCTCAGGAATTTTTTCCCCAGGCCCAGTCTGCTAATATTTGCTCAGTCTTCTGTAGCCACAATCAGTGGTGGCTTTTGGGGTAGGCGAAGCAGGTGGCTGCCTAAGGCCACAAACAATAAGGGGCCCCGTCTTCAATCTCATAGACAGAAATGAAAACATAGAAAAATATAGAAATTTTTCCCATATAGCAGAGCTAGTAGGACTGGAAGCCTAAGCACTTTTCACTCTTGGTTCATCAAGGCAAGCTATCATTAGGATCTGTGCTTCATCTGAAATGCAGATTTCACCATTCTCTGCCCATCACCTTCACATTGACATGCTAAAAAAGCAGGAGCAAGCAATAGACGGCACAATGACAGGAACTTTTACAGTGGCCTCAGCTTTTAATTCCTCAGTGTGGCCATTTATTTTGCCATTTTTTAATTTTGTGAAATACTACCTTTTTCTTTTCTTTTTTACCTGTATTTTTGCATTTTCCTTTGACTTTGTGGAAATTTTTACTTTGACATTTTTTAGCTCAGGTTACCAGGTAGGTCCATATAGGCTGCTACATCTAAATACAGTGCTTTCCTCTGGCAATCATTACATCTGTGTGTGATGTCTGTGCAGTATGTCTTTCTTTTGATAAGTAATTCTTTAGCTTCCTTTGTACTTAACTATTTTATATTTTGAGAGGGCCAGAGTCTTATAAACTTCAGTACATCAGAGAATTTCATTGAAATTTGGTGTTTTTCATTTCACTTATTTTTATTTATTATTATTATTTGTATTAAATATCTCTAGTGCACATAAACCCAAGCCCATATGAAAAATTTGTAAGATATGACGGCCAAAATTTTAAATGTGGTATTTTAGTTATTTTTGAGCCATCATTAATGTTACCACTTCTTATTTATTAATTAATGCTCACACTTTTAAAAAAAAATAAAATGTTCACTTCAACTTTCTAGTTCAGCATTAGCTGCTTTATGTTCAGTGAATGATGATCAACTTACAAGCTTCATGATGAGAAGATCTTTAAAAATACCATAGCCAAGAATAATTTACAAGTTCCAGAGGGATAATCATTATCAGTTTGGTTCAGCAAAACAAACAACAAATCCTGGGGGGGTGATATGGGGCAGTTAAGGGTGCAGGAGGGACTGGAACCACAGGGAAGGTAGCAGTGGGGGCCAATAGTGGGCCCCACAATGGGTCTTGGATCAGGGCTCCCAATTGCCTAAGGCCACCTCTGGCTACAATGTAGGGGTGGCTCCTTTAATCAGAGATGTCTGCAACATTCAGCTAGTTAGATGGTAATTGTGGTCAATCAGTCAAGATAGGCTGGCAATTGAGACTGGCCCATTCACACATTTAAATGAACATACACAGCATATGCCTAAACCAGGTTTCACCAAGTATGCAAAATGGAGTACAGTGTTTAAGCAGGAATTCCAAACTGGCAATATGGAGTCTTGTCTCAGGGTTACAGAATTATTTCACTTATGACACTAAAGGGCATATATCCAACATTAATTAACACGTACTTTAAAGGTAAACACAATTAATTATCTCTGACCCTCCCTATTATCTGTCCCTGTCCCACACCTCCAGTCACTTCCTGCTTAATGTAGAACAATCTCTCACACAAGAGAACAATTTCAAGCACAGGATAAATACTAGGCATAGCATATGGTGGTGTTCAGCAGAGTTTACCTTTACAAATAATAGCACTGTTGATGAGATTATCTTCCCAGACCACCTGCTGCCCCGGCCTCACAACTGAGGCAACAAGGCAAGGGGCAGGAGACCCCATGGTTGTGCCAGGCCAGCCCCACCACCATGGGAGACCCTGTGGTCAGACCAGGCAGCTCCACCACCTGGGCATGTGGTGAGGGCTGGGGACCCCAGGGCAGGCCAGCGCTGACACATGGGCATGGGCATGAGCTGAGGGCAGGAGACTCTGGGTTGGCACCTGAGCCTCGCCCCCTGAGCTGTGGGGGGCTGCCTGGCCACCAATCTGATCCCCAGGGACCCACGGCTGAGGGATGGTCCCTGGCTCACCAGCCTTCTGCTGGCCTGACCCTGGCCTGGACAGAGGCTTAGGAACATCCCTTGGGCCACCTGGTGCTCAGGTGAGGAGCTCCATTTCCAGGCCACCCACCCCCGAGGCCCCTAGGCCATGGGGGGGTCTCCCCTGCAGGCACTGGGGAAATGCTCATGGACCCAGCTGGGACCTAGAGGCCATGGGGGGAATGCCTCCAGCCCAGGGGTACCCCCGCCAATCCCAGCTGGGCCCCAGAGGTTTATGGGCACCCCCTGGTCCCACCCAGGGCCCAGAAGCCTAGGGATAGGCCCCCCCAAGACCCACCTGGGCCCCAGAGGCCTGGGGACACCCCCACCAGTCCCACATGGGCCCCAGAGACTTCAGGGCACCCCTACAGCCCCACCCAGGGCCCAAAGGCCTGGGAGAATCCCCTGACCCCACCCCATCTGGGACCCAGAGGCCAGGGACTAATTCCCTGCTTCCACCCAGGGGCTGGAGCCCATGCAGGGAAGCCCTTCTTGGCCCCAGGTAGCCCCTCCTTTCCCCCCGCCCCCTCATCTGACCAGGGCTGCCAGCCAGGGCCGTGCCTAGGGGGGAGCAGGGCCCAGGGCAAATCAGTTTGTGTGGGGCCCCCCCATTTTAAACTTTGCAGTGCAATGTTCCCTCTAAGCCAGTTGGTTCCCAACCTGTGGTCCGGGGACCCCCTAGAGGTCCACGGACACTTTGCAGGGGGTCTGCGGAGCCTCTCCCTACCTGGGGCGGGAATCCAGCCACAGCCCCGATGCTCCCTGCCAGGGCTGCCTCTCCCCGTCTGTGGCTGACTCCTGGCAGGGGGATGGAGCCACAGCAGCTCCCCGGCAGGGGACCACAGCTGCTAGGGCTCAGCTCCCTGGTGGTGCGGGCAATGGTGGTGGCAGTGCTGCTCACCAGCTGTCCCACTAGTGCGAGTCAGAGTCTGCCCATGCAGGCCAGATTACATAATCAGCTGAGGGGGGTCCGCAAAGATTTTTTGTGTGTGTGTGTGTGTGTGTGTGTTACAAAGGGGTCCCCAGCCTGAGAAAGGTTGGGAACCACTGCTCTAAGCTGATGGTGCAGCTGAGCAAGTTCACTGCTGGTTCTCCAGGCCCCAATAGGCTTCTTCCCTGCTGCCCACTGGCTCCCCAATAACTTGTGCACCCATAACTGGGCACCTCTGGGCAGTGTCATAATTTTTCTTTAATAAAATCATAAATTTCTAGCCCTCAGGCTAAAAAGTTGCAGAAAAACATGACCTGACTTTATCCTAAAGGTTCAAAACCCAGAAATCAGAGAAAATAGCTCCCCCCATTTATTATTTCTTTAAACATCTCTTTATTTTTAAGTGGAGTTTTAATGATATATTTAAGCCAGTCTTGTGACTATTTTTGAGTTTGGGGTAGGCAATACTGAATGTGTCATGGTGATGTTTCATCAACCTCACAGCCAAGTGGACAGGAGCATCTGGATGTACTCTTCTTTGTGGTTCTGGTTTTCTGTTCAAGATGGGCACACAATTTTACAAGTTTAATAATTTTTCTTAGATCAAGTTTTTGTTAAATTGAAAATTCAGAGAGAGGGAAGCTATTTTTGGATGATAAGAAATAAATTCAGGTCCTCTCTCACCTTGAAGCACTGGATTCCAATTGTCTAATGTATGTTATTTCCTCTATGCTGCCTGACTCTTTCCTTTCCCATCTTATTTTAATATATGTATTCATACATTCCTCATCGCTTTGCAGGTGATCTAAGTAATGAAAGTCAGGTACTGTTTGAGAATGAGAGGAAGAAACAAGGGACTTTTTGCCTCCTCTTAGATACCCTGACGTAAATCAAAGGAGGAGTCTTGTGGCACTTTTAAAAGCTAACAAATAAATAAATTTGTTAGTCTTTAAAAGTGCCACAGTATTCTTTGCTTGTTTCCCCAAACTAGACCTGCATGGCCACAGTTGCTTTCCTCTTTGCCATGCTTTGGGACTGGTGGTCTGACTGCAATCAATGACAATGGGGCTTATTTACAGTGCAGAAGGAAGGACAAAAAACTTCTTTAATGTGTTGATTGATGGCCATTAACCTAAAAACCCAGTATTTCCATAGGAGTGCTAGCCTGGGCTCTTCTCTCTCAGGTATAACAGATCATTATCTGCACAGAGAAGTCTGCTCAAAAAGACAACCCTGAAGACTGAAAACTCTTGTTAAATGTAGAAGGAAAAAAGTTCTTTAATAGCTGAGAACACTTTCTGGAGATGCTGATGTAAATTCAAAGAGGAGGTCCTGTTTTGTAAAGGTTGGGGATGTGACATTCTCCTGACTTTGTCCCCGTTTGCTTGACTGAGGCTGGCTCCATAAGTTTTACCTCAGCACTTGCCCTTTCTCTTCCCCTCAGGGAGCAGTTGTGGGAAGGTGGCTACGTAAGTCAAGAGTTCCTGTAAACAGACGCTGCCTGTGCCAATTCCCTTCCCCCTTCCCTGACCAGCCGGAGCTGCTCCCTAGTCCCACAGCTTGAAGAAGCTCCCTGCTTCCTTACTCCAGCCGGCTGTGTGGGATCCCCCAAAAGTGTGAGGCCCCCCAAAGTGCAGGGCCCAAGGTGGTTGCCCCTCCTGCCCCCCCAACTCCTACCTCCTCCATCCTGCAGAGAGAAGCCCCTGCCGGAGAAGCTGCTTGTTTGAAAGTGGCTCCCTTTCTCCCCCGGCTGGTCACACACCTGGCTGCAGCACCTGGGCAGGGGAGGGGAAGCTGCAGCTCCCAGTCACAGAGCTCTGCCGGGGTCCCAGCTCCCAGCGCCAGAACTGGGGGTCCAAAACAGACTCGGGGCTCCATGGGGGAGATTCGGGGCACGTGCCCCGGGGTGCCCAGCGGCAGCAACGCCACTGGTTGTCAGGCCTTCATCACACTTCAGGGGCATCTCTGCACTCTAGTGCAGCCAAAATGCTCCCAACACTGTTGCCAACAAACTGCTGGGACTGGCCAACACTCCTAAAGTGGCACCATTAAATCATGTGTGATTTCTTTTAATAGCCCCAGTGGATTTGGTTCTAACACTCTATGGCTTGTCCCACATTCTTGAAAACACAGTGAAAACATTACAGACCAAATCCTTTGCTCTCAGTGGAGTTATCACCTAGCATGAAATTTGGCTCCTGAGGGCCACATGCATTGGCCATCTTTCATCAAGAGAGGCCCAGGACCACAGAAGCAGGGATGGGTCACATCAGGGATTGAAGTGTGTGTAAAATGTCAGGGCAAACTCTGCCTATATCACAGTATGGGTTGTTCCAGGTTAGACGCAGGGGTCAGCTCCCCACTTTCTGAAGCGCAAAATGTTGCACAAGGTTAAAACCCACAAACACAAGCCCATACGTAAATACAAGAAATGGACAGAAAAGGAGCTAGGCAACATATGTCTATTCACACGCACATATTACCAAAGGCAGATGCAGCACACAGGACACATACGTATGCACATACCCATGTTTTGGAGCATATCTTTGCAAAGTCTCATTCACAACTGCAAAGCCTCTGCTTCAGACTGCTGCAGCTCTCTGACTATCTGTAGCACACAGACCTGCCCACAGGCCTCATAGCCTAGTGTAACCCCTGTTTTCTTCTTTGCTTGTGGCTTGATGCAAACACTGGGCTTGAAATTTTCAATTTCTGTATCTTTGAGCCAAAACATTAGCTCTACTCTAACCACCCCAAGTTAGAAGCTTGTGGCCTGCTTTGATCTGGTTAATACCCCATCCTCACTTTGTCAGAGCAACTCGAATTTGTTAACACACCAAACAGATCACTGGATGAGAATCACAGAAGATTCCAACATAAGCAGGCAAAGGTAAACAAGTCTTCCAGCAGTGAATGAAATAACTGAGGTTATCTCAGAGCAACATGCACGGAGAATCTGCTTGCCATTACCAGCTTTTCCTGTTACAACTGCTTCTTGAAAAAACACCAGCTTCTCTATAATATGCATCTGATGAAGGGGGATTGTGCTCATGTGATAAATAAATTTGTTGTTCTTTAAAAGTGCCACAGATCTCCTTGCTTGTTCAACTTAATTATGCAGCTGTTTCCTATTGAAGAATTCTGTGTTTCCATCCTTCCCTCACTCCCCCACTTCGACTCATCCCAGTCAAAGCCGGGAAATTTTGCAAAAATATCCAAAAAGGGACATGCTGAGAATCACTGTCTGTTTCAGCAACGCCCAGTCTCATCCCTGTAGGACAATTAATGAGCATAAAACTTAGGCCTTGTCTATACTGACAGTGACAAATTTGCAGCCATCAGTTTGAACCTCTTGGTCTGAGTGATCTGTGAAGACATCAATCAATTGGAAAGTCGACTGAGTAACTCCAGCCCCTCAACTGGAGCACTGCAGAGTTGATGGGAGGGCATTTCCTTTCAACTCAGCAATGTGTTGCCAGAGAGGTAAGTAGATGTTAGGAAGTCGAAGGGAGACACTCAACTCATTTTAAGTAACTTGCACATCTCCCTTCAACTGTTGCCAAAAATGGTGAGCAGTGCAGATCAGGGCTTAGATTCTGGGTTTTTTGACATCCCTCATTCAGCTGTGATGTAAGCAGATGCTACTCCATCGACTTCAATGGAGCTGCACACATACTCAGCAGGTATGATTTTAATTGAAAATATTTCTTGTGTCTTTTTTTTCTTTTTAAATTACATTTCTATTATTGAGAAATCCCTTCTCTCCACATGGGCCTATCTGAACCTCTGCTATGTATGAATGCTAGTATCCTGCTTTCTATAATGCCAAGCTTTTGGTACCCTGTTCTCTCTGTGACCTAGTGGCCAAGCACTGTAGCTGACTTAATTTTCATACCTGTGTCACCTAATACAGTCCCAGGAGAAAGAACATTGTTGTGATCAAGTCAGCTTTGGCAGCATCTGGACCTAGATCCAAATTTTAATTTTGTGACTGGTCCATAGTGGGCCAGATTTTCACTCACAATCTTTTTTGAAGAAAGTGGAAGTAAATCAGATCTTATATCTATGATGAGTCCAAAACCTTGGATCTAAATGGCCCAGGACTTTGATGATTTGAAACTTGGATCCAAAGTGGCTTGGCATGAGTTTAAATAGTTTTATTGCTGCAGTGCATCAGAGAGTCTTGATCTAGGAGGGAATCCTCTGGTGATATTATATAGTAGGGATCTGAGGGAACAGGAAAGGCCTGTTGATCACACAAGCCCTCTGTGGTAAGGCAAAATTTGAGCGAATGGCCAATAAGCAGTGTTTCCCAACCGGTGTGCCATGGCATACAGGTGTGCTGTCAGTCCTGAGCAGATGTGCTGCGGAATTTTTTGAAGAACTTCTCAAAGCTCTGGATTGGCTTATGAATAGTCATGAGTTCATTTAGAGACTATACCATGTTGTGCCTCAAAATAATTAAAGGTATCAAGGTGTGCCATGGCTGAGAAAAGTTTGGGAACCACTGGACTATAGTCAGCTGCATTATCAATCAATGGATGGCAATCAAACTGTAGGGATTTCCCTGAGCAGACTCATCTATTTTCAGTCTGTTTAATGGGAGGAAGAAGACTGAGTCAAAGGTCTCTCATTAAGATGAGTCTTCAAAAGAATTCTAATCAAGTAAAATTTCTAAATGAAGAAAGCTAAAGAGAACTGGATTTTCCCTCTGGTAACCAAACCCTGTGGGCAACATGCACATCTCCTCGGTTCACCGAGAGACTGCCATGCCTGAATAATGCAAAACATTCTGATGAAAACCTTCCTCTGATGAATATTTAATGGGAGTGCGAAGGAGACTGAAGCCGGGATGCCTGCATTCATGAGCCAAAGGCTCAGACTTTGATAACGGCCAGCAAGATTCAGGGAGCACATTCCTCTTCCCAGTGCTTGTTATATATCAGCTTGATTAGTGGCCACCTCAGGATTTCTGACCACTAAGCAAGATACACCTACCTGGGATTGCACAGATGCTGGAAGAAGCAATGCTGCTGATCAGTAGATAAATTGATGTTAAGGCCACCTATTGTAATCAGACTCACATTGGTGCTAATTTGCTTCCTGAAATATTTGCAAGTGAATTGTCATCAATACAGCTTTCTTTGCCACATGTATAAATGGAGATCTCCCCTTGATGCTTTCAGGAAACCCCCCTCTGCCCTGAGCCTCACCATTTATGTCTCATAAAGTCCACTACCCTTGGGAACAGTTGATTGTCTCCAAACTGCCTTCAATCCTCTTCTCATTCCTTACTGAAAGTATTCTTTGAGCACCATTCTTTCATAAGTCTAATCCATCTTCTTGTGCCTGTACTAGTCCATGACCACTTTCATTTATTTATAAGCCTCCACATGCTTTTCCCCTAGGCTTATTGACTCATCAGCAGTGTGTTCTCATAAGGGGACATACCACTAAAGAGTCATTAACATAGCTTGGATGTTGGTAGGAGGTTGTCGCAGGCTGAACAAAGAATAAGATTCATAAAAACCCTTCACCCTAGTTTCAGCATTAAACAGTTTGGTGTGGTCTGGGATTTTCCTTTCAAATTGTCAATGGTGACTTTCACTGTAGCTGCCGCAATTATACTCTTTTTCACCTTGCAAAGGGGTGTCCATCCTATATAGGACTGGAAGGGGTTAAGATGGCCAGGTGAGCCAATCAACTCAACAAGCCTCATCCAGAGGTGAAGCCAGGGAGCAAGGGATTCATTGGAAGCAGCTGAATGGAAACAGGAGCAGACGGTATCAAGCAGGTTTGGTCAGAAAAGGGAAGCGATGTGTCTGAGGCTAGAGGCAAATAACCTGGGAGGAAGGCATGTTGCTTGGCAAGCCCAGAGAACAGAGAGAACCATTGAGAACTACTCTCTGGAAGCAGTTAACCAACCAGCTTTTCACCCATTTTTATAGTAGCTCCATCTAGTTTGTGCTTCCCTAGTTTGTTAATGAGATGGTGATGCGAGACCATATCAAAAGCTTTACTGAAGTCTAGATATACCAAACGTACTGCTTTCCCCTCTCCACAAGGCTTGTTATCACATCATAGAAAGCTATCAGGTTGGTTTGACACAATTCGTTCTTGACAAATCCATGCTGACTGTCGCTTAACACCTTATTCTCTTCTAGATGTTTACTAATTGATCCTTAATTATTTGCGCCATTATTTTTCCTGGTACAGAGGTTAAACTGACTGATCTATAATTCCTTGGGATGCAGGGGCATTGCTGCCCCAGGGAGGGACCCGGGGCACGTCCCAGGCACCGCCCCCGGCCTGCAGGGACCGCACCCTGGCTGGGGACAGGGCTGGAAGCCACTGCACCACCACGGGCAGCTAGGTCCCGCATCCCCAGCCGGGGATGGGGCCACTGCCGCTGCGGGCGGCTGGGCCCTGGATCCCTGCCACGGCCGCGGGCAGCCGGGCCCTGGGTCCCCGGTGAAGACCGAAATAAAGAAATCTTTTAGTTCCTCTGCCATTTCCACATTTTCTGTTATTGTTTTTCCTGCTCTGTTGAGTAACAGTCCTACACTGTCCTTGGTCTTCCTCCTGTTTCTAATGTATTTGAAAAATGTTTTTTTGGTTACCCTTTATGCCTTTAGCTAGTTTGTCTTAGTTTGTGCCTTTGCCTTTCTGATTTTTCCCATACACATTTGTGTTATTTGTTTATAGTCATACATTGTGATTTGGCCTACTGGTAGTTTCCACTATTTGTAGGACTTTTTCTTTATTTTTAGATTATTGAAAATCTCATTAAGCCAGAGTGAGCTCTTCCTTATTGTCTTCAGCTGTCTTGAGTGTCTTCCAAAGGAGAATGCCCCAGGATGCTTATCTTTTCATGGGGAGTTAGACATGGTCTTAACTGGGCATTTGGGAGTTAAAAAGACAAAACCAGCTGTGATGAGCCCTGGCAGTTGTTTTGTTGTGGTGGTAGTTGGAGAAGTGTGATCCTGTTTGCATCAAGGCAAAAACACACGAAAGGGAAGAGGAAAAAACAGTGAAGAAGAGAAACTGTCACTGGTGCTGACTTTCTTCAGCCGCAAGGCTGTGAGTGAAACATGCACCTGGTCTGGGTGAGAGCACTGCAGTGGCATGCAGCCCTGGGTGCTCTCCTGCCTCTGCTCCTGACTTGTAACCTCAGGCTAGTCACGCCAACTTATCTGTGCCTCTCTTTTCCCTCCCACCGCTCGTCTATTTAGCCTATAAGCTCTTTGGGACAGGAGTTGTCTCTCACCATGGGACCATACAGTGCCTAGCACAATGGGGCTCCAGGCTCAGTTGGAACTGCCAGGCTTTGGTGACATCCGATTCTCTGTCATCACTCCAGAAATAATTCCAAGCGGTGCTGTGCCAGTCCCCCCTCCTGATCGTCAAACAAGCCAGAAGCCAGCAGCTCAGTGTACTAGCCCTGCAGTCATGACTTCCTGGCCCATACATTCAACCCTGCCCGCTTGTGGCACCCAGAGCTCCAGCCCCACTCGACAAAGGCAGAATCAAATTCCCCAGAGGCAGAGAGAGGTCTTCTTATCCTAGGTAAGCCCCAGTGCACACACCAGGCGGCTGTCCCCCCGTTTCCCCTCCCATCATGAACAGGAGAAAACAAACTGAGCATGAGAAGTGTGGGTCACTGGTGAGAAGCCCATGTTCACTCTGTGAGTCAGCTTCTATTTTTTAAATATTGGCTGTGCAGGCCTGACCTGTTTGCGTCAGCAGCAGGGGCTATGCTGGGGGCTGGTGGAACAGGCTGTGGCCAAGAAGAAAAGGAAACATAGACACAGCCAGAAAGCTCCAAGCGCTTTGCTCAGATTGATTGGGTGGATCACACAAAGACACAGACCGTACCTGGCTGGGCTACACAGATGAAGGCAAATGGTGAAAGACAACATACCTGGGCTTTTTCTGCCCATAGCGTCTCTGTGACCAGACACATCTTTTCTGGTAGAGTATGGATCAGCGCCCTATTTTCTGTGCACAGGGGCCTGTCGAATAATTCATAGCGTTCTGGCTTTCATCTTCCCAGGAGGCATATAGCAACATGATATTACCATCTAGAATTAGACATGCATGTACTGGCAGGCCTCCGGCATGTCCTAGAAGAAAAAAAAAAAAAACCTGGCCTAGATTCATTCCTTAATGCAATTGTGATTCCAATGGAATTTCTGCATGGGATGTCCTGGGCCCAGTTGGTGATCAAGGAGGCTTTTCTCTACAGTATTTAGGGTGCAGCTCTGGGCCTAACAGACAAAAGATAATTGTCAAATAGGAAACTAAAAGGCCATGCTCATGATATAGACAAATCGACCCTTCTCCTTGTGCTATCAAGTTTTACCTTTTGCCTGAGAGAGCTGGTTCTGTTGTGCTCTTAGATTTACCTTGGAGCTGCTAAGGAGGCAAGTTAGTTGCACCTCCTTGCCTGGACCTTTACCCCTGTGACAAAGCGGAGTGGGGAGTTAATTCATTTCTCCTTGCCTGCCAATACTGTGCTAAGGGTTCTGCACCGGATATGATGTAATAGGAAATAAGACATTCAAAATGCGTGTGTGCGCACACAGGTAACTTACAGCGGAAAAGTTCCAGTGGGGTAGCTGTATTAGTCAGTGTACAGCAAAAGCAATGAGAGTCCTGTGGCACCTTAAAGACTAACAGATTTCTTTGGGCATAAGCTTTCATAGGCTCCAACCCACTGCAGCTGACGAAGGGGGCTGGAGCCCACGAAAGCTTATGCTCAAAGAAACTTGTTATTTTTTAAGGTGCCACAGGACTCTTGTTTTTACGGAGGAAAGTAGAACTGAACCCCCAGAGAGTTATTTCTAAGCTTGTAACTTACCTTTCCCAGAGATACATGTTACCCAGGGCCTGGTCCATCCATAAGTCTAATTCAGACTTTTGATGCCATCAGGGATACTCCATTTAGCTTGGCTGGCCCCACGTCCATCCAAGAGAAGTCCAGGTGTGGAAGACAGTAGGAGATGTGGCAGAAGAGGGCCATGCTGTGAAGGAAATGCTTGTTCAGCTTCTGACCACACTACATACCTGGGAACATTTGCTATCTCAGAACATATCATCTGCCCACCTAGCCTTGGGCCTTCACTCAGAAGCAATTGGTCTCTGATGGGAACACTGGCTCGCCTCTAATCTGCCTCGGCAACTGTGCTATAATCATAACTATTTCTCCTTCCTCCCGACAGATAGGGTTACTGCCAAGGAGGTCAAAAGGCAGCACTAATGACTCACAGTCTGATGCTGACAACTGGCCATTTTTATCGACCCTCTCCTTCATGAACGCTCAAGTGGACCTCCCACAAAAATCCATTGTGTGTCCAGCCCATTTAATAGTAGCTTTCATTTTAACATTGCTGTTTCCAGGATTCTTTCTCTGCAACCTTGTCAGGGCTGGGCTTCATTCAGAAGACACAAAAGTGCTGCCCAGAGGAGACAGTTGCCATGTCTGGCTGCAAAAAGCTTGCTGCAAGCAAGTGCTGTAGAAGCATTGCAAACCAAAGCTTTGCGTAAATGTCAGAAATGTTTGCAAACTTATCTGGAGACCACAGAAACACCCTACAGGCTGGTTATGAGTTGGCAGGGTAAACCCAGCCCTCATAAAATAATAATTCAGGTCAGAATTTCTCTGCAAAGATAAGCAGCACATCGATACGTCATTTCAGCAGAAACTTGTTTAACATTGAAACCTCCAGCAGAAAGCTCACTTAATCTGTGATCACATTAAAGGCTGGTCGGAATATGCAAAGCATGGTAGCACCCAGTTTCTGTGAGGAGTGTGGGTGTAGGGTGCTATGCTGTTGTCCATGGGAGGTTTGCTGAAGACTTGTCATAATGCCTACTCCCTTAGACAGCACTTTCTGTAAGCAGATCTCAAAGGACTTCACAATCTTTTAAGATATTTCTTCACCTGTGTGATAGGATACTGCTATTGTCTCTATTTTACAAAAGGGAACTGAGGCACAGTGTAGCCAAGGGACTTGCTCAAGGGTCACCCAGCAAGTCCGTGGTGCAGCACAGAATTGAACAAATGTCTCAGAAGACCCCACCCAGCTGCTTAACAAATGGACTATTCCTTTCCTCTCCATCGCATGCTGAAAAATCATCATCAACTGAACAGAAGATATTAAGCTTCTTTGCCCAACAATTTCATTTCTCTTTCCACCCCCTCTTCTGCATCTACTGCCCCGTACAAATGGCAGCACCCCAACAGCATCGCTAAAGGTTCATTTATGCCGGTGGGGAGGCAGTCAAGTCTGGAGCAATGAAAACAAAGTAGAGACTCAAAAGCCATGTCCACACATACATGCTTAAATCGATTCAAGTTAAATTGATTTAACAATGCCAAGCCAAAAAAAAAAAAAAATTGAACTAGCATGTCCTGACCCAGGGCTTGCTAGTTTGATTTCTGAGAGTGGCAACATGGGAGGTGTGGCAACATGGCCCCCCGGCAGGGCCATGTTGCCACCCAATCCCCTGCCACTGGCTGTCCAGAGCCAGTGGCAGGGGAAAAATAGCCCCCAGGGCACAGATGGGGGCGCCTCTGAATCCCCACTGCTTCCCAGGCAGCAGGGAAAGGATTGGAGGTGCCCTGCATCCCTGCCACTTCCCTGGTGGCGGGGAATGGATCAGGGGCGCCTCTTCCCTGGTGGCGGAGAAGGGATTGGGGGTGCCCTGCATCCCCATCGCTACCCAGGCAGCAGGGGCAGGGAACCCCTGGTCCCTTCCCTGCCACCAGGGTAGTGGTGGAGTAAAGGGGCGCCCCCTATCCTTTTCCACCACCCGGGTAGTCATGGGGATGCAGGACGCCCCCATCCTTTCCCTGCCACTGTGGAAGCGGTGGGGAAGAGGGGCACCGGATCCCTCCCCTGCCCCTCTACCCTCCCTCCCTGGCCAGGGTGCTGTGGGGGTGGGGCTTTCTTCCAGACTGCCATGCACCCTGGGAGGAAGGTCAAAGCCTTCCAATCAAAACAACGTTTTGAAACAACGTGACCTAACAGTGTTATTTCGAAACAACCGTTTTGATCTAGGCACCGTTTCAATTTTAAACCAGGTTTTAGGGATTCGATAAAATTTCAGAGCTTGTCATTTTGAGGGAACGTCTTGTGGACAAAATGATTTTTTTATCAAAATAACCAACACTATTTTGATTCAATGCCTGCCCGTGGACATACCCCAAGAGTCTCTTCTTGGCACTCCCCTGACTTGCTATTATTTATTACCCCTGTCTGTGCCTCCGTGAAATGGGGATAAAGTTACTACCTGTTTCATGGGAGTGTTGTGAGAACTGATTAGTTATTGGTCATGAAGTGTTCTTAGCAGGCCAGCTGCTATTGAAATGCAGAGGATTGCTGTTGCTGGGTGTATGGCAAGAGCACCCAGCTGCCCCACTCAGGATTAGGCCCCATTGTGCTTGGTTCTGTATGCACCTTAAAGCCATAAACATGTCAGATATTTGTCCTTGCCTGCTGAGCCCTACTTTCCAGTCATTCCTGTTTCCTGTCTGGAAAAAGAGAATCATGGTCATTGGTTGCCATTTCAATCTTCCTGATCACTCCATTGATGATTTACTAATTGCAATGCTCAGACAGATGAATACCAGATCAAGACTTCAAAGAGATGCTGATGAAATTGAATTCATTTGCAAATTTGATAGCATTGCTTCAGGGCTTTAGAGGGACATTGGATTTTTCTCTCATTGCAGCAGGTGATTTGACTTCATTGCCCGCTGCATGCTGTTCCCCAGTGTTTGAATCTTTACAACTGCTTTGATTTGCTTTTATAGTGTGACCTGATCCCATGACTTACATTTCTCTGCATTTATTTCCTCCCATTCTTTAAGTTCCCTCATCTTCAAAGTGTCTGACGAAGTGGGATTTTCTCCCATGAAAGCTGATGCAATAAATAAATTTTTTAATCTCTAAGTGTCACGGGACTCCTTATTTCTTTTACTGAACTAGACTAACACGGCTGCCCCTTTGGAACTAGAATTATTTAGCTCCCAAGCAAAGGATGTCTACATCCAGCCATTAGCTCTGTGGCACCCTGAGAGGGACAGTCCATCTGCCATTGCATATCCAATTAAGCGGACGCAGGAGCTGGTGTGCCATGCGCTACTGAGACCGCAGTCAGGCAGCACATCTGCCAATTGCTTGTGGGTCAGTGATGGGATAATGAAGGTGATATTTACTGAGGTTCTGAGCACTGGGTTTGTTGTGCTGGATCATCTCTGCAGCAACCTGATGTGTGACTCAAAGGGACTACAGTGTAAGTGTGTGTTAGCAACAGAGCCATTTCACCAAGGGGCTGGCAAGCAAACCAGACCTCAGAAGTGTGATCTGCTTGCAGACTCTGAAGAGTGTCAAAAAGAAAACACTTCAAAGGCAATGGTAGCACTCTCCGCACCTCTACCACACTGCTTCTTCAGTGTGATAGCAGAGTGAGATACACCAGCCTGGTAAAATGTGCTAATCATGAGCAGCAGCCTGCTGTGAATTATAAACATTGCTGTCCTTTTTTCAAAGGAAAGCTGGTGCTCTCAGTTCCCAGCATTGAGCTTTGTTGCTCCATAACAAGTTTCCACAGGGCTAGGGGGCAAAGCAATGAAGTGTGGGGAAAGGTCATCTCGCCTCTCCCCCAGCCAGCAGTTCAAATTAAGTGTCACCCTCAGGCTTCTGATAACTTGCCACAATCCTAGAGGGACACCACTACAAAGCTGCCACAGACTCCCCATTATATGTTAACCTCAGCTTGGTAGCAAAAGAGTAATAACACCAAGAGAGCGAACAAGGGTTTGGACAACACATTCCTTCTCTGCTAGGTGATAAACCATCAAGAGTGAGACACACTTTTTCCAGTGGTGAACAAATGTTAAAATGTCAAGGGTTTCATAGGAAAGTTTAAATGAACTTTGGGAACTCAAACTACCATAAGGATGCAAATCTCATGGGGGAAAGAGCTCCATGGAGATTCCTAGACTTGCTTTTGGCCTGGCCAGAAAACGAATAGTCAGGGTGTTCCTGCATGCCAGTTTGGTCAAGATGCATGCAGATTGAGGGGACAATATGGCTGCCTGATGACAGCCTTTCTTCTGACTTTTCCTTGCTTCCACCTCACACTCAGATGTGGATGAAGAGCTGCAGACTTATTTCCCCCAGTGAACACACAGTCCTGTTGGCTGAAGTTTCTAGAACGTGGTCATTCTTGTCTCAGGTATATGAATTTAGCCTCCAACTCTCCCCATTCCAAACACACCATGGGCGTCCCCACACCTTGATTATAATAACCAAGAGGAACCGTAAGAGCTGCAAACTGACCAGAGATGTTATAAAGATGATTAGTGAGTCCGGTCCCTTTCTGAGAAGTTGGGGACCTTCTAGCGCATACCCATCTCACTAGGTGTGACCAGAAACCACATGAAAACCCAGACACCATGCACCTTTAAATGTCACTTGCTGGTAATGTAGCTGACTGAGCCAGTGTCTCACTTCTAACTTTCAAAACAACAAACTAAACCCTGGGACCCTAAGCGGTAAATTGGTCTGTGGTTTGTCAAGGTACTCAGTGGGTTGCCAGAGCATTGCAAACTTAAATGGGTAGAGGAAAACATCTCATAGATGGCTGACAGATGCTCAGGTTCAGCTGTGAGCACTGTTATCTCAGAAGGTTTGTGCAGTCCTCTTTCATGTTGCGGAGCAGTCCCAGGCTATGAGAAATGGCTGCAGACATGATGCCATTCTTGAATTCAACATTCTGGCTCTTTGTGTCTGACCCCCCTCGGCCAATATTCAGTAAAGAGAAAGAACAGGAGAATGACAAAGAAAATGCTTAGAAGAATGAAAATACTGATCTGGCCAGTGATGTGCTGCTAGTATTTTAATAAGGGACCCCACAGGCATTTAATCGAAGATACACCATGTGCTCCATGAAGTCTAGGAAATGGATTCATTGGCTTTTCTGTGAGAATGGAAGTGCCTCTGCAAAGCCAGATCTAAAGAACAGGAGAAGACTGCATGGAAAGCAAACTTTTCGTGGGTGCTTTTTGCTAGAAGGCCTAGAATCAAGGCAAGGTTTGGCTGGAAGTGTCATGCTGAGGCAGGATGAACTAGTAAACTTAGATCATTCATGTTAGGCGTTAAAAACCTTCAGTGGTGGAGATTCCACAGCCTCCTTTGAAGCATAGTCCAGAACTTGGCTGCTCTTCTAGTTAGAAAGTTTTCCCCCAATATCAAACCAAAGCTGCCCTTGCTGCAGATTGAGCCCTTATTTCTTATTGTCCCTTCGGTGGGTATGCAGAAAAACTGACCATCATCCTCTCTGTAACAGCCCGTAACACATTTGTAGATTAAGCAGGCCCCCCCACCCCCCATCTTCTGACAAGACTAAAGCTGCCTTTTTTTTAAAATCTTTCATTGTAGATCAGATTTCTAAACTGTTACTTTTTTTTTGTTTTGTTTTGTTCTCCTCTGGACTCTGTCCAACTTATCCACATCTTTCCTAAAATGCGTTGCACAGAACTGGACACAAAACTCAAGCTGAGGCCTCTCTGTGCCCAAGTATTGCAGGACAGTTACAACATTCCTGCCAATATAGTCCAGAATGGTATTTTGCAACTGCTCTGCATATTCAATTTGTGACCCACTGTCACTCCCTTGTCCTTTTCAGTGTTACTATGACCTAGCCAGTTATTCCCCATTTTGTGACTATGAATTTGATTTTGACTTCCTTAGTGTAGTACTTTGCTCTTGTTTTTATTAAATTTCATCTTGCTGATTTCAGACTAATTCTCTAATTTGTCAAGGTCTTTTTGAAAGCTAATTTTATTCTCATAAATGCTTGCAATCCCTCCCAGATTAATGTCATGCATATATTTTATAAGCACATTCTCCACTCCATTATCCAAGTCATTAATTAAAATATAAAATTGAACAGGATCCAGGACTGACCCCTGTGGAACCTCATGAGATATGTCCTCTCAGTTTGACTGCACACTATTGATAACTAATCTGAGGATGGTTTTTCAATCAGCCACACACCCATTTGATAGTAATTTCATATAAACTGTATTCCCCTCACTTGTTTGTAGGAAAGTCATGCGAGACTATGTCAAAAGCCTTACTAAAATCAAGATATGTTCCCCCATTATCCCCAAGGCCCATAACCCCATCAAAGAAGGAAATTAGGTTGATTTGGCACATTGTATTCTTGACAAATCATGCAGACTATGCACAACACACCCTACTATCTTCTAGTTGCTCACAAATTGATTGTTTGATAATTTATTCTATTATCTTTCCTGGTATTAAAGTCAGGTTGGTTGGTCTGTAATTCCTTGGGTCTTTTTTCTTCCCCCTTTTAAGGACAAACACTGTCTGACCTTCTCCAGTGTTCTGGGACCTCATTCATTCTCCGTTTGGTCTTTAAGGTAATTGCTAACAGTCAGTTCTGAGACTGCTTCAGGCAGTTGCCAGGATGAATTTCATAAAACCTTGCAAATTAGATTTCATTAAACTTATCTAAATATTCTTTAACGTGTTCTTTCCTTATTTTGGCTTGCATTCCTTCCCCCTTGCTTTTAATATTGGGTTGAGTGTGTAGTGATGGTTGCTCTCTTTAGTGAAGATCAAAGCAGAATAAGTAATAAATATTTCAGACCTCCTGATGCCATCAGTTACTAGCTTTCCTTCTTCCCTAAGTGTAGAATCTACACTTCCCTTTGTCTTCCCCTTGCTCCTCAAGTATTTAAAGAACCTCTGCTTATTGTCTTTTACATCCTTTGTTAGATGTAACTCATTTTGTGTCTTAGCCTTTCTGATTTTTTTCCTACATGCTTGTGGTAGTCATTTGTACTCCTCTTGAGCAGTTTGTCAGTGTTTCCACATTTCCCAGGATTCTTTTTTGATTTTCAGGTCATTTAAAAAACAATTTCTGATGAAGCCATACTGGCTGCTCACTCCTCTTCCTATTGTATCATCACATCAGGATAGTTTGCAGTTGTGCCTAGAGTACTGTCTCCTGGAGAAACTGCCTGGTCTCCTGACCTTTTTAATTTTCCCCCTATTGTGGAGGAAATTGAGATTGTCTTCCTACAGTGCCTACCATTTCTCTGAGTTTATTCAAGTGTCCTTATTTTGCTGCTACCACTCTTTCTTTTCCTTAGCATCATGAAATCTGCCTTTTCATTATCACTTTCACCCACACTGACTTCCCCCTTCAGGTTCGCAACCAGTTCTATTGTGTCATTAGCATCAAGTGTAAAACAGCTTTCCCACTTGTTACTTCCTTGGACTGTTCCTGACGTCAGCACACTGAATATGGTCAGCACAGCAGAGGGTTCCACCAGAGTCATTTGAATTCCAGAGACGACCTTTCTGAAGTATTTCCATGTGCTTCTGTGATGGGTTAGCAACACCAGGAACGTTCATTCATTCACAGTATTTATACACTTTACTTTTGTGTGGAGTCTCACAGGTCAACGTATGCCTCAGAGCAGCCCCATTAAAGGGTTTGGTGCTGGATAACAACAGCACTGCCAGGGCGAGGAAGGAAGGAAGGAACTACAGACTCATTGAAAAGTGAGATTTGAAAATGATGGGTGAGATGAAAGATACCAGAGAGGAAACGTAGAAAGGATTAGCAAGACAATCTTGCCTTCTTTGTGGTTGAAGGAGTGTTGCTGTGTAGTATGGGCATGAGAGACCAAGAACAGCGATCAGCAAGTGTCACCCTCCATGGTAAAGTTAGAGAAAATCTAGTGGAAATAAAAATAGCCTCAAAACTCTTTAGGGCTCAATGCAGAGAATATGCCTAGTGTTGAACCTTGCCTGAGCTTGTGGGAAGACTCCATTGACCCAGGGACAGGGTTTTCTTGGTACATTTGGGGGAAATGTTTAAATCTGACTGGTAACAAATTGGGTTAGTTTGCTCATTCCTGAAATGGAAACACTTTGAAATCTTGTACTGAATCAGCCTGGCATGTGAGTTTTCCGCTTCCACTTTACCTGTGACAGTAGGGGATGTTTCAATCTAGACAGATTAAATTGATGTATAAAGATGGGAGACCATTGTTTCAATGCCAGGGGTTTGCTAGAATCCTCTTCTCGTTTCAAAGAGAGATGGGGGGGCCTGCTGGAGACATCCCCTCTCTGCACACAGCTGTTATCCAACACAAAGATGCCTTTGTTTTGTTATATCACTGTCGAAAACCAAGCTAGAAGCTTACGAGCCATCTGGGACAGTAAGGAAGGCTGCAGCCAAGCACTGGGACTTGAATTAATGTTCTCTCAAGCCCAAAGCTATCGCCCTATCTGCTGGCCCACACTTCCTCACTACTCAACTTCATTGTGCTTCAGTGGTTCCCAACCTTTTTGAGTGAAAGCCACAAGAGTTAATACTCGGTAGCCCCCTGAGCCCCACAATTCCTTGCCCCCTTACCAGCCATAAACACCTACAACCCCTATAAATACATCTAATATTAGTAACAACCCTCAATTGCCTAATAATAATAATAAATGACACTTACCTGAGTAAGAAGCTAAGCCACTAAGCCTTTCTTGGTGAAGTCACCACTTCATGCGCTGTGTGGTGCTGCCTCCCACCTATCCCTCATGGACTGAGCAAAATGGAGGCAGATTCTGGTGGGTTGGCTGGGGCTGCTCCAGACCCCCACCAGTTTGAGACTGCTCCTTTCTACCCAGGCACCTGGCTGTTGGTGCTGGGGGGAGGTGGCTCCTTTGCCCTGGCTGGCATGGAGCTCGAGGCTGTGGAGCCAGGCATGGACCTGGGCCAAAATGACCTCAATATCACTGAAGCCTCACGCACCCTCTGCAATCTTTGGCATCATCACTGGAGGTCCCATCCCAGGTTAGGAATCATGGTGCTATACCACATGTTCCTCAGGACACCCATGAACACTACCACGCTTTGGTTATGGTGCTGGGACAGCAGCCGTTTTCCCATGGGAACAGCCAGCAATAGATTCCCCAACCCTGCATGTCTCCTGTCTGCAACCCAACCACCCCTCAGACAGGATTTGCCCTGTCTTGCACTGAGGTAGGCAGGGGCACATTTTTGGGGCATCCCCCTTGCTATGTGATTGGCAGCACATTGTGGTTTGCCTAAGACAAAGTCCTGTCCTGCCTCTGGGACAGATGAACTTGTTCCCACGTAGGCATGGAGGTCCACAACTCAAGAGGCCCACCAGTTTCATTCTGAGAGCTCATGAAGACAAATCCCTAAGGACCGTCCCTTGATCTTCCTCAGACATCCCTAGCTATCGGTGGGTCAGGCCTGGAGGGCCGCTGCATTATAAACGCTCATAGAAGTGACGTTTCTGGGAATCACATCAGACAGTCTAGGCAGAGAGTAGGCTCTAATAATGGACTAAAGCAAAAGAAACCAAAAACAGCTGGTCCCCCCTGGTTCTGGTGCATTCTTTTCTCCCAGTGGAAAAGTACAAGGTTTCTTCAGCCCTGGTTTGTGATTCATTAGCTCCCTCTTTATCCTCACCCAGCTGTGTTTAAAGAGGAGGCTCAGGGAGGTCATGGCTCCCCTGGGTTCTTGGTTTTACTTTTCCCTTCTGTTGATCAGAAGGGCTGTTATGAGCAGGGCTGGATTAAGAAATGCTGAGGCCCTAAGCTATGTCAAGATTCAGAGGCCCCAAACCATAAAAAATAAAGATAAAAAAGTGTCTAACAAAAATGGTAATGAAAAAATAAATGTTAATAGTTATATTTGCATATATGCATAAGCAAAAATGCAATGAAAAACAACTAAAGACATACATTTTGCAAAAAGCCTTATTTGCATTATCAGTGTCAATTATGATAAATCTTCTTAGTTATTTCTGACATATTTAGAGGCCCCTCATAATGTGAGACCCTAAGCCATGGCTTACTTGGTTTGTGCTACAAGGAACGTTCCCCTGTGTGTAGAGTCCTGGGGCTGGTATGCCTCCTGAAGGTCAGGCCTTAGTCATTGGGGGTATGGTTCATGAAAGAGGCTTTCTGTGTAAAACCACAGCTAGCGCATTGAGTAAGGACGTTGCATGAGAATGTCTGTAAGGCTCACCCCACATCCCCGCAAATATTTGTCCAGCTTTGTTAATAACCTAAACCGCCATGTGGTGCTGCTGCTTGACTCTGCTGTTAAGCTACCATGTTTCACCCCAGAGATGGCTGCATTTCATGGACAGCTAAATAGATTACTGCATAAGGTGACATCATGCCCTTTTTTCAGGTGTAATCATTGG
Source organism: Podocnemis expansa (assembly GCA_007922195.1). NCBI lineage: Eukaryota > Metazoa > Chordata > Testudines > Podocnemididae > Podocnemis > Podocnemis expansa. The sequence continues at coordinate 5,014,202 of ML682068.1, forward strand.
GTAAAGGTCAGAGGGAGGACAACCATATGTGGAGAGTTTCTTCTCCTGCCCCCCCCCCCAGTGTCTTTAGGGGGCTGCAACACTAGATTCCAGTTTTGTGTCACCTAGAGCACTAGCCTGTGCTGGGGAATTTGTACTTGGCTAAACATGCTTTGAAAAGGCAAGGGGGCATGGTCTATTTGTTTAAGAGTGCAGCAGGGCCCCAGACCTCTAGCAGGGCCCCAGACCTCTTTTGGTGGCAGCTAGAAAGTGTGCTATACAGCCCACTGCCCATGCCCTATGGAGTAAATCTAGATTCATTGATGTGTAACAGAGTCTGGTCCTTTATGATACTAGAGCGCCTCATTGCCATAACCAGGCTCTCGCTTGGTACTATTTGCGAGGCAAGTCTGTAGCAATTGTTTATAAAGCTAGAGACCATGATCCCTTGAAAAAATGTATCCTGCAAAACTAGTGATATCCGCACACCTCAGTTAGTGTTGGACGGAGGGGTATGTCACGACACTGTGTGATTACTTATCAGCTGCATGGGCACTGGATTGGCTTTTCAAGTGTTTTAGGAATGGTTAGAGACCAATGAATCTAAGAAACCAGATCTTCTTAATATTTATCACTATGGTGAACTCTGTCTACAGCCTTGCTGCTCTCTCAGGGATAGCCACACTTGCAAATTATTTCCATCAGCAATGTTCAGTTGGCATCAACTCCAAAAAAGTATTATGATCACATCTTTGGCTCAGGCTCTCTAAAGCATCTTGCATTTTATATTTATATTGAGGCTACCAACAAATAGATCAAGCTTTCTGAACTTTTATTATATGAATGGGGATCCTCAGCAGTATGTGGGCTAGGACAGAATATGTGTTACAGCTTTGCTTTTAAGAATATTATGGACAACTTATAAAACAAGCAACAAGAACAAATCCAATATTGTCAACCTGTGCAAAGCAGCGTGTATATATGAGAGGCAACTTCCCAAGCCTTTGCCATATTCTGGCCCAGTGGAAGTACTTCAGAAGCCAGTACTGCTTACAGACTATATATGGGATTCAGGATTCAAAAAAATAGAATAAAAAGTGTGCTAAGTAACCATGTCTAAAGAACAGATGTCGGGTCATTCAAAGGTCATGCAAAATTGTATTTGACTATTTTTATATCTTTCCATGACCAGTCTTTTAGGCAGCCAGGTGGCAAATATGAAAAATTAAGATGTTAGTCTGTAAGTGGCACACGACTGCTTGTGGTTTTGTTTGTTTGGGTTTTTTTTGCTGGACTAGACTAACACGGCTAGCCCTTTGGAAAGTGGGGATAATAGGCACCCATTAAGAAAAAGCTCTGAATATCAGGACTGGGCCTATAAAATCAGGACACCCAGTTACCCTAATCTCCATCAGCAGGATATATGTGAGGATTTTTGTCTGAATATGTGGAAGTTACAATTGTAGAAGGTGAGCAGTTCCTCCTCCCCCTCACATATCTTCACCGATTTACTCTTAATTGAAAAACAATATATGTACTGGACAACATGGAGACATTTTCCAACATTATGTTAAGATTGGGGATTAACAGTGCTTTTCTGTGATACACAGGGGGTATGGAGTATCAGCACCTTTTTTTGCCAGCCCCACTGCCCAGTTGGCTGCATGAGGGGAGGGAGTCAGCAGGGGAAAGGAAAGTACTGGTGCTTCTTTTTAAGAAAACCAAAACACTGGGGTGTGAGTATGAGAGGCAGTATGTGCTACAGCTTTCATACTTCTTTGCATGAAACTTTCAAACCAATCTAAAGGTAACTAAATGTTCCAAGACAACATCCCTTCAGTATCTATAGTGTTAATTTGTAAAATAAATGAAAAGCTAAAGAAAATGAAAAATGTGGATACAAAAACAAATGTGCAAAGCCCTCATAACTGTGCATGTAGTATTTCATGCAAATTTTAAAGTTTGACCAGCAGATTTGGGTTTTTTCCCCCCAAGAATTATGCAGTAAAACATTAAATATCATGAACCCTATTTGCTGTTACTCAGGAAAAATTACTAGTGAATGCACCAGGTCAGCCTGGATAAGAATTAGAAGATATGGACTGATAGACATAACACACATACTCATGAATACTGCAGGTATGTGAGTACAGCATGCTGGCTACAACCCTGAAATAATGTACTGGATGTACCATAAGCTACTCATGCAAAAGTGACAGAACAGTTGGGAACGTAAGGAAACCCTTAATAATTGAAAGCATCTACTTTTCCATGCTTGGGAACATAAGGAAACCCTTAATAACTGAAAGCATCTACTTTTCCATGCTTTGATGCGCAATCTGCTGTGAGACACAAATTCGTTCAGCCTCTACTGTGCTTACAGCTTGTTGTACAACCAAAAGGTCTTTATCAGTAGCCCCCCCTGCAACTTCTCACACCACCTCCTCTTTTAAGTTTCTAGATAGATTACTCACCACACTATTTCCTGTCAACAAGCTCCTGCTTATCTGTCTTTATTAGCAAATAGATCTCCTCCAAGCTGGCTGTTGTGCATCATTCTGTGATGAAAACATAGAGCTATTAAGGACAAAAGTTCAGCCCCTGCTTTCGGGTGCCCAACTTGCAACACTTCAGTCTCCAGAAGCACAGAGCACCCATTATAGCCAGTGAGAAAGGATCCTGCATGCCTAGAGGCATACAGAACACCTGTATATTGTGTTTTATTGTAAGGTAGAAATATACTACCAAGATAAAATAGATCTTTCCCCCTTTACAGACCACGCAGAATAGCTTCCTTCACCCACTGGAAAAGCAAAACCCTAAGGAACATTTCCCCTAGTAGTTTCCTTCCCAAACACATTAAGGCTATGTCCACACACAGGGGGTTATTTCGATACAAGTTGTTTTGATATAAGTTGTTTCGAAATAATGCGTTAATTTGAATTAACAGTTTGTTAATTTGAATTAAGGAAAAAAGCATACAACAGTTATTTTGAAACGAGTCACTGTTGTTTTGAAACAACATGTTCAGATGGCATTGTTTCGAAACAATAGTTTTGAAACAACATTGTTTCATCCCCACATGGGGTTTAAGTTGTTTCCAAACAACGCCGTTGTTCCGAAACAACGGAACCCGTTGTTTTGAAACAATGGTGTGTCGTGTGAACATGGCCTTTCTTATTTCAAAACAACCTCTGTTGTTTCAAAATAAGACTGCTGTATGAACACACCCTAAATCTAATAGTAAATATCAGGCCTCTATGCTCCCCCCACTCCACCAAATCTGTTTTATACTGTGCTGTGGCTCAGGGAGGGGTAATTAATTAATTCCTCACAGCTGGATCCACTGTGGAATGCCCTACACTCAAGGATTTAAAGTGTACTTATTCCAATTACAGGGCCTCAAAAGAGTCCTGTTTTGTTATTTTTTGTCACTACCTCCCCGGGTTGGGAGTGGGTAATTTGCATGCCTGCTGCCTTCCTTGGATGTGGTAGCCATTTCTCAGGCTCTCTCTCTGGAATCGAACCCTGATTCCACGTTACCCGTGGTCACCATGGTAGGCACAGGAAGTACCATTGAAAGTTGATAGGGCAGACCAGGGCTGGCTCAAGGGGTTGTGGTACCCTGAGCCAAATTTTGCTTTGGTGCCGTGCCTCTCCCCCCCCCATCTCATTCACATAAGCTTAAAAAGATTTTCCAAATTGTATTTGCAACCTAAAATTCAAATAGCAAGATCAATTCATTCCTTTAATCTAAATACAAAAATAAAAAGTAATACTGATGAATTTAAATTTAATTAACAAGTAACATTTATCACGTACATGCTTAGTAAAATTTCAGCTTCAAAGGGTAACTTTTCAGGCTTTAACAACAGCAAACTCTTGTATCATTTCACCTTGATCTAAGTCCTTGGAGTGGATGAATGGGGTGAATGGGGAGGCTAGAATGGGTATTTTGGGGAAATACGGGTGGTTGGGGGTGTGTGGAGAGGCTGGGGTTCATGTTTCTCCAAGAATGAGGCAAGAGGGGGAGGTTGGGGTGGGAAAGGCTGGAGTTGGAGTTTTTAATGGTATTGGAGCAGGGGATTTGGGAAGGCTCAGGTGGATGGGTCTGGGCATGGGATGTTGGTATGGCTGTACATGCAGATAATGGGCTTGGTGGGGGAGGCTGAGATGGATATCTCTGGGCAGATGGGAGTGGGTGGCAGAGGCTAGTGTGGGTGTCTGTGGGAATGGAATTGGTGGGGGGCTGCAGGGAGTGAATCACACCTACCTCAATCAGCATATCTTTGTAAAAACAAACAAGGAATTCTGTGTAGGGCTACCAGATAACAAAGCATGGAAAGGAAAGGAGGACAAAGAAGTGGGAAAAGGAGGACATTGGTGGCCATGGAGAAAATGTAGTATTAATGCAGTGTCATTATTGTATTATGTTTTGGAAATGTGTAATGATTAGTGAATGCATGGCAGCATGAAAAAAATGGAGAAGCAGTTGAACAACAGATATATTCTTGGGCACATTAACTGTAAAAGACGTATACTACAAAACTGTAACAGAATAAAAAGAGTATTGTTGTGAATATACAATTTGTGTCAGCAATGTCATGATAGCATTTAATTGACCAAATTATACCATTCAAAATGGTAAAGCCTATTGTTGATATTTATCAGCTCAACCTGTTTTTGTCAGTAGGCTATCATTGTCAAGAATATATGAGTTAAATTCCCCACATGACATGTCATTCACATGATACTGAATTATTATAATGCCCTTCACAGATTTAACTGATAATTGATTCCTTTCCTTTGTCCACTGAGCATTGATAAGAGAGAAAACCGATTCTACGTTGGCATTATGTCTAGGAATGCTGAAAAAAACAATTCAGCAATTTTCAACAATTCTGTAAAGCAGCCCACATTTTTACAGTTTCACCCTAGCCCCCCCAATGCCTGCCCCCACCACCCCAGCTACTGCCCAGACCTCCTCACTGGTGGGGAACACTGGGAACAAACAGTGGTGGATTAATCAATATCTTGCTTGAGAAAGAGCTGGGTAGAGAGGAATCAGTCAGAAGTGTTAATTATCTCAAAAGGGCTGCAGTCTACTGCAAAATGGCTCAGAGTTTGTCTGTACACAAAGATTGTACAGCTTTATACTTGTGTAAAGCAAGACAGCCCCCACCATGGCTTGTAAAGGAGTATAAAAGAAGATTTTAGCCCTCAAGAGGTATGTCTATTATACTGGTATAACTACAGCAGGATGGCGAAAGCACTGACAATTTTATTGGTATAGCAAAAACAACAGCAGTCCTGTGGCACCTTATAGACTAACAGATTTCTTCAGGTAAGCTTTTGTGAATAGTAGAATATCAAACAATGAATGTTGCTGAAGAGAAGGCGGAAAGAGACCTATTGTATTGTCACAGCACACAGAACTGCCCACACCACAACAAAAGTGAGAAGGTAACAGATTGTCTTAAAATGCCCTAGTGAGAGATCATCTCTTGATACTGGAAAGACAGTAAAATTGAAAGATGCTCAAAGAACAGCAACAAAATATTAGACCTCTGTATAATAAAAAATCATAAAAGAATAATGGGATCAGATCATGTTACAGTATGCCATGTCTTGCACTCCCCTGCTTTTATTTTCATCCTATTCTGTAAGTTCCCCCATCTCTTCAAAGCCTCTGACAAAGTGGGATTTTTCTCCTGCAAAACTTCATGTGATAAATAAATGTGTTAGTCTTTAAAAATGCCACAGGACTCCTTGTTTGTTTTTATTGAACTAGACTAACCTGGCTATTATGTAGCTGTGTGTGTCAGGTTTAGTGAGTTTATTTTACATTTTCAAATAAATGTGGTCTGTTGCCTTGTCCCCTGAAGAGATCCTGCTGCTAGTATTGTGGGAGAGGGGTATAGCCACCCTCAGGCCCCCCCATTGTGATGCCACTTGGGCTTGGGGGGGAGGGAGAAGAGGGGAGAGACCCCAGCCACACTGTCTGGGCTATGTTGGGGGAGCCCTCCTCAGCTCGCTTTGCAAAGTGCATTGAGATGAAGAATGCCATAAGGGCTAAATCTAACAGGAGTGAAGAATTATTTCAGTGTCTATTTAGCAGTGTTCAGCTGTAGATCTCAAAGCACTTTTCAAAGGGAGGTAACCCTCATCACCATTTTTATTTTGCAGGTGAGGAAACTGAGCCCCAGGAAGGAAAAGTGACTTTCCCAAACAGCTAAGGGCAGAGCCAGAAAGAGACCTTTGGTCTTCCAAGTGCCAAGCCAAGTGCTCTAGGAAATGCTGTCCTGCGTATAGCTTAACTTTTTTTTTTTTTTGAACTAGAGACGTGTCATTAGTTTTAAACCAGATCATACTACTGTTAGCAAGCCCTGGTATTCTCTCCTCTCCACCTCCACCCCAAGAGCCACCAAGGGGAACTAGATGACCTTTCCTGGGAGAAAATCCCACTTTATCAGATGCTTTGAAGATGGGGGAAACAGACTCCTAAAAAAACCTGTTCCCCTTGCTTTCCCTATTCTCCTTTCCCCGCTGACCTGGCCCTGAAACAACAATCCAAAGAACCCCACTGAGCTCACTGTCCTGGGTGCCACTTCAGGAAACAGGCGGCTCTCACCTCAGCTCCTCCTGCTTCCCCAGGAAACACAGCTGCCTGGGCTCAGTGCAGGAGAAGATGAGAGGAGAGATCCCCAGCCAGGCTGTTTGAGTTTGAGGTGGGGTGGAGAGTGTTTGAACTTCCTGCAATTCCCAGACCATGTCACCTGGGACTAGAGCTTCCTGAAGTCCTCAATGGCTAGTGTCCACCCCACTCCCCCCCAACCCTGGTTACCAGTTGTTATTCCCCCCCCTGGACTGTGAGTCATTGTAAAGTTATGCATTTCATTAAACTTTCAGTGTCTGCCTGCAGAGGGATTTAAAGTGCACTCTGCCTACTTGAATTAAGCTGCAGGTTGACTAACAGTGTCTGAGCTGCTAGGAAAGATTTAAAGAGGCAGGAGCTAGGCACTCCTAGGAACTGTCACCTGCAGCCATGTTTATCTCTTGCCTCATAGTAGAGGTGGCCCTGGGGCAGACATTCAAATGCATTGTCACTGCCACTGCCATGCGCTCAAGACAGGCAGCTGTGATCTGCCTGCTAGCCAGTGAGACAGGATTAACTTCTCTGCTAGCCTCGGGGCAGGGTCTGTATAAACCAGGGGTCTGCAATCTGTGACTCTAGAACAGGGGTCTCAAACTCAAATCACCAGGAGGGCTGCATGAGGACTAGTATGTTAGCCCAGGAGCGGCACCATTGAAACCTTTTCATACAACGATATTACGAATATCTGCAACAATAGTCTTGCTGCAGGAAATAGCTTTAGGGGCTGCATGTTTGTCACCCCTACTCTAGAGCCACGTATGTTTCTTTGGATACCTCCTTGAGGCTACCAGCTCCAGTACCAACTCCTCTCCCCCCCACAACCCTGCAAGCAGTCCACGCCTGGCTCTGTCCCCTACTTCTGCCACTAGTGGACCCTGTAGGTGGCCTACTCCAACCCCCCACCTCCACCAGGGAACCCCTGTCCCACCTCTCCTCAACCCCTACCAGGTGACTACACCTCTTGCAGCTCTCATAACAGTTATTTAAAGAAGTTTTTAAAATGGCCCTTCTTATCTTTTGGGTTGCCAACCCCTGATATAAACCATTACAGATCTACATGTTCCACTATAGGTTTTTAGCACACTGAGTTTTCAAAATCAAGTTGCCAACAGAAAAGTAATTATTCCAGAGTAATTATGATCCAGGTACCTCCACTCCTTGATCACATGTCTATATATTGACTGGCTCAGGCTACCTGACCCTACAGGCGTTCTGAAAATCATAATACAGTACAGCATCACTGAGGACTCTCTACTGAACTGTGTTGTGTAATACATTAAACAAAGAACCACAAAGAGAGACAGTAGCTTCTCCTTCCCCAAAACTCATCATTTCCTGAACTCAATGCAAGAATCCCAGCCATCCTGCTATTACCCTAAAGCAAGACCAGTCATTTACATGGCAGGTCCAACTTCATCCCAGTGGGATTTTGAGGGACTACAGGGGAGGCTGTGTGACAAGCTGCTTCTCAGATCCAGTCTGATGTGCCACTGTGACCCCTCAAACCCCATTCCTGAACCCCAATTCATCCTGCTTAGCCATGTGACCACTCACTTCTGAGTCAGCCCATGCCAGCCTTCTGCATGGCATTGGTCCCAGGCAGTGAGCATGCTCTCTCTGGTCACATAGGAGATGGTCCCCCAGCAAGCACCCCCAGCTCCAGGAGCCACACCAGGAGTCACTGTTTTACAGGGACTGGGCCCTACTCCCAATTCCCACCCCACTCCCCCACCTCCGGTCTCAAGTCCATCCATTTAACTCTGAAATGGCTCATGCCCAGCTTTCTTCACTCACACACTCAAAAGACCACACAGCAGTAGATAAACCAATATTAGTTTATTGATCAGAGTATGATTTTAAGTGAGAAAATGGCCAATCAATGAAAATCATAGTATGAATGAGCCAGAAGATATCACAAGAAAATAAAAGAAAAAATATGCATACTAAACTAATAACACTATTACAAATATGTTCATCTCACCCCTCAAGTCTGGCTGTGATAGTTTATAGCTGTTCTCTGCCTCTTTCAAGGCAGAGCCCGATTCCTATTGAAGATGTTTCAAGATGGAGTTTCCCAGGCTCAAAGCCCCAAACCATTCCACGTGTCTCTCTTTCCTAACCCACACAGCCCCTCTTTCTGTGCCACTGTGTGATTCTCTTTACTTCTACGTGAGCCAGGGAGGGCATTTGCATTCCCTTTGTTATGTATCCTCTGTACTAGAGGTAGTCCTGAGAGTCTGCGCTATGTAACATGCTTCATCTCTGTACACACACGTTGCTGTAGGAAACATGTTACCATATTAATCCTGTAGACTAGGTTATGTTATGAGCATTCATAAAGAAACCTTGCATGGCCTAATTTGCATAAAAATAATACAATCACAGTGTATAAGTGAACTGGAAAATCATACAGATTGTAGCCCAGATGCACAGATGTGGATCCTGTAACAGGTTGTACCAGCTCTTTACATTTGTATTTTGCCATTTCTAAAGTGGCTTTTGAATGCTGCTCTGAGGAAGTGTTTCTGTATAAATACATAAAACCCACTTACCCAGCTTCATATGCTTTATTGCAAATGCTGGAATCCATCTCTCTATTTATCCAGATATCCTTTTATGAAGATGACCATCACCATGGTGTCTGAGGCCTACATCTAAGATTCGGGCAGCACAGTGCAACACCCCACTTTTAGGTCCCTAGAAAAATCACAGGCACAACACAGCAATCCACATAGCCTGAGTGAGGTATCTAAGCTCATCCTAATGCAGGGGGTCTCAAACTCAAATCACCACGAGGGCCACATGAGGACTAGTAAAGGGCCTCATGCAGACTAGTACGTTAGCCCAAGGGCCACACCACTGACATCTTTTCATACAATGATATTGTAAATATTAGTAACAATAGTGTCATTGTGGACCACAGGAAATAGCGTTAGGGGCTGCATGCAGCTTGTGGTCCTTGTGTTTGAGACCCCTGCCCTAATGCATGGGGAGAGAGAGAGGCTTTATGCCTTAAAACGCAAAGGTCTGTATGCTAGTCAGGGAGCCAGTCCACCTTTCTCATGTCTCTTCTGGGCTGCAGGGAGGCATCTATCTCTGCTAGTGATCCATGAATGGGAACCAGTTACCTGGCATCAGGCAGCTTAGGCACCTTTGTGATTTCTTTCATGAGCACCTGCCTTTGCCCACACAGAACAGCTGCAGGAGGAGATATCATTCACCTCATAACTTAGAGCATGTAGCTGTGGCGTGGAAGACCCAGATTCAGTTTGTCCTCTTATGCCTGAGGCAGGGAGAGCATTTGAATGGGGTCACCAAGCTCTAATTGCTGGGCTATTTGGGTGCATGGCTTCCTCACTGCCTCCTGCTGAAGCTGTCCTCTGGGGATAACGTGTCAGACTCATTGCAGCAGGGGAACTGCATACTATCACCATCCATTTGCAGAGTCATTTTTCTCTCTGTATCTATTCAGAGTGGAACAGGTTCCACATGATAGAGTGAGGAAGCACCACATCACCCCTCCAGCAAGTGGGGAATTCAGCACAATGTGCTAACTATGGGGCTGAAAGTCATAAGGTAGGTACCACCCCCCGCTATCCTCCAGTCTGATGTTCAATGGGACCCAATTCAGAAGCACAGTTTGAGGGAGCCATAGGCAAGGTATATGGAGGAGCACTATCTTCACCTGGTTCTTGGACCACTCTGGGGCTTAAGTGTCCTGAAACCAAGAGGGAGGCAGGTCCACAGACACAAACTTAGATGCTCAAGGAATTTTTACTGTAAAAACAGACTCTGAGCTCATTAAAGCTCCTCCTGGGTTAGGTGAGTGAGGTATTACAGATCTTAGGGGTACCTAAGCTAGAAGTTAGAGATTTCTATGTATGGGTTTAGGTGCCCAAGTCCCTTTGTTGATCTGAGCCTGAGTGCCTCCCCATGCCCCAACAATGACCTCTCAGAGTCACTCCATTGGGTAAGTGAGCATCAAGCTGAGCAAGGGCATGAATTGCATCAAGTGGACTATGCGTTGCAGCATCGAATATTGCCTACCCCAGCACACATACACATGACAGGATGCACGTTTCCTACATTTTCTGTAAGCAATCTCCCCATTGTTGCGCTTGCGCCCCAAAAAGAGTAGTTGCCAGTACAAATGAGTAAAATAAGCAAAAAATATTGCACAGGTCACACAGCTGTTTTTTGTGTTCTTTTGAATAAATGGAAAAATAGTCAAATGATAGATTTGCAGCTCAAGTTCATGAAGAAGAAGCTGTTGATGTCCACGTAGCCTCAGCTGGCAAGAGGCTGCTAACAATTACTGTAAGAGTTGACTGTGGTCAGGGTGTTGCACCTAAGGCTGTAGGACATGTCTTCGTACACCACATTTGCATGCTTTTCCTTTCCTTTCTGGCAGTGTTTCTTGATCTGAAAAAAATCACACAGCCCTTCAGACACAGCTAGGTTGGAGGAGAACCTCTGCCATTCTCATCTCAGCATGCAGAGAGTTACAAGCAGAAACCAAAAACTAGTCTCCTCCTACTTCCCAAAAGAACCATGTAAAGCAGCAGGTGGAAAGGGCTCAGTTAATTCATAAAACTCACGGGCTACACCTTAATTAGGAGCTTTAATTAGAACTAATTTGAACCCTGTCTACACTAGGCTTTGCTTAGTTTGAACTAAAAAAAATTTAGTTTGGTTAGTCTGAACCAACTGCTTAGTTTGAACTTATTTGGATATTTAGTTCTAACTAGCCCAATCTAACGAAATAAGTTTGAACTAGCAGTTAGCTCAAACTAAGTGTGGTTTTTAGTTTGAACTAACTGCACTTTTTTAGTTCCAACTAAAAAGTTAGTGCAAAGTAAAAAAAGCATGGCTAGTTTGAACTAAAAGTTAGTTTGAACTAAAAAAACGTGCTTTGTTCCAACTAACTTTCGACTACTTAGTTTGGACTAACCAAGTCCGAACTAAGATTTTAGGTGTAGACATAGCTATGCAGGCTCTTTTTCCAGCAGCAATTTACAGTCTACTTCTCACTACGACACCAGGGCATGGCAGCACAAGTACCACAGAAGGCTCCTGGGGGTATAGATATATATCATATGCATGACTTATGGCTCCACAATGGTTGCATGTACAGCACTTGAACAGGCATGGCTGTTATGACAGGATGACTCCTATCTATCCAGTCAGAGATATGCAAAATATTAGGGCTGTGACTGCATGGCATACTTACATCTATGCGAGACAGAATGAAGTATCCCAGTGCAAAAGCCAAGATCAAAGCCATGGAGGAAATGAAATATGTCACCCAGGAAGGCACCTGGCACTCTGCCTGCTCCAGTTTTGTGGATAATTTATCTGAGGGGAGACAGAATTATATTTTCATGTTATGTCACACTGCAGGGAATTCTGAAGGCCAGCAATCAGGAAGCCTATCAGCATCACCATCAACCCTCATTACCACCAATGCATTCCCACTGTCACACCAGGAGAGATGCTGCTATGGTTTCCAGTCCTGGAACGCAAAGGATTTAGGTGCCAGTCCCATCAAGATGGTTGGTGCAGTGCTGGGACACTTGTAATAAATAGCAGCTAAGCATGGAGTTTTATAGTTCTGGTATCACAGGGTACAGCACTGTGCCAGAAATGACATGTAACCACTACCCTGTCACTTCTCCAATGAATTATTGTGCAACCAGCATACCATCATCCAATGCCATAATTGCTGAAAACAAACCACCCTACTAGACATGAAGTCAAGGCTATTATAACAGCTGCAAGTATGTGTTCTTGCTTAGTTTCAAATGCATCAACTTAAAATGTCTTCACATGGTAACTCAATTATATATATGACTGTGGCAAAGACATGGGAGACTAGACAAAACAGGGTACAACTAACCCTTGCTTTATTTTCTCTTTGATCACGTATATTACAGAATCTAGTGTGGCAGGGCACAGTATTCTCCATTTACCAAGTCCTCTGTGTTTAGAGTTACACACTGCTTTGTCAAGTTCCAGAGGGTAGCCCTGTTAGTCTAGTTCAGCAAAATAAGCAAGGAGTCCTGTGGCACTTAAAGACTAGCAAATTTATTTGTTGCATGAGCTTTCATGGGAGAAAATCACACTTCATCAGACATTTTGAAGAAGGGGTAACTTAGAATCCATAGTCACAATTTAATCCTGCTTTCACACAATTGCATCTGCATATGAATTTCTATTCTGAATTACTTTGAAGTTTTGATGTGCAGGATTAAATCGTGACTGTGGATTGTTTTCCCATTACAACAGGTGATTTGACCTCACCTTCCTCTGTGAGCTGTTTCCCAGTGTTTGAATCTTAACTACTGCTTTGATTTGCTGTTACAGTGTGACCTGCTCCCATGACTTACACTCCCCTGCACTTATTTTCCTTCCATTCTCTAAGTTCCCCCATCTTCAAAGAATCTGATAAAATGGGATTTTTCTCCCAGAAAAGCTCATACAATAAATAAATTTGTTGGTCTTTAAGTGCCACAGGACTCCTTGCTTATTACACTGCTTTGTAACACTGCCGCAACCTTTGAGCTGCCTGATTCTCTCCTGTTCCTAGTAAATCCCATGGGTTAAGGCTGTGATGGCAGAGCGGATATACAAAATTGTTGGGAAAGAGACTAGGTAGGAATTGCACCTTTCTATTTAGCAACTCTGTCTCTTTGGGCTTTAACTGTGCAACCCTGGTGGTCCCTCATAAAAGGAGACCCCAGTGAAACCATAAGTGTCCACCAGCATGAGTGACAGCTGCTCAGTATAGCCTCATGTATTTTTGAGTTCTCTCTACATATTCTACAGACAAAACCAGTTTTCTGTATTACCCCCCCAGAGTCAACAGAGCAGTGAAAGAGTGAGTGGGATTTTCTTCGGCCTCAACAAAACTGTTGCCAAAAGGGTGCCAATATAATCTTTCAAAGGGGTAGTTGGGTTAGTCTAGTTCAGCAAACAGAAGAGGAGTCTTGTGGCACTAACAACTTTATTTTTTGCATGAGCTTTTGGATTTTTTCAGTGTAAGTTTTCTGCACTCTGACATCTGATGAAGTGGGACTTTGCCCATGAAAGTTCATGAAAAAAATGAAGGTGTTATGAATTTGTTGGTCTTTGAAGTATCATTGGAGTCTTTTTGTCCTCTCTCTCTTTTTTTTTTAAGAATCTTTAGGACTGGTGTTGATGAGGCAAGAGGTGGGAGGGGAAAACCCAAACTAAACCAGAACTTTATCTTTGGATCCCAAGTTGACTTTGCAACACTGTGCAATGATGAACATTGCTGCTGACTTGTAAAGTGAACAAATCCAATAAGGGGAAGTTGCAAAGACCTTTTAAACTCATCTCTCACTTTAAAGAGAAAGGTGCAAGGAGGTAGGACAGATATTTCAAGGCAATATACAACAACTGCTTTGTACTGTTGGGTATCACAGAAATGTGGGGATTATCATCCTGCATGTAATAGAGCAGGTGGTTCCAGATAATAATATATCAAATAAGGAACCTGCCAGAGAAAGTGGAAATAAGTTGATCAATGAGAGATGTTTGTGTCTTGCAGGTCTTTGAAAAGAGATAACCAGACCTTCCTGTTCTGTTGGGCAGTCTTGGCATGGGAAACAGCCTCCTTGGGGAATGTGAACAGTGGGAAATAACTTTACCTGTCTTGCGTTTTTAAGAAAATATGGTGTCACCAGGATATAGTATGAAAGAATAAACCTCTTTTCAATGACTTGCATGACATATTATAGAGCCTATCCTGTCCAACCCCTGAGGGCCAGCCTTCACTTCACTCTGAGGGGCCAGGAACTGGATTGGTATCCCTCCCTATATGGCTTCTCCAGACAGCAGCCAGCCAGGAGTGCTGGAGCTTTTGCCCCTGCCCACCAACCCAGTTTCTGCCTGCGCTCCCGGGCAGCAGGGGCCACTACTGCACCCATCTTCCTTGGCTCTCCTGGGAGGGAGCCAGGGCTCACCCACTGCATGGGGTTGGAGACTCAGAGTCGGACACAGCCTGGCTGGGAGGGGGAGTTGCTGCGGGCATGCACTCAAGATCACCATCTGCTGCCCCAGAGAATAGATGCATTAGCCCAGGTAGAAGGGAGGAGGCATGGCAGGAGGGGTGGCCCCAGCCAACAGGTGAGTGAGCACCTCAGCAATCGGCTGAACAGAAACCCGCCTAGCCAGGGCCCGCGCATCTCGACCACCAGTCACCCCCCCCATGCTCTTTTTAGCACCTGAAGCATCCCTGACCCCTGACTTCCAGAAGAGTGATCCCAGCCCTGCTGGAGGACTGACTCATCCCCTGCTGGACCAGGGAGGCATGGTGGAACAGCTGATTAGATGGAGCTGATTTGCCAGCAGTAGGTTATATCAGTGGAATAGCTCACAGCAGATGTGTGGAGGAATAGCTGGGGTGGGCACTGAGCACCCACTATTTTTTTCCATGGGTGCCTCAGCCCCTCAGCACCCCTGGAGCTGTCGCCTCTCCTGCTCACCCAGCACACCAACACAAGAGAGGGCCCAGTGGACTATATGCTGAAAGGGAAGTGCGCCCTCAGGGATGGCTTAGATCAGCTATAAAGCCAAGAGTTTGGGTTAGGACAGTGTTCTCAACCTTTTCAAGTATGAGGACCCCTTCTTAATGTCAAAAAATTTCATGGAGTCCCAGCTGTTATTAGGGACTGACAGCAGGTAGTAGTGCTGCAGAAGGGAAATGGAGTACATGGCCCCTGCCTGCTCCCAAGGAGTGGGGACATATCCAGGATGAGGCTGCTCACAGCAGGCAAATACAATTCATCTAGAATTTTAGAGCCTTCTCCAACATGAATCATTGGCCGGCAGTGGCTGGGGCCAGATTGGGCCGGACCAGCTGTCGCTGGCCAGCAGTAACTGGGGCTAAATGTATTCATAGATCCCTTGCAATAACTACGCGGACCCAAGGCTGGGAACCACTGGGTTAGGTTAATCCTGAAACTTGCTACTGAAAGGTGCCGCCAATAGCTGAGCTGCTGCAGAGCCACCTACTGAGCTGGCATAGAAACAACTGAACAAGGCGTTCTGTGTGAATAACATTTAGGGAAAATCATGCTGGAGTTTTTCAGGTGGTCATTGCCCACATTGGGTCCATTATTTATATTTTTGTTCCTGGAGGTGACCAAGGTGCACCCATTGGGGTATTAGTGCCTGACCAGGTGGAGGGAACATCAACTATAGTGATTCAAAGTAATAAGAGGGCTACTGGAGATGAAAGAGTAGAGAAGCCCCACCTAACTCCCCATCTCAGCTGGGAACCCCAGGATTTCCATTATTCTTATTGACACACACTGCCCAGGCCACAGGGGAGAGTTGTCTGCTTACAGGTAACTTAAAAAGGAAAGGAGGGGGACAGGTACGTTGATAATTTTATGTCTGAACTGCACATTTTGGGAAGAGTAACTGTGATGTCTGGAGCTATAAAAATACAAGGTCTTTGCTTCCTGGTTGTTGCCTGTTTACTAAGAAAAAGTAAAACTTTGCTTTCAGGCCTGCTGCAAAGCGATACGTATGAGAGACACACACACTGTGCTCTCACATGGAGATTGTACTTTTGTTCTTTATTTTTGTTTTCAGACTGAAAAATTATGGTTTGTATATGGAACAAAAACACACCACTATAAAAAAATTCCTTCCCTCCATCATAAATCCATCCTTAACTCAACTTACAGACTGAACTAAATAATCATTCTGTTAATGTTCTTCCACTTCTCTGACTTTCAACTGAAAAGAAATACTCGTTTGTCTAACACTTTAAAAAAAAGAGACAAATGTACACAATACCTTTCACCACCAATATGGTGCCTTGTCCTGACACAATCCTGGGATTTGAATTTACTAGCACACTCCCGTTACAGAAATACACATCAGTGTCATTCTTTTGTAGCCGGTGCAGCGTTATTCTCACTTCGGTCGAGAGTACTGAGCTGTCAATGCGGTTTGCATAGTGAAGGTCTCTGATAGGTTTGGTAACATTACTTGGAACGTATAGCACGTCCATGGCTTTTACAACTCCTCTCTTCAAATACATCCCATCTAGCACCCCCATGGTTATGGTGCAGATTATGTTGACCGATTCTCCTTCATTCACCATGATAAAAGCTGGCTCCTGTGTAACACCTGTATGCCAAAAGGAGGAAAGGAAAAGATGTCATTGTCTTGTGGCTGGCTAGGAACTGCTGGAGTCTAGGTGGAGGTTGGTCTTGCACTAGCAAACTCTTCTAACTACAAAACACCCATCTTTCTGATGGCCATCTGTCTTTGCCATACTCCTTGTAATGAATTGTGCTGGCCTTTTACAGGCAGGCAACATCCAACAGATGCCTGTTGAGTTCCCTTCCAATATCAGGCAGAGCTGTAACTACAGCGGGGCCAACGGGGCAAAGCCCTTGGTGAAGCAGAGCAACTCAGTAGACCCACTCTATTAAAGGGTGGCTTTCGCAGTGCCAGCTTCACGCGCTGCTAATGCAAAGGGGCGCTTTCCATTCAGGACATGCCTCGGGCAAAAAACCCCAGCATTATGGCTCTGTATGAAGGGAATTCTGGGACTTGTAGTTCAGGAATCATTAGATTTGGAGGCCTGAGGAAAAGGCTTGATGGGAAACTAAGAAGGATACAAGAGGCCAAACCATTTTCTGAGTTTAAAAAGAGATCTGGTGGGGACAGGGTGCATTTGCGAGTCTGTCCACTACGCGACCTGAAGGGTAACACTGGTGTTCGTTTGGCCTCTTCAAGCAAAGACCTGAGGAGGGGCTGTAGTTGTCTAGATCTCATACATCCTAGGTAGGAGACTTAAGAACCCCTAACATAAGCGGAAAAGGGTTATCTGCATATTCTGGTGATTGGACTGTGGGGCTTCCCAGGATGGAAGTTATAGTCTGGGAAGAGTGAAGAACTATTTAAAGGCCTGGAGAAGGTCTGGGGAAGGTCTCTGGTATTCTGAGGAGAGGGTATGGTGGATGGGGTCTGCTGTTGGGATATATTTTATATGGTGATAAATCAAGACTGAGGAGGCGAGTCTTTGAGTTGGAACTTAAGTCATTTTGTGAGCAATTATAACAGATCACCCCAGAAAGCAGACTGAGGCAGGTCTGCACCTGGAGGATAGAAAGGTAAGGTGCACCCTCACACGTTATGTCAAAGGCAAAGGTGAACAAGCAAGTCTCTTTTAATAGCCACCTTCCATCCTCCAATCATCACAGAAGCTTAGAATCATAGGATCATAGATACTGGCAGGAAACATAAGAGGTCATTGAGTCCAGTCCCCTGCAGCCATGGCAGGACCAAGTACCCTTTTAAGCCATCCCTGACAGGTGCTTGTCTAACCTGCTCTTAAACACTTCCAATAATGGAGATTGCACAACCTGTGTAGGCAACTTATTCCAGTGGTTAATCACCCTGACAATTAGGAATTTTTTCCTAATGTCCAACCTAAACCTCCCTTGCCATAACTTAAGTCCATTACTTCTTGTCCTATCATTGCTGGTTACGGAGAACAAATATTCTCCCTCCTCCTTGTAACACCCTTTTAGGTACTTGAAAACTGTTATCATGTCCCCTCTCAGTCTCCTCTTTTCCAGATTAAACAAGCCCAGTTCTCTCAATCTTCCCTCATAAGTCAAGTGTTCCAGACCTTTAATCATTCTCGTTGCTCTTCTCTGGACTTTTTCCAGTTTGTCCACATCTTTCCTGAAATGTGGCACCTGGAACTGGACACAATACTCCAGCTGAGGCCTAATGAGTGCAGAGTACAGCAGAAGAATTACTTCTCATATAGTACTAAAAACAGTCCTGTTAATACATCTGAGAATGGTGCTTGCTTTTTTTTTTTGCAACAGTGTTACACTGTTGACTCATATTTAGCTTTTGTTCCGCTATGACAGCGAGATCTCTTTCCACTGTACTCCTGCCTACCCTATTTTATTTGTGTACAATGGATTCTTTCTTAAGTGGAGTACTTTGAACTTGTCTTTATTGGATTTCATTCTATTTACTTTAGATGATTTCACCTGTTTGTCCAAATCATTTTAAACTGTGATCCTATCCTCCAAAGTACTTGGAACCCCTCCCAGCTTGGTATTATCCACAAACTTCATAGAATCATAAAATCAGGGGTTTGGAAGGGTCCTCATGAGGTCACCTAGTTCAACCCCCTGCTGAAAAGCAGGACTACTCCCACTAAATCATCTTAGCCAGGGTTTTGTCTAACCGGCCTTAAATGTTTCCAGAGCTGGAGATTCCACCACCTCTGTAGGCAACCCATTCCAATGTTTCACCACCCTTCTAGTGAGAAAGTTTTTCCTAATATCTAACCTCAACCGCCTCAGCTGCAGTTTGAAACCATTGCTTCTTGTTCCGTCCTCTGTTACTATGAGAACAGCTGAGCTCCCTCCTCTTTAGAGCACCCCTTCAAGCAGTTGAAGATGCTATCAAACCGCTGTTAGCCTTCTCTTCTGCAGACTAAATAAGCCTAGTTCCTCCAGTCTCTCCTTGTAAGTCATGTGCCCCAACCCCCTAATCATTTCTGTTGCCCTCCGCTGGATTCTAATTTGTCAACATCCTTTCAGTAGTGTTGGGCCCAAAATGGGACACAGTATTTCACGTCGCCTCACCAGTGGCAAATAGAGGGAAATAATCACATCCCTTGATCTGCTGGCAACGCACTCACTGATGCAGCCCAATATGCAAATAGCCTTTATGGCAACAGGAGCACATTATTGACTCATATCCAGCTTTCCATCCACCACAATGCCCAGGCCTTTTCTAGAGTGCTGCTACGTAGCTGATCGGTCCCCAGCGTGTACTAGTACATGGGATTTTTTCCATTCTAAGGGCAGGACTTTGCACTTTTCTTTGTTGAACCTCATGAGATTTCATTTGTCCCAAAGCTCCAATTTGTATAGGTCTCCCTGAATCCTATTCCTGTCCTCCAGCTTGTTTACCACTCTCCCCAGCTTGATGTTGTCTGCGAATTTACTAAGCATGCAAACTATCCCATCATCCAGATCATTAGTGTAGATGTTGAACAGAACTGGCCCCGGAACCGACCCCTCAGGCACTTCACTAGTTACTGGTTGCCAATTAGACATTGAGCCATTGATCCCTACCAGCTGAGCCCAGTGATCTAGCCAGCTTTCTATCCAATTTATGGTTCATATACTAAACAGTACTTACTTAACTTGCTGACAAGAATGCTGTGGGAAACTATCAAAAACTTTGCTAAACTCAAGGTATAGCACATCAACAGCTATTACCACATCCACATATCCAGTCATCTCATCATAGAAGGCAATCAGGTTGGTCAAGCATGATGTGCCCTTGGTGAATCCATGCTGACTGCTCCTGATCATTTTGTTTTCTTGCAAGTGTTTCAGAATGGATTCTTTAAGGACCTGTTCCATGAGTTTTCCAGGGATTGAGGCGAGGCTGATTGGTCTGTAGTTCCCCAGGTCCTACTTCTTCCCTTTCTTGAAGATAGGCACAATATTTGCCTTTTTCCTATCATCTGGGACCTCCTTCATTCACCACGAGTTTTCAAAGATAACAGCTAGCAGCTCTGCAATCACATTGGCCAACTCCCTCAGCAGCCATGGATGCAGTTCATCTGGCCCCATAGCCTTGTGCATATTCAACTTCTCTAAGTAGTCCCTAACCTGATCTTTCATCACTGAGGGCTGCTCTCCTTCTCTTCATTCTCTGTTACCCAATGTAGCAGCCTGACAGCTGACCCTGACTGTGAAGACTAAGGTTAAAAAAGCATTGAGTACTTCAGCCTTTTCCACATCATCCACCATGAGGATACCTGCCCCGTACAGTAAGGGACCTACAACATCCCTGATCCTCTTCTTGTTACTGATATACTTGAAGAGTCCTTTCCTGTTATCCTTCACATCCTTTGCTAGCTGCAACTCCAACTGGCCTTTGGCCTTTCTGATTTTATCTCTGCAGGCCTGACCAATATCTTTATATAGCCTCCCTAGACATTTGGCCAAGCTTCCATTTCTTCTAAGCTTCCCTTTTGTGTTTCAGCTCAGCATAGAGTTCTCTGCTAAGCCATGCTGGGCACCTTCCATATTTGCTGTTCTTCCTGTACATCGGAATGGTATCCTCCTCTTTCCTTAGTTGGGTTTCTTTAAAATACAGCCAGCTCTCATAGACACCTTTCCCCTCCAGATTACCCTCTCAAGGGATCCTGCTCATCAGTTCCCTGAGGGAAACAAAATTTGCTTTTCTGAAGTCCAGGGTCTCTATTGTGCTTCTTTCCTTTCTTCCTTTGATCAGGATCCTGAACTCTGCCATCTCATGGTCACTGCTACCCAGGTTGCCATTCACTTGTACTTTCCCAATCAATTCACATAAATGTACTTTTTATGCCATCTAAATCGTTGATGAAAATATTGAACCTATTGCCCAGGCTGGATTCCTGAAGCAAGCTCAGACCTGTAATTCTAGGGTGAATCTGTTCATTTGGAATCAGAATCCAAATGTTTGAATGTGTATCTGGACCTTAGAGCCTGCCTTTCCACAAATGGCATGACTCTCCCCCTACAAATTTGCTCATTTTCCTCACAAGTCTTTCCCCTTCTCCATCAGTAGGCCCACGCTACCATTCCATGGGAAGATTGAGTGGCCTTTTGTCTCCCATACAACATCTTTGGAGATTCCCTTCCTGTTTTGTTGGGAGCTGTCAGTGAGTAAAGTGACGGGCCATGGCTCTGACTTTACGTAGGTTCAGCTGTCCCACTACTCCATGTAATGAACTGAACTAGCAGCCGCATTGGAGAAATGGTCAGAACTACTCAGAAGCTTGGCCCTGTGCTGGGATATAGATTTCCTCTTCAGACATCCTAGCTAAATGGTTGGGTTTTATGTTGTGAGAGTGCTTTCACACTATAATAATCCCCAGGAACTGTGTATGACAGGCTTCAGTTCAGTCATTTAGCCCGTAAACAAGCACTCTGGGATACAGACTGTGTCCTCCACTAACTTTGGACAGTCCTACACACCCAGATGGCCCTTCATAAATAATAATACTCATATTGTAGATTCCTGAAATTTTAGTTCCAGAAGGGAAATTACAGTATTCTAGTTCTGACATTCTGCATAAGACAGGATATAGAGTTTCACTCACTGATATCTGCTTCAAGGCCATATCCTGTGAATGAACTAGAGCATATATTCTTAGAAAGATGCCCAGTGAAGCTTTCCATAAGCCACCCAAAGCACCAACCAATCAAAAGGAAAAACAATGTGATTATCTGTCCAGTTTTCCTATATCCTATGCTGTGTATAAGTGAGGATACATATGAACCAGGTGTCAATGCGGTTACACTTCATGGTTTTTTTTCAGATCTGGTGCAAGCATGTACAAATCAGTTCTAGGGACTCACAGCACTATGCAAATATCTACAGAAAGCAGGCACTCATGAGATTTAACAATCCCAAACTACAATACCATACTAAATCTGATCAGATTTGGGCTGAGATTCACAATCTCAGTCCTCTTTAAAGTTGCCCAGTCTTCTTACTTCAAATATCTGTGCAATGGAGTGTCTAATAGCATATACATGGTTAGGATAGAAATGTAAATTCCTCCTGGTCTCAAACCATGGATCATATTTCAAACCACTATGCAGAGTGGCCCAAGTTGTGATCAGAACAAAGTCAGTTATACCCTTTATTCTGCACTTGAGGATGACATTGCTTAACCCAGAATCAATGGTTTACATTATTTCCATAATAAAAAAAAGTATTTGAAAGGAGAGATACTATGATGACACCAGCAAAATAAGTGGCATAGACAAAAATCTTGCTGTGCTACAAAGTTCTTGTAGTGTAACATCACGCTTGAACTGATCTGCAGAATTTTTCCTTTCACTCCACTGTATGTGAGTGACTAGGTGATCCGAAACATAGCAAGAAATAATTTATCTCACACAGTATCTACAGGTATCATATTTTCCTTCTTTATACACAGAGGTACAACTGGGAAAGAAAGTGACTGAACGTAAAGCAAGGACTCAGCTCTATAAAAAAATATTTCTAGTGATAGGCGTCATACTGTAATGATCTGAAAGCTTGAAAAGATTACAAGAAATCTCTGTCAAACTCTGCTCAGTTTTTTTCCTATCTGTTACCAGCTGAAATGTATTACCTGAGATGTTTTTCCTTTTGACTAAAAAACACAATTACACACAACACAGTCCTAAAAAACTGCAATGACACACAAAGCAATCCTACCATAGCAGAAATGAGTTGGGCAACACCAAATTCAGAAATCTTCTGAAATACATGTTTTTTTACTTTTAAACTAACCCACCTCTCCCCAGTCAGAGGTTGATAATAACATCTATCAACCTCTAGAAAGCACATTAGAAGGGAATAAAAACATTATAAAGCCATTCTGTGAGCAAGTTTGGTAAAGAACTTCAAGACCCTGTTTCTATAACATGAAGGCCTGAGAATAATGTATGTGCGAATACCACACTGAATATACCACCTAGGGTCTCTGCAAACAAATCACAAGGTAGACTAGGGAAGCTTGAGTCAAGCCTTTCTCAGCACCTTTACATATCTCGCTGAGGAAACCTAGTAGAATTTACTAGATAGTACTTTTTTTATAAGAATGAAGAAAAGATAGCTCTAACTGCACAAGTAGCTGAATCATCTTCAAAACTAGTTGAACAGGATCTGGAGGGAACCATTGTTACCTACCCGCTGTTGTGATCACCAGGTCATTTGCCCAGATTAGATGGGCCTCTTGTAAAATTTGGATTTGAGCCGTGTTCCAAAACAAAGTTAAAAGCTTGAATCTTTACTACCTACCTTTATGGGCTGGGACACCCTGGGAAAGCAGAAAAAGCAGAAATGAAACTGGAACAGCTTGTATATATTGCATTTTCACAAACCTTTTGAGCAAAATTTCTGAGCTACTGTGTAAAAGCCCACCCAGAGTAAAGTGAAGAAAGGCGGAGCTGAGACAGAGGTTGATGAGCTGTTTCCAAACCACCAACACCTGACCTGACTGTCACCACATCACTGTTTAAAACATCACTGTGAAGCACTATTTCAAAAATGCTTACCGGCAGAATTAATCTCAAACAATGAGTGTTTTTAAGGTTCAGTTTGCCATGCACCTTCTTGACTCTCAGTAAATTTGGACAGAGCTGACATCCCGTTAATTATCAAGAGATGGATAATTCTATTGAGAGATTCAATTATTAGAAATACAGATAGTTGGGTTTGTAATTATTAGGAGACCCATGTGGTAAATTATCTGCTGGATTCAAAGGAATGGACTTCATGAGACATCTGGACAGACCCAAGCTTAATTTTTTCAGTGCCAGAACAAATTTCTAATAGGCAGCCTGGTAATGGGGATTGCACTGTGGGCTGGGCCACCCAGGGCCTCCAGGTCCCACTAAGTGTATCCTTCTCTCAACCCATGTGGAGGCCCTACATTTAGATATTCTTGTAAGTAGTGCTCAGGGGGAAATGGTGATTGTGGTACTTGTAGGTGACATATGGAAAAGTAGGACAGAGGTCCCAGATGCCAAATTTAGACACTAGAAGAGAGATTCCCATCCAAGACTTCCAAGATTGTGCCCTCTGAAATGCTTCCAATTCTATGTGCAGGGCCAGAGAGTCAGGCAGAACTTCGGGATCTTAATCCATGGATTAGAGGATGGTTAGTAAGAAGGGATTTCCATTTGTTAGAAATAAGAGAAACTTTGGAGGAAGGAGTAGCCTACACAAAGGATGTGTTCCACTCAAACCAAAATGGACCAGATTGCTGGTGTGTAAAATTATAAAAGTTGTAGATCATTTTTTTAAACCAAGAGTTGGGGAAATGCCAAGAATTGCAGAGGAGTATATAGACTGGGTGGAGACATCCCCTAGGAATTAATTTATTAAAGGAGACACGCTATATGATAGTGTAAAGAATTGGAAAGAAGCTGATAAAATACAGGTAGGTGTCAGCTACTGAGGAACAGTCAAACATAAAAAAAAAAAAAAAAAATCCCATTTTAAAGACAACACATGAAGCTGTCCTGCATGGCAGCCTGAAAATCCTGGCCAAAAGAAAGGCGAGCCATAGGAGCTCAGGCAGGAGCCAGAGAAGAAGTCCCCATATTTAAGGGCCTTTGTAGAATAGACTGAACTAAGCAAGTTTGTCTTGCTACATGTCCTTTAGCTGGCAGCATTGCAGTTAAATGCTTGTGCAAGATGTACCCTTGGGAGGATGGAGAGTGAGTGTCTCAAGAGAGAAGTAATTCCCCCCAATATAAAAATTGCTTAAGGCAGCAGCTTTTGTTGTATAAAGCTGCAACTCTTATGCCCACGAAGCAGCTTTTGGGACCTGAGAGTTCTTTAAAAAGTTGCTGGAGGCAGCAAGAATAATTGGGAAAGAAGTGCACGTGTGGGGTGAATGGAAAGTCCCTAGCTAAGGGCAAACTTGATGGCCAACCAGGATTCATGGGTGCCAATCAAGAAAGAAGGAGGAACCGGTCAGAAAAACAACGCCAAATAAGGATGAAGGAGGATGAAGCTGGATGTGCCTCCCCCCTGGGTCACTCCTCGGGTGCCCACTTAATCGATTCATCCACAAAACAGCCCAACTTGGTTGTCAAGGGGAGGAAGATCAACATCAATGCAACAGAGGTCAGTGTACACCTGAAGCTTCCTCACCCCTCCAACTTTGGCACCTGGGCTAACTTGGACCTGGCCAGTCTCAAGTAAGCCCTGCTTCTAGCATGTATAAGTGTGGTACATCGGTGGCTGTGTGAGCGTAAGAGAGTTGTGCTTTGTGTCTTACGTTGTAGCTTGTGCTGCCTGACCTAGGATAAGTTGTTAACGTATTGAGCCTTATTTGCTTTGCATTGTTGCTATATGCATCTGAAGCCAAAGACCTATGTGGATAAACAAGACCTCCTAAATTTTGGGATCAATTTGGTAGCTTACTGTATTTTCTGTGTTGCTTTATTAGATGGTTTGCTAATTGCATTCACTACACTGCTGATTAATCTTCCATGATATTGCATTCATATATGCTGCTAATGAATGTCCCTTTGGAAACATAAAAGGTAACCAACACAACAGAGCTGTCCAGTGTTTCTCTCCCTCTCTCTGACCCTGCATAACAAAGGCAAGCAACTAAATATTGGCAACACATGCAGGTGCTTACATGCAAATACTAGAAGTCTAAGTATTAAGATGGGTGAACTTAGAGTGCCTGGTTTAAGAGAGGATATTGATATAATTGTACCACGATAACATGGTGGAATGAAGTAATCAATGGGATATGTTACTACCAGGGTAAAAAATATATAGGAATGACATTGGTATGCATGAGTAGCACTATATAGTAATTAATTAATTAAATAAATAAATAGAAAAGAAGGATGTAAATGAAGTGAAAATCTTAAAAATATTAAATGAATCAAACTGTACCACAATTAGCCATGGATAGAAATTCTGTGCTTGAATCATAAAATGCAGCAGGCATATACCACCCAGCACCCGGCTAAGACGGTGATAGTGGCTGTGAAATGCTAAGGAAGGTTAGAAAGGATACAAAAGGAGACAGTGCAGTGAGCATGGGTGATGTCTACTATCCCCATACTGAAAGGGAACATGTCACCTAAGTATGGGGCACAGAGATAAAATTACTAGACCCAGTTAATAAGTGTTTCTTGGAGCAGCTAGTCCTGGAACCCATGAGCAGAGAGGCAATCCTTGACTTAGTTCTAAATGAAGCACAAGCAATGGTTCGAGACGTATCTATGCTGAACAACTCAGTAACAAGGATCTTGATGTACTTAGATGTAACATTTGGGAGGGAGGGGAAATGTAGCAAAAACCCCATCACAATAACATTTAGCAGTTAAAAGGGGTCTGCATAAGCATGAGACCATGAGTTAGAAGGAAATTAGAATGAACACTTACAAGCATAAAATACACGCAGGAACTGCAGCCGACTTAAAAACACCACAACAGAGGCTCAGATTAAATGGCTACACTGAATTAAAAAAGTAAGAAAACTAAAAGAATGTCACCATAGCCAAACAGTAGAGTAAGGAGGCTACTAGAGGTAAAAAGACATCCTTTAAAATCTGGAAGTCAAATCCTAATGAGAGAAATAGGAAGGAGCACAAACTCTGGCAAGTAAATTGTAAAAGAACAATAAGTTAGAGCAAGAAAGAATTTGAGAAGCAACTTGCTATCAATGCAAAAATCAATAAATAAAAAGGACTCCTGTGGCACTTATAAAGACTTTACATTTGTAAGAAGTAAGAAAGCTTCTCTCAATAAATGTCTTAATCTTTGTAAGTGCCAAAAGCCTCGTTTGTTTTACTGAGACAGACTAAGATGACTATCCCTCTGGAAGTTGCTGTAGATACAAAACTAACAGTAAAAATGTTAACAAGTTGAAAAGGGGTAGCTGTGTTAGTCTAGTTCAGCAAAACAAGCAAGGAGTCTGGTGGCACTTAAAGACTAACACATTTATTTATCACGTGAGCTTTCGTGGGAGAAAATCCCACTTTGTCAGATGCTCTGAAGTTGCTCTTCAGAGAGCCCAGCCTGGCTGCCTGTGATCCAGACTGATTTTTTTGCCTGCCACCATAAGGTATGAGAAGTGGAAAGGGAAGGGGAAGGTTGGGGGGGGGGCATCAGGGAGCCAGTGTGGCAAAGGGGAGCTCATGGGCAGGTAAAAGGGAAGCTGTCAGAGATCCTGGTAGGGTTGGGGAGGAAAAAAGGGAGCCCATGCCGCTCTGAACATGGAGGGGGAAAGGGCTGGGGAGCCCACATAGCCACATGGCCCGTGACGGGCGTCCTGCCCTCCAGCATGCGCCCCCGCCCTGTCGAATGAGTTTGACACCTCTGCTGTAAATGATTTTTATTTGTCTACTGTCAGCAGCCATACCCTGGATATGTCCTCACCCTTTGGGAGCAGGCGGGGGGTCAGGTCATCCCCTGCCCTTCTGCAGCACTGCTGCCTGTAGTCAGTCCCCAATAGCACCTATTATCATTGGGGGTCCACAAAATTTTTGATGTTAAAAAGGACTCCTCATACTCAAAAAGGTTGGGAACCACTGCCTTAGGTGATTGTAGTTGCCATAATGATAGATGGGGCGGGTTGTTTTAATCATTACGAAAACCTGTTTCTCGGGTTTAGCGTGGGGTCTAATAAACCCACAGTGTGGAGCTGTCATGTATAGTACATGGAGCAGCTAGTCCGGGGGGGGGGGGGGGGCATCAGGGAGCCAGTGTGGCAACGTATCTCCCAAGTATCCGCGCTGATCACTAAGCGTCTAGTATATCCCTGAATATAAGATCCTACCTAACATATTTGACATATGCAGTTTGGTCAAGCCAGGCCACAGCATTCTTCTTAACAATGTTGAAGGTATGAAGACCTCCCAAGAAGTTGAGCCATTGCTCCATCCTCAGCAATATGCGTCATGGTTTCTGATTGCTCATGATGACATAACTATTTAGCTTTTGCCCCACTTTGCTGTCTACATGAGTAACAATTTGGAATGCTAAGTCCTATTTTCAGAAGTGACAGAGGTAGTCACCTTTGTTTGAGGCCCAGTTCAAGTTGAGATGCCTGACTATGGTTTTAAGGCCTACCATTGCTAAAGTTGCTTGACTACTTTGGCATCTGCAGCCTGTGATCCTCTGATTGGCAGACAAAAAGGAATTCTGAGTAACCTTCTACATGTCTCAGTTCCGGCATACTGTTTCATCTTCCATAAGATGAACCACATAACATGCATGCTTGCACCTGCACATAGATAATGGTGACACAAATAACAAGTTATCCTTATACCTTTGGGGATACATATTCCACTCAAAAGGGGCATCCGTTTTTACTGTCCCTCCTGTCACCAGATGTTGTTTTGATGACCTCAGTTATCATGGTGAGCATGGAATGTAGCCAAGGATGAGAACCTGACTAGGTAATCGAATATGTAAGAAGTAGTAGAAAGGTCATTAGGTGAAAGCTATGTATAGAAAGGTATAATAAGTCACTACTTAGACAAAGCGGTGCATCCCATTGATGCCTGATTCCATGGAAGGTGCTGCTGGTTGCACCAGCGGTCCACCGACTCCCTGGAAGGCCACTAATGGGAAACGTACATGTATACAGCCCTCTGAGTGACTGCTTAGTTCTCCAGGTAAGGTGAGTATGATATATTATAGTTGATGTTAGGCTTTGTATCCAACTAGTATATTTACAGAAAACCTTGCATATTAAACCTTACTGATCTGCAAATCAAGCGTAACGTATCTCCCTGGTATCCGCACTGATCACTAAGTGTCTAGTATCAACTACCTTATCTTCCTTTTATTTCTAGATGCATAGAAGAGGAGGGATGTTTTAGGCAACTGCCTTGTGGCTTTTCATTTTTTACGCTGGCCTGAGGGCCAAATGCTCATATGCTCCATGACTTGTGGTTTTTTGGGTGGGGAGCTCCATTGACATTCCTGAGGAGTTGGGCACCTCAGTTTTTATGGAACTACTAGCTTATATGCACAGTAGATGAACTCCTCCTTTGCTGATGGCCAGGGCTGGAAGGGGCCTCAGGGCCCTGAGCTGCCCACCACTGTGCCCCCCACCATCACAGGACCCACCTGCTTGGGGTCCCAGCCTCCAACCATGGCTGCCAGCCCGCAGGTCAGTGCTGGGGGTGGGTGGGTGGAGAACCTGGAGCCAGAGGGTGCTCCTGCTCCAGCCCCAGTCTATCTGGTCTGCCTGGGGCTGGGGCTGGCTGGAGCACAGTGTGGCCACCAGTGCAGCTTTCCAGAACCATGGGCCATGGAAGACTGGCCATGCTGGAAGCTGCACCATGAGCCGGTCCTCCCTGCCTGCAGAGCAGAGCAAACATGCACCGACCTGCTCAGCCCCTGGCAGCAAACCAGCCTGCCTGCCTGGGGGGCAGGGAGGGAGCACCCAGGGCCCTGCCCCTCCCAGTGCCAGCTGGGCAGGAGTGCTCCCAGCGTGCCCCCCCACCCTGCTCCCCGCCAAGCCCTGCCAGTGATGTGGTGGACAGGCAGCAGGGGCTGGCTTAATGTAGGACCCTTAGGGGCTGGAGCCTGGGTCCCCCCTTTAGCCCGGGATCAGGGACTTCAGCCCCCTATAGCCCCAGCATCAATCCAGCTCTGCTGATGGCCAGTCTTGGCCTCTGCATCACCTAAATCCCATTTAAGATCTCTGTTGAATATTTAAGGGTGCCCAGCCCACATACTAGGCCTCTACATGGGGCATATTACCCCAAAATGTTTATGAGTGACAGAATTGTGTATCCCTCTGCCTAAACCCTGGCAGGCCATTCTGCAAGGCCTCTTGGCTTCCGTCACATAGGCTGTGTTCACACAGCACTTTTGTTTCGAAACAACCT